>JARQOD010000006.1:98719094-98805800 GCA_033576555.1 Oophaga sylvatica
AGTCCCCCAGCTCAGAAATGAATTAAACGCGCTCAGATTAGAGACCAGGTCAATGCCACACAGAGTTCTAGCAGCAGACACATCTCTACAACAACTGTTAAGAGGAGACTTTGTGCAGCAGGCCTTCATGGTAAATTAGCTGCTAGGAAACCACTGCTAAGGACAGGCAACAAGCAGAAGAGACTTGTTTTGGCTAAAGAACACAAGGAATGGACATTAACCAGTGGAAATCGTGCTTTGGTCTGATGAGTCTAAATTTGAGATCTTGGTTCCAACACCGTTGTCTTTGTGCGACGCAGAAAAGGTGAACGGATGGACTCTACATGCCTGTTCCCACCGTGAAGCATGGAGGAGGAGGTGTGATGGGTGTGGGGTGCTTTGCTGGTGACACTGTTGGGGATTTATTCAAAATGAAGGCATAACTGAACCAGCATGGCTACCACAGCATCTTGCAACGGCATGCTATTCCATCCGGTTTGCGTTTAATTGGACCTCATTTATTTTTCAACAGGACAATGACCCCAAACACACCTCCAGGCTGTGTAAGGGCTATTTGACCAAGAAGGAGAGTGATAGGGTGCTATGCCAGATGACCTGGCCTCCACAGTCACCAGACCTGAACCCAATTGAGATTGGTTTGGGGTGAACGGGACCACAGAGTGAAGGCAAAAGGGCCAACAAATGCTAAGCATCTCTGGGAACTCCTTCACGACTGTTGGAAGACCATTTCGGTGACTACCTCTTGAAGTCATCAAGAGAATGCCAAGAGTGTGCAAAGCAGTAATCAAAGCAAAAGGTGGCTATTTGAAGAACCTAGAATTAAAGACATATTTTCAGTTGTTTCACATTTTTTGTTAAGTATATAATTCCACATGTGTTAATTTTTAGTTTTGATGCTTTCAGTGTGAATGTACAATTTTCATAGTCATGAAATACAGAAAAATCTTTGAATGAGAAGGTGTGTCCAAACTTTTGGTCTGTACTGTATATCATCTAAGGCTGGTGTCATACTTGCAACTGCAATGCAAGAAACTCACGCATCAATACTTGGCACTGCCGCTGGCACTCAGACCGGAATGTGTGGCTGCATGTGTTTCTATGCAGCTGAACGCTCCGGTCCAAACCGCCGTGAAGTTTTGGGTATTGAGACGAGAGACTTGCGCGATTTTCTCGCATTGCAGTTGCAAGTGTGACATCGGCTAAGGCCGGAGTCACACTACCGTATAATACTGACGAGCGCGAGGTGATAAAAAATCGAATAGCGCTCGTCCCAATGTTAATCTATGAGGCAGCTCCCATCATCCGATTTTTTCTTGCGCGCTAATACGTGTGAGTGAAATCGCAGCATGCTGCAATTGTACTCGTATCTCGGCCGAGAGTTGCCAATTCAAGTCTATGGGTGGTATAAAAAAACGGATTCCACACGGACCATGCGTGTGAACTGCGAGAAATATGCAGGCATTGGGCAGGTGACAGGAATTGCCTCAGCCATTAAATCAGGAAGGTTTGCCATGCTAATTAGCCTGGAAGCTCTTGAACCAGGAAGTATCACGCCCTCACGGAGACCAGCAAAATGGCCAGACAAATTAATGTCAAGCTACTCATTGTGCTTGTACAGGAGACCCCAGAACTTTGGGATGTTATGTGATGCACATTACGCAGACCGTGCGCGAAAAGATGCTTCAGGAAACGTAATTGCCGGCAAATTTTTCCCAACTATGCGGAAAGTACACCTGAGGTTCAGCAGGAAATGAGTAAGTGCTAACCTTACTGCACCATTTACGCTAATAGGATACTATGTGATAATCTGCTTGCCAGCCTGCATGTTTGCCATTGACACTTGTGAATTAGCATGCGTTTTACAAGTACATTTCACAATGCTTACACTCTGATCCTAATGTCAAACATTTGTTGCATTGTTTTGCAGTGGGTGACGTCACTAGACGGTGGCGCAGCTGCCGTGACCAGTTCCGCAGAGAGCACAGAATCGGGCCAGGAGTGGGTCAGAGAGACCCCAAAAGCGGAAATACATTTATTCGACCACTTGAATTTTCTGGCACCAATTATGGATCTCCGTCCATAAGGGGCATGCTTGTACTCAGCACACCTTTGGCTACTTGCCTTAAGGTATGATAGTAATTTTTTTTCTTTCCATGCAAAATAGAACAGAATCCAATATAACAGAGTGGGAGACAGGCTCTGACTCAGAGGTCCACGTGGACCCAGTTGGTGATGGGGAATAACAGGCTGGACCAACTTCCCAACAAATTTCCAGTCACCAACCACCACCACCAGCACGGCCTTCTGCAGGACAGTAGGCACAAGAAGAGGAAGACCGTGGGCAGAGTAGCAGCCCAACCCCCGCCTTGATACCTCACCACAGGCTGCAGTAGTGTCACGACGCAGAAGGGAGCTAAACACCACTGGGACCAAACACCAAGTGGATACTGGGGTATTGAATTATCTGTCCCGCACTGCAAATGATGATGGGGGAAGAGGCCTATGCCCAGAGTCCGCTCGCTATCTACGCAATATCCCCCGAGAAGTAAGGCTGCACCCAGAGGTGCTCTTCAAATTGTGATAGATCATGCACCCCACCCAATAACCCAATGCAGATCTTGGCTTATCTAGAAAGATGGCAACTTTCACGGGCAAACCGTCTCCAAATGCCTGTGCCACTGTCACGCTGTATAGCAGATATATATATGAGATGTCTGTAATCTATATCAAAAAGGGCAACATACTATATAAACATGCGCATAGATATATTATAACATGGATTTACCTGACAGAATGTCCACTGGGTCAAAACGGAATCCGTTATACGCTGTCTCCGCTAGAGGGTGACCGGGTCTAGCTGACCCTGAACTGGGGTCCTAACTAATCCCTCAACCTGGAGGTACTGTTAAAGGTACAGAGGTCCAGGCCACCAGCGTAAACCCTGTCTCCTATCAATCCCTGCCAACTGTATTCTAGTCCTAAGAAGGACCCTGAATACCACCAAAGGGAATGAACAGGTAACGGATAATGAACAGAAAGGGCATACAAGAAAGAGAAGGAATAAAAGTAAATAAAGTCTTACATACAACACTCACACACAGTAGGAAACAACCTAAGGTCTCAGAGATTTAACTATAAGCTATAAGAGTAAAAACAACTAAGGAGCTCTTAGCTTAAATATTCTCAGAACCGATCCAGTCTGCTGAACTACATGAATGCTTTCACCCGGGATCCAACACCCAGACTGGCAGAAATATAAAGGAAACTAATTAGAACATAAACAAAAGCAGCCGGGCGAGGCTGCACCTAGCCTTAGCAAAGAGCTAGGAAAAATTAACTCTCACCTCACCAAAAAACAAAGAAACAGAAGCTCAGCTGTGAGAAGTCAGAATGTCAATCGCGACGATCTTCGTGGCGATGCACCCATGACAGTACCCCCCCTTCTACGAGGGGCCTCCGGACCCTCATGACCAGGTCTGTCCGGGTGAGTTGTGTGAAAGGTCCGTCCACGTTATCATTGACCACCACTGAAGGAGGTAGAGGTGACGGTATGACTGGTGCCACATACTTTTTAAGTAATGACTTGTGAAACACATTATGAATTTTAAACGTAGGAGGGAGGTCCAGACGAAATGCCACAGGATTAATTATGGAGCTGATCCTGTACGGCCCGATGAATCTGGGACCCAACCTCCAGGAGGAAACTTTAAGTTTAATATTCCTGGTAGACAACCACACCAGATCATTCACCTTCAGATCTCGACCAGAAACTCTCCCCCTATCAGCCATCCGTTTGTAACGGTTCTCCGTAACCTTCAGTCTTAACTGATCTGGAACTATCAGTCTCCCTGGAAGTCCCACAGGGGCGTCCCCTGAGCCCCCAATACCTCCCCCTCAAGCTCAGAGCATACAGCTGACACTACAACTCCCTCCTGAGGAATAGGAACCGGATCATCCATCCTCCCGGTCCCTGGGAAAGTACGAGATAAGGCATCAGGAAGCAACTTTATTGAGCAGTCATATGCGCGATGAGGAGGTAACTCTTTACACCCCTCCTCTGAGAACATCTCCCCAAAGTCCTCCAGAAAAGGAGGCAAAGTCCTAGGTACAACCGCACCGATGACCGTGCTCATGCAGTTATTCTTGCAAAATTCACCCCACTGGCTAATCTTTCTGGATTGCCAATCAATCACTGGGTTATGTTTAGCCAACCAAGGAAGTCCCAACACAATAGGAGTAGGTAGACCCTCCAACACATAACAAGACAATTGCTCTTTATGTATTGCCCCTACTCGAAGATCTATGTTATGAACAGCTTGAACCAAGCTACCTTGACCAAGAGGTCTAGAATCAATAGAGAGTATAGGGACCGGTTTGGCCAATACACTCAGTTGCATACCATGCACCTGGGCAAACCGAGCGTCCACAAGATTAGCCCCGGACCCACTATCAAGAAAAACAGAAATCCTCTCAGTTCTAGTACCAATCACCACCTCCGCAGGCACGATAAACTGAGAGGGATTTGGGGACGAAATACAGACTCCCAGGTTAACTCCTTGGGTCAAAGAGGTCCGGGATGGACAACCCCCAACAAAATGTCCCTCTCTCCCGCAAAAGAAACACCTTCTAGTCTTGCGGCGCACCGCCGATTCCCTCCTACAAAATGATGTCCCTCCCAACTGCATGGGTTCCTCAGAACAGACCAGGGGAACCTCAGTATAAGGGACTTTAGTAGTAGGTGGAGTCATCATGGGGGGCGGAGTTACCTCGCGTCTTCCCCGAAGTCGTCTATCAATGCGAATAGCGAGGGCCATAGCAGCCTCCAGTGATGGAGGAGAATCATACTGAGCCAACACATCTTTTAATTTGTCAGACAACCCTTGACAAAACTGGCTCCTAAGAGCTGGGTCATTCCACTGAGTATCTGTTGCCCATCTACGGAACTCAGAAGAATATTCCTCCGCTGGACGATTTCCTTGCCGTATTTTACGTAACTTTGTTTCAGCAAGGGAAACTCGATCCGGATCATCATATACCAGACCCAGGGCAGTAAAAAATCGATCCACTGACTGGAGATCTGGGGAGCCTGGAGGAATAGAGAACGCCCAAGATTGAGGGTCCCCTTGTAAGAGCGAGATAACAATTCCCACCCTCTGCTCTTCACTCCCAGATGACCGAGGCCGCAGCCGAAAGTACAATTTACATGCCTCCCGAAAGTAAAAAATTTGTCCCGCCCACCAGTGAACCTGTCCGGGAGAGCAACCTTAGGTTCAGATCTGGCTTGCTCTGGGAGGGACAAAACCTTGGACTTAATGTCTGCAAATTCCATGGACAACCCCTGCAACTGCCGGGCCAGCTGGGCTACTGGATCCATGACAGCTGGGGAGAATCTTTAGTTTGGGCCGGTGAAAATGTCACGCTGTATAGCAGATATATATATGAGATGTCTGTAATCTATATCAAAAAGGGCAACATACTATATAACATGCGCATAGATATATTATAACATGGATTTACCTGACAGAATGTCCACTGGGTCAAAACGGAATCCGTTATACGCTGTCTCCGGCTAGAGGGTGACCGGGGTCTAAGCTGACCCTGAACTGGGGTCCTAACTAATCCCTCAACCTGGAGGTACTGTTAAAGGTACAGAGGTCCAGGCCACCAGCGTAAACCCTGTCTCCTATCAATCCCTGCCAACTGTATTCTAGTCCTAAGAAGGACCCTGAATACCACCAAAGGGAATGAACAGGTAACGGATAATGAACAGAAAGACATACAAGAAAGAGAAGGAATAAAGTAAATAAAGTCTTACATACAACACTCACACACAGTAGGAACACCTAAGGTCTCAGAGATTTAACTATAAGCTATAAGAGTAAAAACAACTAAGGAGCTCTTAGCTTAAATATTCTCAGAACCGATCCAGTCTGCTGAACTACATGAATGCTTTCACCGGCATCCAACACCCAGACTGGCAGAAATATAAAGGAAACTAATTAGAACATAAACAAAAGCAGCCGGGCGAGGCTGCACCTAGCCTTAGCAAAGAGCTAGGAAAAATTAACTCTCACCTCACCAAAAAACAAAGAAACAGAAGCTCAGCTGTGAGAAGTCAGAATGTGCAATCGCGACGATCTTCGTGGCGATGCACCCATGACAGCCACCTGATGATAACACAAGACCTGAAAGTGATCCCCCTTCCACACGTAGTCCATCCCCACACCTACCTTAAGGTGTTAGTCAACACCGTCCTCGACATGGGCATGTATATCCTCCAGTAGTACATCACCAGTATGGCCACTTGACCATACCCAGTGGACGAGAGTGGCCACTACATGGTATGGCCGACATGGACATTCTGGTGTGTATCCACACATGGACCCTGTCAATACCCTTGAGTATGTCCCTTATTACCAAAGTGGACATTACCAGCATGTTCCACCCCAAGTACCTTCCATGGTCCATCATGCCACCTCAGCCACAACTCAGCATCATGGCCAAATGGCCCAACAAACTAACCAACCCACTCAGGCTGATGCTCCTCCTTCTCCACCACATACACATATGAATTTGTGAATATTTTTTTTTATATTTAGTTTTTATATGTTATTTTTACATGATGTTATGCTTATTTGTTTTTCTGATTCTGGGTTTCTGGCCGCCAATAAAGGACATAATTGCAATATGATGGTAATATGGTATGTTATGCCCTAAAATTGTTGCTAGTAAAAAGTAAAATGTCAAAATGGGATTGGTGTTTTTTTTAATGTATAGCTGATGCTATCAATGTCTTATTGGAGACATTATATTTCATGAAAATTAAATGGTACAATTAACATTATTTTCATGTTATGACACACACAGCAAAACAAATGATAACATAGACCAGTGATTTTCAACCTTTTTTGAGCCGCGGCACACTTTTTATACTTAGAAAATCCTGGGGCACACCACCAACCAAAATAGCACAAAATGACACTAAAACAGTCATATTATACATATAGTTAATAATATAGATTTTTTCCCCACGGCACAACCGACCATGTGTCGCGGCACACTAGTGTGCCGCGGAACACTGGTTGAAAATCACTGACATAGACAATGCATTCTCTTGCCAAGGAGTATATCCCTCTGGCGAAACAAGATAATTAGTGAACACATCCCGCACTTTAAGTCCAGATGGTGGCCGAAGTGGTTGATGTCTATGTGGAGTAGGGTCGACATTATTTTCATCTGCAACATCATAAGCCTCATTTGCAAGACAGTCATGTTTTCGGGTAAAGTTGTGTAGTACCACACATGCTTTTATCACTTGATTAACATTTTGTTCACTTAGTTGTATTGCAGACTGCAGAACCCGCCATTTGACAGTGAGAATGCCAAAGGCACACTCCACCAGGCGAATAGGCGGAAATGAAAAATTCTGTGGCGGTTGTCCAGGGTTCACCGTGGATAGGGCCTCATAAGGTTCCTGGTTAACTGAAATGCCTCATCACCAACCATCACATAAGGCACTGGTTTGAGATTAGACCCTGGTAGCTGACGTGGGGGTGGGAGGTCCAACTGATTGCTCCGCATACGCCGACCCATAATTGGGGAATTAAATACTCTGGAGTAGGCCCCAATATCTACTATAGTAAACATGTAAGCACTGTCGACCAGGGCCAACAGCACAACTGAAAAATACTCTTTGTAATTATAATATTGTGAGCCAGAGTTGGGTGGCTTATGTACACAAATGTGCTTCCCATCAAGTGCCCCTATACAGTTAGGAAACTGGCATGTCTCCTCAAACCCACGGGCTATACGCAGCCAATCTTGTTGTTTTGGCTCAGGCATGACCGATTGATGCAGTCTTGACCAAATTTCACAGCAGGTACAGCGGACAATCCCTGAAGTTGTGGATTTAAAAAGTAAGAACTCAAGGTGTAGGGCCGCATATGACAGCCCAGTGGACAGAAAGCTAGAGGCAAAAAGAAAATAAGAAATTATGGCCTAAACAAATAAAATTTTCAATATTACACCCAACATTAAGGTATATCACATAACGTAAAGTCAGTAGAAGATGCTCCTCTGCCGAAATAGACTTGCGCATCATGGTATCCTTGTACGTGATCCCAGTGCGCACAGTCTCGAGAAGAATGTCAAAAGTGGCCAGGCTCATACGACAATATTGACAGAATTTGTCTGGATGGCTGCGTAGTGAAGCATAAAGACCGTGAAAATGGCCTTTTGTCACCCGTCGTCTCACAAGTGGATGGACCCACATTCTTCTCCGCCTCCTCGGATCAACAATGACTGGGTAAGGCTTCACGAAACGCTGGGACTAAACCCAGTGTAAAAGAACCTGCTCTGTGGTGTTAAAGGTTAGCCTGTATGACATGATGCACACAAGTCAGCTAAACAAACACAACAGGAAACTAGGAGGAAGAGGAGACTTAGTTTTCAAGCAATAAATAGCCTTCAACATTAATTTCTAATTATTTTCAGGTCCGAAATCATTAATGTGCTCATTTTGCATGAGTGCGATAAAATCACGCCATACGGACGCCATACGGATGTCACACTTAGATGCGGAGAAATCGCATCATCGCATTTAAAGCGGATTACATACGGATCAACATATGGAAAACAGTTGTGCGATTATAGCATTGCAAAATCAGACCGTTTTTTTACACGTTGTGTGTGACTCCAGCCTAAATCTCCGATCTGGACTCTGTTTGACCTTTGTTCAGCTTTGTCCTTCTTTTCAGAGGTGCACAAAACTGTGACAGATGGCACTTTTAGGGTATGTGCACACGTTGCGGATTCTGCTGCGGATCCGCAGCAGAACTGCAAGTGATGTAGAGTACCATGGAAATCAAAAAACGCAGTGGACATGCTGAGGATTTTTCTGCGCAGATTTGCTGCAGATTTAAAACTGCAGCATGTCACTTCATTTGTGCAGATCCGCAGCGTTTTGAGACCTGCTCCATTATGAATCCGCAGGTCTCAAACCGCAGGGGAAATCCGCACAAAAACTGCAGTAAATCTGCACTAAATCCACAGGTAAAACGCAGGTCATTTTACCTGTGGATTTAGCAAAATGTGCGTGGAAAATTCCACAGCAGAATCAGCAACGTGTGCATATAGCCTCATGCATACCTAAAAAGATGGACACCATCCTCTTCCTCATTTAAGGGAATGTTCCGCTGGGGGTTCCATCTGAATCACATATTTAAGAGACAAACATGGAAACCCTTGTGTAAGCTTTCAGCGTAGAGTGCAGGATAAATATGTGCCGAGCCTTACTGCAATTTTTAGGAGGCAGAATGAACAATTCAACAGTAGACAAAGAAATGGTCTTATTTACTTTTTACGCCATTCCTCATGTAGTATAAGTGATTAGACGACTTTATTCTTCAGGTTGGTGCGATTACAGCAATACCAGATTAATATCTTTTTTATGTTTGGCTGCTGTCACACACTAAACGATGCACTTTTTGACAAAAACAAGTTTTGCATTGCCACATTATGAGAGCTATAGTTTTTCCATACTTCTGTCAAGAGCGTCATGTGATGCTTGTTTTATGCAGCACAGATTAATGTTTTTGTTGGTACCATTTTTGGACAAATGACATTTTTTGATCGCTTTCTATTCCAATTTTTGGAAGGCAGAATAAACAAGCACCAGGTATTCATGAATTTTTTTTTTTTATGCCGTTCCGTGTGATAAATTTGGTAAGTCAGCTTTATTTTTCAGTTGAATACAATTACAGCAATACCACATGTATAGATTTTTTGTGTGTGTTTTGGCGCTTTTACACATTAAAATCTTTTTTATAGAAAAAATAATTTTTTTTGCATCGCTTTATTCTGAGAGAAATAACTTTATTTATTTTTCCGCTGATTGAGCTTGATTTTTTTTTGGGAAAAGGTTACGTTTTCATCTATATCATTTTTATTTACATTTGTCTTTTTGATCGTGTTTTATTCCTTTTTTTGTTCAGCGGTATGATGAAAAAGCATAATTTTTTGCTGCGTTTTTATATTTTTTACGGTGATCACTTAAGGGGTTAACTGATTGGACAGTTTTATAGCTCAGGTCGTTCCAGATGTGAAGACACCAAGTATGTGTACTTTTTGTTTATTTTTTTATCTTTTACATAAGAATATTTATGGGTGCAATGTATATATTTTTTTTTATTATTATTTGTGATTTTTAAAAAAATATTTCTACATTTGTTAATTTTTCTTAGCTTTGCAATGTATTAGAACTGTCAGCCCTGCAGACACACATTAGTTAGATTATGCACTGCACGTGATCTAACTACTTTGCTACTGCCTTGTGAACCGAATGTCATCATGAAGACATCAGTTCCCCATTGCAATTATTGGGTTTGCGGGGGCGAGGATTGGAGTGCAGAGGAGGGCTCCCTCCGTCTGCATGCCTGGGAAACACTGCAATTGCAAACAATTGCAATATTAAGAGAGTTTAAGTGCCAGAAGCGGAGTCCCAGGTGTTAGCTTTCAGAATCAGCTGACACCCGCTGGCGATCGAGTGCGCGCAGCCTCTATACAGGCAAAATCACCATGACATACTTCCAAGGTCTGTAAGTACCAACCAACCTGGATGTATGGATACGTCCAAGTTCATAAAGGGGTTAATGTTACTTAAGTCTAATTCACTTGTGAGACGTTCTGCAGTACTTTATGTTTTATTGTTGTATAGATAGATACATAAATAGATAGATAGACAAATAAATAGATTTATACAAATACTTTTATTTAGAATTAATTCTTTGTAGCAATATTTAAACATGTACGTTCACATACATTAAGGTCACAGTCGTTATGGTTTTGGTCTGAACAATCATATACTGTAAATTCCACTGATTGAAAATATGAAATGTCAAAAAAAACTTGACAGGCATTTCACAAAACATCTGGCATGTCACAAACTTGTAATACATTTTGGCTTCCCACTAAGCCCACACTTCAATTCCCATCTGTATTTTTTAGAAAAACAGTGGGCAAACTGAATTGTATGCATGGATAAATTATCATCTGTACACAGCTTTTTAAGAACAGCATTTGTACCTCTTTCAAATCTACAAGGAGTTTTAAAAGCACAAGAGAGAATTACATTTCTGGAAAGCAAAGACAACCAAAGAATAGTTCAGCCCAATCCCAGGCAGATACAAATAAAGAATGAAGACTTAAAAGACAAAATTCCAGCAGTCGATATATATTTACAGTAACATGTTAGAAAAAACATTTCAACCTTTTCCATGAGTTAGGCCGGCGTCACACTTGCGAGTTTGATGCGAGTAAGTCGCACGACTTTCTCGCATCAACACCCGGCACGGCCGCCCGCTCTCGCACCCGAGTGTGCGGCTGCATAGAAATACATGCAGCCGTACACTCTGATCCGAGAGCGGGCGGCCGTGCCGGGTGTTGATGCGAGAAAGTCGTGCGACTTACTCGCATCAAACTCGCATGTGTGATGCCGGCCTCATGATAAAACTTGTCAGTGACCCACAATAAAGCTTGAACGTTTGCTTGTATCATGATGGCATGAATAAAACCACTTCAGAGTCTATTGTCTGCATACTTACTCAGTTGCAGTGAGGCTTTTAAATGTTTGCTGAATCATTCGCATTTATCATCGGAAGGTGATATGTATTAAGCAATTTGACAAGTGTTGGCAATAATTTATCATGGTTCAGTAAACATACTGGCAGTAGTGTTGCATTGCTCAATGGAGCTTGTAGAAAAGCTTTGTATCTGTACCCAAGGACATGTAATCATATAAATTACACTCAGTAACATGTAAACCAGGCTGTGCGCTTTATTTTTTTAACCCATTAGCGACAGAGCCAATTTGCAGCTTAATGACAAGGCCAATTTTTACAATTCTGACCACTGTCACTTTATGAGGTTATAACTCTGAAAGGCTTTAACGGATCATGCTGATTCTGAGAATGTTTTTTCGTGACATATTGTACTTCATGTTAGTTATAAAATTTCTTCGATATGACTTTATTTATGAAAAAAATGGAAAATGGCTTAAATTTTTAAAATTTTGCAATTTTCATACTTTAAATTTTTATGCCCTTAAATCAGAGAGATATGTCACACAAAATACTTAATAAATAACATTTTCCACATGTCTACTTTACATCAGCACAATTTTGGAAACAAAATTTTTTTCTGTTAGGAAGTTATAAGGGTTAAAAGTTGACCAGCGATTTCTCATTTTCCCAACAAAATTTCCAAAACCATTTTTTTAGGGACCACATCACATTTAAAGTCACTTTGGGGGGTGTAAATGACAGAAAATACCCAAAAGTGACACTATTCTAAAAACTGCATCCATCAAGGTGCTCAAAACCACATTCAAGAAGTTTATTAACCCTTTACGTGCTTCACAGGAACTGAAGCAATGTGGAAGGAAAAAAATAACATTTAACTTTTTTTTACAAACATTTTACTTCAGAACAATTTTTTTTATTTTCACAAGTGTACAAAGAGAAATGAATCACAAAATTTGTTGTTAACTTTCTCCTGGATGTGCCGATACCCCATATGTGGGGGTAAACCACTGTTTGGGCGCACGACAAAGCTTGGAAGGGAAGGAGCGCCGTATGACTTTTTCAATGCAGAATTGACTGGAATTAAGATCGGACGCCATGTCGCGTTTGGAGAGCCCCTGATGTGCCTAAACAGTGGAAATCCCCCACAAGTGACACCATTTTGGAAACTAGACCCCTTAAGGAACTTAATGTGATGTGTGGTGAGAACTTAGAACCATAAGTGCTTCACAGAAGCTTATAACGCAGAGCCATGAAAATAAAAAATCTTTTTTTTTTCACAAAAATGATTTTTACTTTCACAAGGGTAACAAGAGAAATTGGACCTCAAAAGTTGTTGTCCAGTTTGTCCTGAGTACGCTTATATCCGATATGTGGTGGGAAACCACTGTTTGGGCACACGTCTGGGCTCGGAAGGGAAGCAGTGTCGTTTTGAAATGCAGACTTTGATGGAATGGTCTGCGGGCATCATGTTCCATTTGCAGAACCCCTGATGTGCCTAAACAGTAGAAAACCACCACAAATGACTCCATTTTGGATAATAGACTCCAAGGAGCTTATCTAGATGTGTGGTGAGCATTTTGAACCCCCAAGTGCTTTATAGAAGTTTATAACGCAGAGCTGTGAAAATAAAAAATATTTTTTTTTCATAAAAATGAATTTTCACCCCAAATTTTTACTTTCACAAGGGTTCCAGGAGAAATTAGAATCCAAAAGTTGTTGTCCAATGTGTCCTGAGTATGCTGATACCCCATATTTGGGGGGACCACAGTTTTGATGCATGGCAGAGCTCGGAAAGAAGTAGCGCTGTTTTGGAATGCAGACGTTGATGGAGTGGTCTGCGGGCATCATGTTGCATTTGCAGAGCCCCTGACTGACTAAACAGTGGAAACCCCCATAAGTGACCTCATTTTGGAAACTAGACCCCCCAATGAGCATATCTAGCTGTGGTGAGCACTTTGAACCCCAAGTGCTTCACAGAAGTTTATAACGCAGAGACGTGAAAATAAAAAATCATTTTTTTTCCTCAAAAATATTTTCACCCCCAAATTTTTACTTTCACAAGGGTAACAGGAAAAATTGGACCTCAAAAGTTGTTTTCCAATTTGTCCTAAGTACGATGATGTCCCATATGTGGAGGGAACCACTGTTTGGGCGCATGGCAGAGCTCGGAAAGGAAGGAGCGCTGTTTCGGAATGCAGACTTTGATGGAATGGTCTGCGGGTGTCATGTGCGTTTGCAGAGTCCCTGATGTGCCTAAACAGTAGAAACCCCTCACAAGTGTCCCCATTTTGGAAACTAGATCCCCAAAGGGGCTTATCTAGATGTGTGATGAGCACTTTGAACCCCCAAATGCTTCACAGAATTTTATAATGCAGAGCCGTGAAAATAAAAAATCATTTTTTTTCCACAAAAATGATTTTTTTAGCCCCCATTTTTTATTCTCCCAAGGTTAACAGGAGAAATTAGACCCCCAAAGTTGTTGTGAAATTTGTCTTGAGTACGCTGATGCCTGATATGTGGGGGTAAATCACTGTTTGGGCGCACGGCAGAGCTCAGAATGGAGGGAGCACCGTTTGACTTTTTTGAACGCAAAATTGGCTGGAATCAATGGTGGCACCATGTTGCATTTGGAGACCCCTGATGTAACTAAACAGTGGAAACCCCCGAATTCTAACTCCAACCCTAACCCCAACAAACCCCTAACCCTAATCCCAACCCTAGCAATAACCCTAATCACAACCCTAACCCCAACACACACTTAACCCTAATCCCAACTCTAACCACAACCCTAACCCCAACCACCCCTAACCCTAATCCCAACCCTAGCCCTAATCCCAATCATAATCCCAACCCTAACCCTAAAACTTTAGCCCAACTCACTTTAGCCTAACCCTAACCCTAAAACTTTAGCCCAACTCACTTTAGACTAACTCTAACCCTAACCCTAAATCCTTAGCCCAACTCACTTTAGCCTAACTCTAACCCTAACCTAAAACTTTAGCCCAACTAACTTTAGCCTAACCCTGATGGGAAAATGGAAATAAATATATTTTCTTTATTTTATCCTAACTAAGGTGTCAGGGTTTGAGTTCCCGCTGCTGCACAAGGGGAGTCTCGAACCAGTCTCGCTGCGGTCCCTCATCCATCTACGGCCGCAGTGGAGCCTGCTCAGCAAAGACGTCGGTCCCAGCATCTCGCCCGGTCTAATACTGTGCAGAGCCTTGCTGCTGCCTCTTCAGGTTCTGCTATTGTAGCCACTACTGGTCAGCGGCGAGCAGACGTCTTTAGGACTAAGTCCTTTGTTGCTTCATCTGAGCATGCCCAGGGCAAGATCTCCCATTGGAGATCAGGGGTCACATGCTCAGATACAGCTGCCACTTCTATTGGTCCTTCAGGAAGGTCCTCTGGCTGTTGATGTTCTGAAACAGCTTCAAATTGGTCCTTCCTGGAAGGTCTTTTTCTCGTGGCTGCTATAAAAGGCTGTCCTTACCGCACGGCCGTGCGCTAGGATCATTTGCATTATGTGCTTTGCGCCAGTGTGATCATGCACGCATGTGGTTAGGGCTCGACTGAAATAAGCCCCTAGAATACCAACACCTCCGGTGAGGAGATTTGGGTGCACGTGGTTGGGGCTTGGCTGAAATAAGACCCTAGAATACCGGCTTCTACGGTGAGGAGATTGCTTGATTGCGTTGCTGTCTTGTTATGAATGTGCTAGAGATGGTTTCTGAGCAGAGGCTCCCTCTGGTGGTGACAGACAGTACTGAACCTTTCAGCGAGGAATGGCAATCTGGGTTCACTGACTGGTCTGATATAAGGGAGGTTCCCTCCCATGATGGTTGCCGGTGAGCAATTGTTCTTGTCTCAATTGTGGTTCCTGGTTCATTTGGAAGTTTGCTGGAGTCTTGCCTGCATCTCCTGCTTTCAGATAAGATATTTTTTGCTTTTCTTTTTGTGCTTGCTTTTTGCATTGTTTTCTGCACTTTTGTGGAGGTCAGCCAGGTCCCCTCCTGGGGCCTGAGCTCCTCACAGTTTATCTGCAGCCACTGTTATTTGCTCATTTGCTTTTTCCTGTTTTTTCAGCGGCTGCAGCTTGGTTTTGTTCACACTGAGATCTGATTTAGCGGGTGGCGAGATCGTGTGATCTCAGAATTTTTGTAATCAGATTTGTTGGATTTTTGTAGGGTTTTCTGGGTTGCAGAAAGTAATCTCTCCTTTCCTATCCTATTTAGTCAGCTTGTGGCCCCAGCGTTTGCTCAATCTATTTTCTGCCTATGTTTGTGTTTTCATCTTGTCTAACCGCCATTATATGTTTGGGGGCTTCCTATTTTCTTTGGGGATCTGCTCCGGGGCAGATAGCTTTCATCTTTCTGCCTTTAGGTGTAGTTATCTCTCAGGCTGTGACGAGGCGTCTAGGATCAACGTAGGAACGCTCAACGGCTACCTCTAGTTGTGTCGTTAGTTTAGGAATCTGCAACCCATAAGTTACCAACATCTCAGGTGTTCTGCTGCCCTGCTGTTGTTCCTGTCCTCCTCAGCTACCGAAACACAACACTGTCTGCATGATCATGGACTGCTATCCGCACAGCAGTTATCTGTGTATCCCTGTGGGGTTAACAGGACACAGTACCTATCTCCGCGTCTTTACCTCAGCGACTCTGTGGTGTAACAGAGTTCGCTTATATCACCATATAGCGCTGCGGCATTCCCGCTAGCGGCTCTGTGGATTAACAGAGTTCGCACTATCTGCCACAGCTCGCTATGGCATTTATTTTAGCGACTCTGCGGGATAACAGAGTTTGCTACTTATGCCATCTTACTAGCAGCAGGATCTGCCTGCACGGTGGACCCCGGGCTGCGAACGCACCTCTCTACATTATTTATTAGGTGCGTTCCGCAGACCCTAACATAATCCTAGCGCCAGGGTCTGGCTAGTAAAATGGTGGACGACCAGCGTCTACAGCAGTACATCCAGCAGCTGGAGGGTAGGTTGGCAGTCCTTGAGCGCACAACCTCAGCTGTGGATGGTACCGCAGTCGCTGTTCAGGCTGCTAGCGTAGCTGCAGCCAGTTTGTCCACCGCTACCTCTGCTCCGACATTATCCCACCTCCCACTTCCAGACAAGTTTACTGGTGACAGTAAACATTGTTGGAGATTTGTGAGTCAGTGCTCTATACAGCTTGAGCTTCTGGCAACACATTTCCCCACGGAACGGGCACAAGTGGCTTTTATTGTGTCTCTTCTGTCGGGCAGAGCATTGGAGTGGGCAATGCCGCTGTGGAAGCGCGATGATCGTGTGGTGCGGAGTGCTCCTTGTTTTTTGGAGGCTCTGAAAAAGGTCTTTTTAGGACCTCAGGTCAGACATGATATGGCACTCCAACTGCTGGCAATGTCACAGGGCTTGTCCATGGTCAGCCAGTTCTCAGTCCAATTTCGGACTTTGGCCTCTGAATTAGAGTGGCCAGATAAAGTTCTTATTCCAGTGTTCTGGAGAGGACTGGCAGACCATGTAAAGGATGCTTTGGCCACCAGAGAGATTCCTGCCACACTGGAGAAACTCATTTCTATATCTACCCGCATCGACCTCCGTTTTCACGAGCGGAGGTTAGAGCAGACCCAGTGTAGGCAGAGGTTTCGGCTGGCACCCACCTTTGCTAAACCTCTTGAATTTCCCGTTCGGGCATCCGACTCCCAAGAGACCGTGGAAACTACTCGAGTGGGATCTAAGTCTCGGACCACTCGAGTATCCGTGGTCTGTAGAGTGTGTCAGCAGCCAGGACATTATGCCAACCGATGTCCCCAGCGAATGAGTAAACGGTTATGTTCCGTGACCATGGGTGCAGGGTCATTAGACGCAAGGGATTTTGCTCCGAAAGTGCTCCTTAAAGGGTTAATGTCTCTAGGTTCATCCACTCTTCCGCCAAGCTTTGTGTGGACTCTGGGGCAGAGGGGAATTTTATGTACTCCTCCTTTGCCTCTCGCCATTCCATACCACTGATGACGCTCGCCGAGCCAGTATCGGTGAGAGTATTGAATGGAGCAATCCTGCCCTCACAAATCACCCACCAGACTGTCTCTCTTCCTCTGTCTATGTCCCCTTCTCATCAGAAGAATATATCCCTTTTTGTTCTTCCTGAGGGAATAGATGAGGTTTTGTTGGGATTACCCTGGCTTCGCCACCACTCTCCCCATATTGAGTGGTCATCTGGGAGAATACTGGGTTGGGGTGATCATTGCAGAGACAGATGTCTCAGAGAGGATGTTCAGGTTTCCACCACGGAGATACCCATAGACCTTGCATCTCTCCCCAAGGTTTATCGGTCATATGTGGACGTATTCTCCAAAAAGGCAGAGGAGACCCTTCCACCTCATCGCCCCTATGACTGTCCTATAGACCTTTTGCCTGGAACGGAGCCTCCTCGGGGAAGAGTGTATCCTCTCTCTCTTCCTGAGACGGAGGCCATATCACAATACATCCAGGAAAATCTGGCAAGAGGGTTTATTAGGAAGTCAGTGTCACCAGCAGGGGCAGGATTTTTCTTCGTTCAGAAGAAGAATGGAGAATTACAACCGTGTATAGACTATAGGGAACTTAACACCATTACCATTAAGAACAAATACCCTTTGCCTCTAATATCTGAGCTCTTTGATAGGCTCCGGGGAGCAAGGGTATTTACTAAGCTGGATCTTCGTGGTGCCTATAACCTGATCCGCCTGATCCGCATCCGTGAGGGGGACGAATGGAAGACGGCGTACAATACCAGAGATGGACATTACAAATATCTTGTGATGCCCTTCAGGCTCTGTAATGCTCCTGCCGTCTTCCAAGATTTCGTAAATGACATCTTCCGGGATATGCTTGCCACCTCAGTGGTAGTCTATCTGGATGACATTCTCATCTTTTCTCCAGATATGGACACCCACTGGAGAGATGTCTGCAGGGTCTTCGACCTCTTGCGGGCAAATTGTCTATATGCGAAGTTGGAGAAGTGTGTGTTTGAGCAGGAGTCTCTGCCATTCCTGGGCTATATCATCTCCACTCAGGGATTGGCTATGGATCCTGCCAAACTACAGGCTGTAATGGATTGGCAAGAACCCCACTCTCTTAAAGCGGTGCAGCGCTTTATGGGGTTCATTAATTACTATTGCCAATTCATTCCCCACTTCTCTACTTTGGTTGCTCCCTTGGTAGCCCTCACCAAGAAGGGAGCCAATCCTAAATTGTGGTCAGAGGAGATCTCCAAGGCCTTTATTTCAATCAAGTCCCATTTTGCTAGCGCTCCTATCCTACATCGTCCCGAGGTTGATAAGCCTTTCATATTGGAGGTAGATGCCTCATCCGTTGGTGCTGGAGCAGACCTTTTTCAAAGGATGCTCAAGGTCGTAAACATCCTTGCTTCTTCTTCTCCAAGACCTTCACACTAGCGGAGATAGGGAGTTGCTAGCCAAGAAGTTGGCCTTTTCCGAGTGGAGACATCTCCTGGAGGGGGCTCACTTTCCCTTTCAAGTGTTCACTGACCACAAAAATTTGGTCTATTTACAGACCGCCCAGCGACTAAATTCCCGTCAGGCCAGATGGTCCCTGTTCTTCTCCTGGTTCCATTTCACTCTGCATTTTCTCTCTGGGGAGAAGAACATTCGTGCTGACGCTGTGTCTCGCTCCGTGGTGTCCTCTGAGCAGGTGGAAGAGGAGCCTCGGCTGATTGTCCCCACAGAGAGCCTAAGAACTGTGGCCCCGGTTTCGCTGGAGTCTGTGCCTCCAGGTAAGACTTTTGTGCCCATCAATTTGCGACCGGAGGTACTCTCTTGGGCACATTCATCTAGGGTGGGTGGACATTTTGGGGCAAAGAGGACATCTGAGTTGCTGGCGAGGACATACTGGTGGCCACATATGGTCCATGACGTCAGGGAATACGTTCAGGCGTGCGTCTCCTGCGCCAAGAATAAGTCCCCTCGACAACAGCCGGCTGGGTTACTTTTCCCTTTACCGGTGGCAGACAGGCCCTGGGAGATGGTTGGGATGGATTTTGTGGTGGGCTTACCCAAGTCTCGGGGCTGCACCATCATCTGGTTGATAACCGACCACTTCTCCAAAATGGTACACTTGGTGCCGTTACCATGGTTACCTTCCGCACGGGCCTTAGCAGTATTATTTATCAGGCACATTTTCCGGCTACACGGAATGCCAGACAAAATTGTCAGTGATCGAGGTCCCCAATTTGCGTCTCGGTTCTGGAGAGAGCTGTGTCACCTACTCAGCATTGAGTTAAATTTCTCTTCGGCTTATCATCCCGAGACGAATGGGTTGGTAGAGAGTGCCAACCAGACCTTGGTCACATACTTGCAACATTTTGTCTCAGCCAGGCAGGATGACTGGGCATCATTGCTACCATGGGCTGAGTTCGCTCTAAATAATGCTGTGGCTGACTCCACCGGACAGACACCATTCCTCTTAAACTACGGTCAGCATCCGCGGGTACCGGTGCCCATGCCCGTGTCTTCTGACGACTCCAGGGTGGCAGACTGGGCTGTGGAGGCACGGGACATTTGGGACCGCACCAAGGATGCCATTCAGGCCTCCAAAGAGAGGATGAGGTCTTCGACCAATGCCCATCGGCGCCCCACTCCTACATTTGCTCCGGGTGACCTAGTGTGGCTCTCTGCCCGAAACATCAGGCTATGTGTTGAGTCCACCAAGTTGGCACCTCGCTTTTTGGGTCCCTTTAAAGTTCTTGAGCAGGTGAACCCGGTGGTTTACTGCCTAGCCCTTCCGCCTCGCCTTGGTATCACCGACACCTTTCACGTGTCCCTCCTGAAACCCGTGGCCATTTCCCGGTTTTCCGAGTTATCTGCCGGGACGTCGGGTGTATCTACCGACGATCATGAAGTGAACGCCATTGTTGGGTGCAAGGTGGTGGATTAACAGAGTTCGCACTATCTGCCACTGCGCGCTACGGCATTTATTTTAGCGACTCTGCGGGATAACAGAGTTCGCTACTTATGCCATCTTACTAGCAGCAGGCTCTGCCTGCACGGTGGACCCCGGGCTGCGAACGCACCTCTCTACATTATTTATTAGGTGCATAAGGGGGTGATAAAGGGGGGTTATTTACTATTTTTTTTATTTTGATCACTGTGATAGATGCTATCACAGTGACCAAAATGAACCAATAGAAAAAAATCTTCCTATTGTTGCCAGATGCCGGCCGGAAGATCTCGGCGGGCGCACTGCGCATGCTCCCGCCATTTTCTGACCGGAAGAAGATGGTGACGCCTACTGGAGGATGCAGGAGGGCGCAAGGACCACCAGGAGAATTCATGGGAGATCAAATTTTTTTTTTTGCGGTCGCCGTTATACGGTTAATAATGGCGATCGCAACCCCGGGGTTGCTGCATTCCAAAAAAATCAGCTTTTACATCATATTCAAATGGGGCATTAAGTGTTCAGGGCTTGACAGAGCCTTAGCCTCCCAATTTTGTTTCCAAGCCTGGCATTAACCACTTTTGCTTCATTGAGAGCTCACCATTAGAGATGAGGGAACCCGAACTTTGAGGTTCATATCGGACAGTTAGTGTCCAATGCTAAACACCAAATATGGATTTCTGCAATGTCCGGCGTTCCCGAGCAGTCTGAAAGGAGAGGGAGAGAGACTTTCCAGATCAAAAATTTGGGACCCCCATTTTTTTCAATGGGGTTCAGTTTCTGGTTCAAGATCTGGTACAGTTCTGGTACCACAATGGAACTTTGGGTTGGGTACCAGTACCTGAATTTCCATGGGTCCATCATCCTGCCTCATCATCTGACATCGTTCGCTGGTGCCTGATGTCACATAAACAGTGAGCTATCAATCAAGTTGAAGGGCCTAGAGGTGGACGAGAAAACAACCATGGGAGGCAGTGGCTCCTTAAATGCTCTGTCATACCTCGAACACTCAACCCATTATTGACATGTGAATTAAACACTGATTTCTCAGGAATGTAGCAACACATAGAAGACATAAAGGTGTCAATGCAGTTAGATTTTAAAGACCTGCATGCTCATATATGCATTTTGGGAAGTTGGAGACCCAATTGTCTGAAATGTAAATACATTTTTCATGGACCTCTTTCTTTGATTTTTCTGGACAACAGGACCAAGAGTCAAGTATAAATGTTTATGTCTAAAAACAAACCAAAAATTGCAAATATTATAAGTGATACCCATCTTTAGCTCTTAATCCTTATATAAAGACTCTAGCAGGATTTTTTGTTAAATGTAGATTGATGATAATTACAAAATACACCATCATCTTCGCCAAAAAAGTAACATACGTAGCTATTTTTTACTTACACTTGAAAGTCTTTTACAAATTGTGAAATTTTAGGTAGTTTTCAATCATGCACCAGCTCTACAGCTCTGCCTTTGCACCAAGTCCATACCAGACAATATGAGACAATACCTCATAGCCATAGGCAACATAGTAACAGTTATCATAAGCAGCAAGTAATATCAAGAAAACTAAAAGTTATGAGTATTCAGGCTTTCTTTTCCCATTACACGGTGGCCACCATATAAAGCAAATGTGTCACTAGAACAACCGTGCCCATCATCCAATTCATTAAACAGTACTCACAACGAGTGTTGGAACATTTCTTGATGTCTTTCATGCTCTTAAAATTTGTTTTTTACATGTTCCCGGTAAATATGTTAATTGTGTTAATGGCTAATGGCTGTGGTTCAGGGACTTACACTTTATCCATATCAAGTTTAATTTCTTCTCTTTGTCCTTAGTACTGTGATTGACAGCAAAGGCCTTCCTGAAATCTGAACAAATCTGCCATGAACGACCATATTTATATATATATATATATATATATATATATATATATATATATATATATTTAATGCACCCACTTGCAGATTTAGCTTTGATTAATATGGCAGAAGATTGTGTGTAACATTTTTATTTTTCTGTCCACATAGACGTATACCGTATATACTCAAGTATAAGCCGAGGCCCCTAATTTTGCCACGGAAAACTGGTTAAGCTTATTGACTTGAGTATAAGTCGGGTGTACATTATCCTCTCATCCCTGTCCTGCTCTGTGTGGCTCTCCCCCCTCCCAGTATGCATGGCTCGGCTCCCCATCCCGTCCTTCTATGTATGGCTCAGCTCCTTGTCCTCCCCGTCCTCCTCAGTGCTCCCCCGTCCTCCTCAGTGCTCCGCCGTCCTGCTCCCCTATGCTCCCCCATCCTGCTCTGTGCTCACCCGTCCTGGTCTGTGCTCCCCATCCTGCTCTGTGCTCCCCCGTCCTGCTCCGTGCTTCTCCTGTCCTCCTCTGTGCTCCCCTGTTCTCCTTTGTGCTCTCCCTGTCCTGCTCTATGCTTCTCTGTCCTCCTCTGTGCTCCCCCATCCTGCTCCATGCTCCTCTGTGCTCCCCCATCCTGCTCTGTGCTCCCGCCATCCTGCTCCGTGCTTCCCCGTCCTCCTCCGTGCTCCCCCCTGTCATACTCACCCTCCTGTGCAATCACTGAACATCCCCTGCAATCATCCGGGAGAGCTGCAGGAAGCCATGACAATGGAGGATTGCAGGGGACGTTCAGCGATTGCACAGGAGGGTGAGTATGATGTCCCAGCCACTGACTCCTGCCACCGCACCCCCTCCCCCACTGGATTCTGCACAATGACTCGTGTATAAGCCGAGGGGGCATTTTCAGCACAAAAAATGTGCTGAAAATCTCGGCTTATACACTAGTATATACGGTAAGTGCTTATTTTTTGCTCGATGAGTTGTAATTTTGAACGACACCATTGATTTTACCACATAGTGTACTGAAAACAAAAAACAAATTCCAAGTGTGGTGAAATTGTGAAAAAAAATGCAATTCTGACATTATTTTTTGGGGAATTATTTTTACAGCGTACATTGTGGGGGAAAATGATTCTCCTAATTAGTACGATTTTGGCAATACCAAACTTGTCCAGCTTTGTTTATTATTTTAGTGATGTTTGCCAATCAGGTTAATTATATTTAGATTTTGATAGATTAGATTTTTATGTATGTGGCTATACATGTGTGTATTTTTTTAATTATTTAATATTTATTTTAAATGCGAGAAAAGGGGGTGATTTGAACTTTTATGGGTTTTTTAAATTTAAAAAAAAATTAAAATTTTCTTTTTTACTTTTTACTGGATTCATTAGTACCCTAGAGCACTTGACCCTGTGATTGTGTGATTAGTTTTGCTATATACAGTACTACCACAGAATTGCTGCTTTATAATAAATTTACGGTCTACTTTGAAGCCGAGCCACAAGCTGGGTTTCAAAGGAACTCTGTAATTACAAGCATGGAGATCTTCAACAGACACCTAGCTGACATAGCAACCCATTGGCACCCCATGATTGCATCACAGGGGTGTTAATTTGCACATAAAATGACATGACCGCATGCCAGTGCATTGACAATGCGTCTGTCAGAGTTTGATAGCAGCATTTAATAAGTTAACAGTCACAGGCAGTGCTCCGTCCCACCCATGACTGTTAGAGGCAGGTCCTGTGTGTCACAACCAATTTCTGCCAGGTATAGTGAGGACTTATTGTTATGATCTGCTACAAGCACTAAGGAAAGATGGGAATTCTGTCCCTACAATAGAACTAAGCTGGATCCCTACGATGTAACGGGGAACCTGATCCTGCGACCAGACCCGCTAAAGTCCTCAGCTAGTCGGAACGAAGACCTATAGTTGCGAGTAAGGAATCCCTACAAGATCTAGGGACTGGGAGAAAAGGTGGACACCTCCTAACAGAAATTGTAGCAGGAAAAATAAAACAGAAAACAAATTACTTAGAAATCCTAAGATCAAGCAAAACTGACTGAGAAAGGCACCTAAGCACCCGGGTAGCTTAAGAGTAGATAATACAATGCAGTCCAGCAAAGCCAGAAGGGCGGAGCCAGACTAAATAGGGAAAAAAGGTCATGTGACCAGCAAACTGAAACAAAACCTAACAAGAGGGTTCTAACAGTACCCTCCATCCCCTAGGACTTAGGCTTATCCGGAAACCTCTTGTGAAACGCTATGACAAGTCTAGACGCAGAAACATCATCCGCCCTCACCCATGAGTTATCCTCGGGTCCATAACCCTTCCAAGCGACGAGGTACTGCAAACTCCCTCTATACCGTCTAGAATTTAGGATGCGAGAAATCTCATATTGCCCGTCCTCCACCACCAGGGGAACAGTGGCTGAGACTTCTCCATCTGAGACCTCAGCTTTTTTCAAGAGAGAAACATGAAACACCGGATTAATCTTCCAGGAGGTAGGAAGCTCCAACTTAACAGCAGATTGGTTAATAACCTGAAGCACCTTAAAGGGCCCTACAAACTTGGGACCCAATTTCTTAGACGGAATCCTCAAGCGCAGATTCTTAGAGGACAACCAAACCATGTCACCAATAGCAAACAAAACCTCTTGTCGTTTTCTATCAAAATACACTTTGGATCTTTTGTTAGCCTCCTGAAGATTACCACGCACATCAGTCCAAACTCTCTCCAAAACACCAGAAAAATTCTCCTCTTCAGGTACAGCCGATCCTAACTTGGAAAATGACCCAAACGACGGATGTCTCCCAGTACAACAAAAAAAAGGCGAACAACCAGCAGAAGCGGATGTATGGTTGTTAAGAGCAAACTCAGCAAGTGGCAGAAACTCAGACCACCCCTCTTGATTATCAGTCACAAAACAATGCAAGAACTGCTCAACATCCTGGTTTTTCCTTTCTGTCTGGCCATTAGACTCAGGATGATATCCGGATGAAAACGACAAATGAACTCCCAACCTGTCACAAAAGGCGCGCCAAAAACGAGCCACAAACTGAGGTCCCCTATCAGAAACAATGTTAGTAGGAACGCCATGTAGTCTGACAATTTCCTTGACAAAGGCCTTAGCGAGAGTCTTAGCGCAAGGCAGTTTGATGAAAGGAACCAAGTGACACATCTTGCTAAAACGGTCCACGACCACCCAGATGACAGTGAAACCCTCAGAGGGGGGAAGGTCAGTAATAAAGTCCATAGCCAAATGTGTCCAAGGTGCACTAGGGACCTCCAGAGGGCAAAGCAACCCCGCAGCAGGAGTATGAGAAGACTTAGATCTAGCACACACCGTGCATTGACGCACCCACTTAATGACTTCCTTCTGCCATACAGGCCACCAAAAGCTGCGACCCACAAGTCTCTTGGTCTCAGAGATTCCAGGATGACCTGCCAACCGAGAGTCATGACATTCAACAAACAAATCTCTCCTCAGGGTACCAGGCACAAACAACCTCCCATGCAGCGTGTTAGATGGGGCATTCTCCTGTGCTTTAAGAATCTCATCTTCCAACACAGAGTCCAAAACAGCAATAACAACCCCCTCTTGCAAAATGTTTTCCTCCTCCTCAGTAGCCACCATAGGAGAAAAGCTGCGAGACAAAGCATCAGCTTTAACATTTTTAGTACCTGGGATGTAAGTAACGGTAAAATTAAACCGCGAGAAAAACAGTGCCCACCTAGCCTGACGGGCAGTCAAGCGTTTGGCAGCATCAAGGTAGACCAGATTTTTATGATCGGTGAAGACTTGAGCGGGAAATTCCGCTCCCTCCAAAAAATGACGCCAGTGTTCAAATGCGAGTTTAATTGCCAACAATTCCCGATTACCGATATCATAATTTAGTTCAGACTCAGAAAATTTCTTTGAAAAAAAAGCATAGGGATGTACTCCATCCGTCTTTTCCTGAGACAACACCGCGCCGACCCCCACAGAAGAAGCATCAACCTCAACCAAAAATGGTTTAGTCACATCAGGCTGCGTAAGGATGGGAGCAGAGCTGAACTTCTCCTTTAGCAACACAAAAGCCTCAATGGCCTCAGTAGTCCACTGAACCGCATCAGCACCTTTCCTGGTGAGATCGGTCAGAGGTTTGGCAATCACAGAAAATTTTTTAATGAATTTTCTATAATAATTGGCGAACCCCAAAAACCTCTGCATTGATTTCACACCAATAGGTCTAGGCCAATCCTGCACAGCTTGCACTTTCACCGGGTCCATCTCAAAACCTTCACTGGAGACAATGTAGCCCAAAAAACTAAGTCTCTGTATAGCGAACTCACATTTTTCTAGCTTGGCAAAAAGTGAATTATCACTCAGTAACTGTAATACTTCATGCACACTCCTACAATGAGACTCCAAATCCGGTGAATAAATCAAAATGTCATCCAAATACACAACCACACTTCTGCCGATCAAAGGTCTAAGGATGTCATTAAAAGATTCTGAAAAAATGCCGGAGCACTGGAAAGCCCAAAAGGCATAACCAGATTCTCAAAATGACCCAGTGGAGTGTTAAACGCAGCCTTCCATTCATCCCCCTCCTTCATGCGCAACAAATTGTATGCCCTCGAAGATCAATTTTCGAGAACCACTTGGCCCCCACTAACTGGTTAAACAAATCAGGAATCAATGGCAGTGGGTAAGGATTGCGTACAGTGATTTTATTAATCTCACGAAAGTCTAGACAAGGCCGTAAACCGCCGTCCTTTTTTTTAACAAAAAAAAATCCAATCGCCACAGGAGACTTGGAAGGCCTAATGTGACCGGTGGCCAAGCTTGTTTGTATGTATTCCTCCAAAGCCTTTCTCTCAGGAATAGTCAAATTAAATAAAAGACTTTTAGGAAGAGTTGCTCCAGGGACAAATTCAATTGCACAATCATAATCTCTATGAGGAGGCAATACCTGCGATTCCTTATCAGAAAAAACTTTCCAAAAATCCTGAATAGGTACAGGTAGCTCCCCCTTAAATACAGCAGCAATATGCCCGTTACAACACTTGTCATAACAATTAGGACTCCAGGACTTAATTTCATTGGTAGACCAATCCAGTACCGGATTGTGCAATTTTAACCAAGGTAACCCCAAAATCACCGGTGAGGGCAAATTATTCAAAACTACCAAATCCAAATTCTCTTGATGAACACCATTAATAGTAAGAGGAAATTCACAGATATGGTGAGTAACATTTTTCAAGGGAGAACCATCCACAGCAACCACATTAATAGGGGAAGACAGAAGTTTGGGTTTTAATTTTAGTTTTTCCAAAAATTTCCCATCAATCACATTGAGAGTTGAACCACAATCCACAAATACCCGAAACTCCATCAATTCCTCTTCAACAGCAGTGGTAGCAGAAAGAAAGACACCTTTATTGTTTAAACAAGCTATACGGGCGAAACTGACCTCATTTTTTTTTTTCTTTATTCATTCGAAGCGCACAGTTCTTAATAAAATGCTTAGATTTGCCACAATAGAAACACAAACCTTCAGCAAATCTGCGTTCTTTTTCCCGAGAGTGAGGTGTCATTGCTCCAATTTCCATCGGCTCTCCAATGTCAGTACAGTCCCTCTCCAGACTTGGAGCTGACAAGGCAGATTTACTCTCATTAACCCTTGCACGCAGTCTCCTATCCACCCGTATGGCTAATTGCATAGCCTTTTGCAAGTTACCAGGTATAGGATAAGCAATCAGCAAATCTTTAACCCTTTCACTTAACCCTGCAAGAAATAAACTTTTCAAAGCTGAATCGTTCCACCCCACCTGAGTGGACCACCTTCGGAAGTGAGTACAATATTTTTCCACATTACCTGATCCCTGTCTCAAACGTCTCAATTCTGTCTCAGCTGATGAAACACGATCATGATCGTCATACAATAACCCCAAAGCAGAAAAAAAACTATCGGGGGGGCGGAGCCTGGATGCCGAAGAGAGAGGAAGAGGGAAACCCGAGCTCCCAGGACAATACTTATAAAGGGGACTTATAATATCACCAGACCCCCTTTTAATCAACACCCCCGAATCCGGAGCTGACCCTGAGCCCACACGGTTCACACAGACCCTGTCTTTTTTGTTAGACAGAAGATTAAAAAGGGTCTTTCCACATAAGAAGCTACCGGCGGGAAACACTGGAGTGGCGGAGGGATATTGAGGCTGAGAACAACATCTTGAATAAGGTCTCAAACTGCAAGCTGGTGACCAACAAAGAAGTCTGCCAGACCTAACAACCCCTCTCCCAAGGTACTCGCTTCTAAACCCCCCCAGACGAAATACACCGAGACCCCAGCGACACAGACACCCGAGGTCCAGGCATAACTAGCGGTGTATGCAGCCGCAGCACGAAAAAATAATCCCCCGGATCTACAACCAGCGCGTACATACAGGAAGGTAACAGGAGCGCAATAACGCCGTTGTGTTGCCATTCTTCCTAGAAGTTCTGAAACTAGGAGAGGTCGGGTGAGCGGCGGCTAGTCACCGGACTGCTGAGGCACTTATACAGTCGGCCTAGAGCTGCACAACGGAGGAGATTGCTGAGAGGTAGGAACGTGGTAGTGAACTCACCTCTCATGCGTCCTCGGCTCTCTGTCCTTTTCTTGGATCGCTGCCCGGGGTCCGGTGCTTGCTGGAGATTAGGCCTGCATTACTTTGCGAAACGCTGGGGGAAGGGAGCTATTTCTTGTGAGGCTACGGACGTGCCTGGACATTAACTCTTAGGGGGGCTGACGCTGCTCCTCTCATTCCTCTCTCCTCTTCCCTATATCTGACACTCTATCTGCAGAGGAAGGAGGGAATAGAATATCAGAGGAATCGATATACTAACTCTGCTACTAGGCACTGTATGTCTTGAATCTTTAAATACAATCCTCTAGTAAATTTTTGAGCATAATATAGAGTGAATAAGACTGAGAAAAGCCGACTATCACATACTGATTTTTTTTTCAACCCAATATTTTTCAACCTGATTTAATGATAGTCTAAGTATATGCTTTGTTAGCTGGAGAGAACTAATAAACATTTGCCCTAATCTTACCTTATAGATAATTGCAAACATGGGGAAATCAAGCGTGAAAACGCAAAAGAACGTATCTAAAACAACAAGATCCCTCTCGCAGGCGGATCTAGATAATTTCCTTAAAAAACAGGCTGCCCAAACTGACTCACTCAAATCACCTAAACTTCAAGATATAAACCTGCTGGAGGACTCAGACTCCGAACTTGAAAGTGACTCATATATGGGGGGAAATACAAAGGAATCTTTGGTCACACGATCATTTATTAAACGTATATTATCTAAAGCACTAGAGCCAATAGGGAAAGAACTTGCAGAGATAAAGCAAGATTTGAATTTACAAGGCCACAGACTAGAGACACTCGAAAATTCACAAAATGATATGGCACAACAATCGAACGTTGTACTAAGCAGCCTAAAGATACATGAAAACCAACTACATGGGGTTTACACAATCCTGGAAGACCATGAAAACAGAGAAAGGCGCAACAATATAAGAATTAAAGGTCTCTCTGAGAAAGTGGCATTCGAAGCCTTAAGCAAAGCGGCCAAAGAAATTTTTGAAAGCCTTCTATCTGATCCAGATTCTCAAGAAATTGAACTAGTAAGAGTCCATAGAGCCCTCCGTCCTAAGCCCTCTCAGGGGGAACAACCGAGAGACGTGATTTGTCGCTTCCTCGACTACCGAGTAAAGGACTTAATTCTTCGCAGAGCCCGGGAGTCTCAAGAGATATCATATGGTGATTCCCAAATTAAACTTTTTCAAGATCTATCTGCTACCACACTTAAAAAAAGGAGAATTATGAAACCTTTCACTGAAGCCTTGTTAAAAAAAGGACATCGCTTCCGTTGGCTATTTCCTTTCGGTATACAAATCAATGCTGGAGATAAAAATATCCAGGCCAGAACCTCATCAGACATCAAGGCAGCCTGCGAAGCCCTGGAGATTACTCTGGAAAACCTCCCTGATCTGGAATCTTTTCATTCAGCCTCACTGATTCGCCCCCTACCTAATCCACCTGAGTGGAAAGTGGCCCTGACTCCGAAGTCACAAAGAGTAAAGAGAAAATTGGCCAAGACTCCACCTCCTAAAGAAATTGAGGACATTTCCTGAAAATTAAGTGTTGATTATATGCTGCAATGTTCTATATGTTTCTTCTTTCTTTAAATGACAAGATAAAAAGAGGGAACCCAGGCTATAGTTAGTCAACCGGTGAAACGGTGACTATATAAACAGGAGTGGCTGTATATATCTCATGTCTGGGATTCCCTCTGAGAGGCATTAAATAGTGTAGCCTTTCAACTTGTTCAAGGTTCATATTGAAATAGGGCAATGTTTTATTTTAGTCATATGTTTTAGCTATAGTATTGATGTTCTCCATAGCTAACAAATTGCACTAGTATACGTTCTACTAGATACTGATTGATGATCGAAGTGAAGACTGTTCTTCACGGTATTTACTTGCAAATTTTATTAATGTTTTATTTTTTTTCTTCTTCTTTGCTACGATTCTCCCCTCCTTCCCTGCTCTTCCCCCCCCAATTCCTGAATCCCTATATCATTCTTATAGGCTCGAGGACTAAGCTAAATCATAAGATACAAGACCACTTCGTCACGCAATGCCATGGCAGACCAAAATAAGGTGCACATATTTATTTCATTTAATGCGCATGGACTTAATTCTCCAAATACGAGACGCCATACCTTACAGTTGTTTAAAAAACAACAGGCAGATGTCCTACTTATTCAAGAGACACACTTCAAGCCAGACAAGATTCCCTCTTTTGAAAGATCGGATTATGATAAATGGTTTCATGCAACCACTACACAGTCCGGTTCAAGGGGGTGTCAATAGCGGTAGCGAAGGGAGTGTCCTTCCAGCAGAGAGAGATTATGACGGATCCTCTGGGACGGTACATTTTTGTTAAGGGACTATTAGATGGATGCCTTGTAACATTATGCAGTCTATACGCCCCGAATAAAAGATTGTTAAAGTGGCTGATTGCAATCTTAAAAAAAATTGACAGCTTTAGGGAGGGGGTATTAGTGGTAGGCGGGGACCTCAATGTAGCTCTGGAGCCTATGTTGGATACTACCAAACTAAAAAGTTCAATCTCCCCAAAAGATTTATGTAGAATTAAAGTACATCTGAACAAGTTACAGTTGATTGATTCCTGGAGATACATGAATCCAACTGACCGGGACTATACTTTTTACTCCCACCCTCATAGATCTTATCATCGTTTAGATTACATATTTATACCCAGTAGACTGCTTTCTAACACAAGACAGGCAAATATAATTCCGAATATTTACTCTGACCATTCGGCGGTACTGTTAAAACTTCAAATCTCCAAAATGTATCCCAAACACAGAATCTGGCGTCTTAATGAGTCTGTAATTAGAATTGCGGAAATACAAGGACGCATGAACAGAAGGCTTGCACAATATTTTGAGCAGAATACCCAGGAAGAAATTACCCCGCAGATTCTGTGGGAAGCGCACAAATCAGTAGCTAGAGGAGAACTCATATCTATCACCTCCTTTCTTAACAAACAGCGGCAAAAAGAAATACATGACTTATATGATAATATAACGCAGCTTGAACTCTCCCACAAAGGTAATCCTGATCAGCAAACTCTAGAGACGTTAAAAAAAAAGAGACAGCAACTCAGGACATACTTAACTCAAGGTCAGCCAAACTCTATACTTCGTGGAAACATAAAATGTATGTACATGGTGACAAAGCCTCTAAAATACTATTGTCTCAATTAAGGAAGAGACAGGCTCGCACTTTGATCAATTCAATCAAAAATGATCAAGGGGTAAGCTCACAAAACCCGAAACATTTGGAGTTGGCTTTTCTTGAATATTATAAACAATTATATAATCTAAGATCAGAGGAGAATACGGAGACCTATCTCAAAAAACATAGAGACATAAAATCCTTTCTAAATCAATTGAATATACCAGTCTTAACAGACCTTCAAAAACAGCAATTGACTAAACCATTCTCAATGGAGGAGCTCCGAGCTGTCCTGTTAAAGAGTCCTAGTGGGAAAGCGCCTGGCCCAGATGGGTTTTCAGCGGATTATTACAAAACCTTCTCTTCTATACTGCTTCCACACTTGCTTAATGTCTGTAATGCTGCTTTAGATGGCAGCCCATTGCCTAAACAAATGCTCAAAGCTAGGATATCTTTGATATACAAAGAGGGGAAAGATCCAGAATTGTGTAGTAGTTATAGACCGATATCTCTTCTCAATGTTGACTTAAAGATACTAGCTAGCTTGATGGCAAAATGACTGGCCAAACTTTTACCATACTTAATATCCCTAAACCAGACCGGCTTTGTGGAGGGGAGAGAGGGGAGGGATAATATGCATAAGATATTGCATCTTCTTCAATATGCAAAATACCGAAAGCTCCCACTGGTACTTCTTGGAACAGACGCTGAGAAGGCCTTTGACAGGGTAGATTGGGACTACCTAAGAGAAGTAATGGCAAGTTTTGGTATTCCAACCACTTTTATAGCAGCAATAATGGCAATGTATAACAACCCTTCTGCCCAAATCAGAATAAATGAATTTACAACAGACACGTTTGGCATTAAGAATGGGACAAGACAGGGGTGCCCAATGTCCCCTTTACTCTTCGTCCTAGCGATGGAGCCCTTACTAATAGCTATTCAACAGCACTCTGGAATAGAAGGAATCCAAATAAACAAGACACACTATAAAACGGCGGCATTTGCGGATGATCTATTGATCATGTTGACTAAACCTTTGGTGGGATTGCCGGCTCTAATGCCTTTATTGGAGCTTTATGGCAGCTTCTCCAACTTTAAAGTAAACATGTCTAAGTCAGAAATATTAGATTTTCATATTCCGCTAAATACCAAGGTTAAACTTAAAAATATGTATCCCTTCTCATGGCCTAAACAGTATATTACGTATCTGGGTGTAAAGCTGGGAAGAACATATTGTTTCGAAAATACATTTGGAAGGGACAAAAACCTCGTCTAGCCTAGAGAACCCTAACCTTACCCAAACATAGAGGTGGAATGGGAGCCCCAGATATACTGAAATACTGGCAAGCAACGATGTTATCTAGAGTAGTTGATCTCATAAGAAACCCACAAGATAAACAATGGATTAAAGTCGAGGAAGCCATTGCTCCTCTACCCCTGAGAACGATTTTTTTGTAAAGCGCTCATGAGAAATCAAACATTCCATTGTATAATATACACACCAAAGCAACTTTAAAATTATGGAGAGAGGTAGTGGGAGACCTTGCCCCCCCTCTTTCCCCTTTGCTTAAACTAGCAGACATAATTCCGCAATCGTTCCACTCTCGAAATGATAACGCTAAAAGTTCCGGACGCCTGACTAATGTCTCTCTAGATCAACTTCTGGAGGATGGGACGCTCCCTTCGCTATCAGATCTACAGGGGTTTCCGGGGCTTTCTGGCTTGTCTTTTGTCCAATACGGTGCTATAAGAGACCTGATGAGACATTATTTACGTGTCTCGGATTTTTCGCGCCCTTTAACTACGTTTGAAAATCTTTGTGCTACGGCCCACAAACCAAAAAAACTAGTATCAACCATATACCAATTGTTAATAAATTTAAATTGTTGCCTCAAGAGAGCCTTTATTGCACTTTGGGAAAAAGATTTGGGTTATAGATTTACTTCAGACCAAGTAACCAAAATATATAAACAGTCACATGGACCAACACAATGCGTCAGAGCACAGGAGAACTCCTTTAAAATAATAATCAGATGGTACATGACACCAAAACAGAGTAGTATTTGGAGGACTGGAAAACCTGCCAAATGTTGGAGATGTGGTGACTTGGAAGGCACTTATTGTTAAGGCTGGCGGAACGCACAAAATAATATAAATAATAAGTGCGTTCGCAGCCCGGGGGTCCACCGTGCAGGCGAAGCCCGCTGCTGGCAAAAAGGCGCAAGAAGCAACTCTGTTATCCCGCAGAGCTGCCAACATAAACGCCGTAATGCGTTGTGGCAATGAGTGCGAACTCTGTTACTCCACAGAGCCACTAGAAGAGGAGCCGCAACGCTATATGGCTATATGGCGATGTGTGCGCACTCACTAGACACAACTGAGTGGCAAAGAAAACACGCTAGGGCGCTGACTAGCGTTGAAAGAGAACCCTGTTACGTCACAGGGCCGCTTGAGAAAAAGCACTGTGTCCTGTAAGGCTCTCAGATACACAGTTAAGTGCTAAGCGTACATAAAGCGTGATCATGTGCTAATGTCCTCGCGGGAGTCACCCGCAATCTATGGCGTCTGAACGCCAGACCCTGAATACGGCAATCAAAACTCCTCACCGGTTATGCCGGTAATCTAGGGCATCTAGGACACCGACCCTGACCAGCTACCATACCAAACTCCTCACCGATTAAGTCGGTATTCTAGTGGCTTATTTCAGCCGGGTCCCTATCCACACATACACATGACCACACTGGCGCATAGCATACAAAGATTGATATTAGCGCATGGCGGCCCAGCCATGCTACCCTTTTATAGCAACAGCTACAGGACCTTCCAGGAACAAGGACCAATGAGAAGCTGTTACAAACACACGTAGCTACATGACCTTCCTGGCAGACCAATAGGAGCCGCTGCAGCACCTGAACATGTGACCCCTGATCTCCAATGAGAGATCTCACTCTGGGCATGCTCAGATGGGAAAACGCAGGACTTTGTTCCAAAGATGACTGCTCCAGCACTGGCTATAATAGCAGATCCAGGAAAGGCAGCAGCAAGTCACTGTACAGTAGAGGAGTGGGCAAGACGCCTGGACCGACGTCTCTGCTGAGCAGGCTCCACTGCGGCCGGAGATGAATGGGAGACCGCAGCGGGACGGGTTCGAGACTCCCCTTGTGCAGCAGCGGGAAATCGAACCCTAACATTACCCCCCCTCCTAGGGCCCCCCCCTTCTTTGGGCCTCGCTGCGCTCAAAGGCAGCGATGAGCTGCGGAGCGTGAACATGCTCGGCAGGCTCCCAAGATCTATCCTCAGGCCCATAGCCCCTCCAGTCCACCAAATAAAACTTTTTGCCCCGTACCACCTTACACCCTACGATGGCGTTCACCTCATGGTCATCCGTAGATGAACCCGATGTCCCGGCAGATGACTCAGAAAACCGGGACATGAGCACGGGTTTCAGGAGGGATACGTGAAAGGTGTCGGAGATACCCAGGCGTGGTGGAAGAGCCAAACGGTATACCACAGGGTTAACCTGCTCGAGGACATTGAAAGGACCCAGGTAGCGGGGTGCCAACTTAGTGGACTCAACTCGCAGCCTGATGTTACGGGCGAAGAGCCACACCATGTCCCCAGGAGCAAATGTTGGAGCGGGGCGCCGATGTGCGTCGGCGGAGGACCTCATCCTCTCCTTGGATGTCTGAATGGCATCCTGGGTACGGTCCCAAATGTCCCGTGCCTCCACAGCCCAGTCTGCCACCCTGGAGTCGGCGGAAGACACAGGCATGGGCACAGGAACCCGCGGATGCTGACCGTAGTTTAGGAGGAATGGAGTTTGTCCGGTGGAATCAGCCACAGCATTGTTTAGTGCAAACTCAGCCCATGGTAGTAAGGATGCCCAGTCATCCTGCCTGGCCGAGACAAAATGTCGTAGATAGGTGACCAAGGTCTGGTTGGCCCTCTCTACCAACCCATTCGTCTCAGGATGATACGCTGAAGAGAGATTTAACTCAATACTGAGTAGACGACAAAGCTCTCTCCAGAACCGAGACGCAAACTGGGGACCTCGGTCACTGACAATTTTGTCCGGCATGCCGTGTAGACGAAAGATATGCCTAACGAACAACGCTGCCAGAGCCCGTGCAGAAGGTAACCGTGGAAGCAGCACCAAATGCACCATTTTGGAAAAATGGTCGGTGATTACCCAAATGATGGTGCAACCTCGAGACTTGGGCAAGCCCACCACAAAGTCCATCCCAACCATCTCCCAGGGCCTGTCTGCCAACGGCAAAGGGTGAAGTAACCTGCAACGGGTCTGGTAGGCGGAACCACTGACGGAAACGGGTCTGGTTGGTGGAACCACTAAGCTTTATTATACAAGACAATTTACTTGCAAGAGAGCGGGTGGCATCCGGGAATAGGACAGGAAATCACGGCAATTAGCCAGGCAGTCTCTGGACAGGCAGATTGTCACAATAAGTGACCAAGGAAGTCTCTGGACAGGCAGGTTGTCACGGCAAGTGACCTGGGCAGTCTCTGGACAGGCAGGTTGTCACGGCAAGTGACCTGGGCAGTCTCTGGACAGGCAGGTTGTCACGGCAAGTGACCAAGGCAGTCTCTGGACAGGCAGGTTGTCACGGCAAGTGACCAGGGCAGTCTCTGGGCAGGCAGGTTTGTCACGGCAAGTGACCAGGGCAGTCTCTGGGCAGGCAGGTTGTCACGGCAAGTGACCAGGGCAGTCTCTGGGCAGGCAGGTTTGTCACGGCAAGTGACCAGGGTAGTCTCTGGGCAGGCAGGTTGTCACGGCAAGTGACCAGGGCAGTCTCTGGACAGGCAGGTTTGTCACGGTAAGTGACCAAGGCAGTCTCTAGACAAACAGGCATATACGACCTGAGCTGGTGGAGCCTCCTGGTAGGCTGCAGTCGGATGGCAGATGATCGCTCCCAGGTGAGCAGGCAAGAGTCTCTGGAATAGCCGGGGATCTCTGCTGATGATGTCCGAACCTCTAGATAGAGCTGCAGTCGGATGGCAGATGATCGCTCCCAGGTGAGCAGGCAAGAGTCTCTGCAATAGCCGGGGATCTCCGCAGATGATGTCCGAACCTCTGGATAGAGCTGCAGTCGGATGGCAGATGATCGCTCCCAGGTGAGCAGGCAACAGCCGGGGATCTCTGCTGAAGATGTCCGAACCTCTGGATAGAGCTGCAGTCAGATGGCCGACAGGCAAACAGACAGGTAACAGGCAGGCAACTGGAAACAGGAGCTGATGGCTGAAGCAGAGTTAGACTGCACAGAAACAACATTGCTCGGGCACCTCCATTAAGGAGGAAGCCCTTAATATAGGGTGGAGTCCACCAGCATTGGCTGGAGACTGATTTGGAAAATGCGCGCGGCTCCTTTAAGAGCGGGGGAGGGTGCGGGCGCGCGCCCTAAGGCCAGCAGCAGGGAAGGAGCGCGCGGGACCAGCAGGGCGGAAGGAGGACGCCGAGGATGCCAGAGGCGCAGAGGAGGCTGAGAGCACTGAGGACGCTGAGCGCAGGTGAGGAGAGCGACGTCCCTGTCTGGCAGCAGGCAGGGACGCGGGCGCTACAGTACTCCCCCCTCTAGGCCCCCCCCTTTTTAGGCCAGAAAAAAATTTAGCTAGGATGAGAGGGGCATGGATGTTCTCCCGAGGTTCCCAGGTTCTCTCTTCAGGACCAAACCCCTTCCAATCCACCAAAAAATAAGTCTTTTTTCCTACCCTTTTTGTGGCCAGAATGTTCTCTATCTCAAATTCATCATCAGCAGACACTGGAGCAGGAGGTGTACCTGTAGACTTAAAAAAAGAGTTAAGAACCACAGGTTTGAGGAGAGATACATGAAAAGAATTAGGAATTCGCAAATTGACCGGGAGTTTCAATTTATAGGACACCGGGTTGATCTGACTGATGATCTCAAAAGGACCGATGAACCGAGGACCTAACTTGTAGGACGGAATTTTGAGTCGAACATATTTGGACGAAAGCCAGACTTTGTCCCCAGGACGGAATTGAGGAGGATCCAGACGTTTTTTGTCAGCATGTCTTTTCATGCGCTCGGATGACTGAATGAGTGCGGACCGGGTACTCTCCCAGATGGAGGAGAATTCTCTAACCAGAGATTCCGCAGCTGGATTGTCCACAGAGATGGAAACAGGGACAGGGATCCGAGGGTGTTGACCGAAGACTACAAAAAACGGAGACTTGGTGGAAGATTCGCTCTCATGATTATTGTAGGAGAATTCGGCCCAAGGCAGGAGCTCCACCGAGTCAGAATGGTGGGCATTAACGAAGTGTCGAAGATAACTGGTCAAATTCTGATTTATTCGTTCAACTTGTCCATTGGACTGTGGGTGGTAAGCGGAGGAAAAATCCAGGGTGACGTCTAGCAACTTACAAGTGGCTCTCCAGAAACGTGAGGTGAACTGAACCCCACGATCCGACACAATGTGACGAGGCAGACCATGAAGACGGAAGATGTGGCGGATAAAGTCTTTAGCCAACTCGGGTGCAGACGGAAGACCTGGCAGAGGAATGAAGTGAGCCATCTTGGAAAAGCGGTCAGTGACCACCCAAATGACTGTACAACCAGCAGAGACGGGAAGATCAGTAATGAAGTCCATGGCTATATGCTGCCAGGGAGCAGCGGGTACAGGAAGCGGAAGAAGACGGCCGGTAGGCAGGTGTCTCGGAACTTTGTTGCGGGCACAGGAAACACAGGCAGAAACAAAGTCTATTACGTCTTTGTGCAGGGTAGGCCACCAATAATGCCGGGTAATGAGTTGGAGGGTCTTTTTTTGACCAGCGTGGCCAGCGAGTTTAGATGAATGACCCCAATGTAGGATTCTCTTCCGATCAGTTTCTGATACGAACGTCTTACCAGGAGGGAGACGATTTAAACTCACGGGAGCCACCTGCATCACTCTGGCGGGATCGATGATATGCTTAGGTTCCTCCTCGAGATCCGACACCAGGAAAGACCGAGACAAGGCATCCGCCTTGATGTTTTTGTCAGCTGGGCGAAAATGCAAAAGAAAATCGAAGCGGGCAAAAAACAAGGACCACCGGGCTTGGCGAGGGTTAAGTCTCTGGGCATGCTGGAGGTATGCCAGATTCTTGTGGTCCGTGTAAATGATTACCGGATGAAGAGCCCCTTCGAGTAGGTAACGCCACTCCTCCAATGCCAACTTGATGGCCAATAACTCTCGGTCTCCTATGGAGTAGTTGCGCTCGGAGGAGGAGAAGAGTTTGGAGAAGAAACCGCAGGATACCATCCTCCCGGATGAAGCTTTTTGGGTAAGTACCGCTCCGGCTCCAGCAGAGGAAGCGTCCACCTCCAGGAAGAACTGCTTGTTGCCATCCGGGCGATGCAGCACTGGAGCAGAAGAGAAGGCCTGTTTTAGAGAAAGGAAGGCCTCCTCTGCTTCGGGCGTCCACTGTTTGGGGTTAGCATCCTTGCGGGTGAGCGCGGAGATTGGAGCAGTCCTGGAAGAGAAGTGCGGTATGAAGAGACGGTAATAGTTGGCAAATCCCAGGAACCGCTGAATGGCCTTCAACCCCTCCGGTCGGGGCCACTTCTCGATGGCAGACAATTTCTCCGGATCCATTCGTAGGCCTGTCTGAGAAATGATGTAGCCCAGAAACGGAAGCGATGTCTGCTCAAAGAGGCACTTCTCATATTTGGCGAAGAGGTGATTCTGCCTGAGCCTGAGCAGAACCTGACGAACATCCCTCCGGTGAGACTGAAGATCCGGAGAGAAGACCAAGATGTCGTCAAGGTACACCACAACGCAGGAGTAGAGGAGGTCCCGGAAGATGTCATTGACCAACTCCTGAAAGACTGCTGGAGCATTACAGAGACCAAAGGGCATCACCAAGTACTCGTAGTGGCCGTCCCGGGTGTTGAATGCCGTCTTCCATTCATCTCCTCGACGGATACGAACCAGGTTGTATGCTCCACGAAGATCTAGTTTGGTGAAGACTCTAGCCCCTCTAAGACGATCAAACAATTCTGGAATGAGCGGAAGAGGGTACTTATTCTTCACCGTGATCAAATTTAGGCCTCTGTAGTCAATACAGGGACGGAGAGATCCGTCCTTCTTTTTTACGAAGAAGAAACCTGCTCCCGCTGGGGAGGTAGATTTCCGGATGAATCCTTTTGCTAAGTTCTCCTCGATATATTCGGACATCGACCTGGTCTCAGCAGCGGACAACGGGTAAATACGCCCACGGGGAGGCGTGGTACCGGGTAGCAGGTCGATCGGGCAATCATATGGTCTATGCGGGGGTAATGTCTCTGCTTCCTTTTTATTGAAGACATCAGCAAATGACCAATATGGAATCGGGAGTCCTGGTAGATTAGCAGGAGTAGGAGAAGGACAGACGGGATGAACAGGCACCAGACACGTTTTATGACAGTCCTGTCCCCAGCGAAGAATCTCTCCATTCTGCCAGTCAAGCACAGGTGCATGCTTTTGGAGCCAAGGCAGACCTAGTAAGAAAGCATGAGAGAGTCCAGGCAGAACATGAAATGAGATGCTCTCAGAATGCAACATTCCCACCTGCAGGGTTATGGCTTCGGTGATAAGTCGAATGGGACGAGGTAGGAGACCCCATCCACAGCAGCAACAGATACTGGTTCAACAAGAGGTTTGGTGGGAATGCGATACTTCTCTACTAGAGCCTGTGACACGAGATTCCCAGCTGCTCCAGAATCAAGTTGGGCCATCTCGAAGTAACGGTTCTTACCGAGAAGAATTGAGACCGAGAGCAGCAGAGATGAAGAGGATTTATTTTTGTCTAGATTGACCTCTCCGAGCGAACCTAGACACAGGCGTTTCCCGACTTCTCCGGACAGGTTCGGATCCAGTGCTCCTTACTGCCGCAGTAGAAGCAACTTTTCTCGGCACGGCGTGAGTCCTGACGGGCTTTGACCATCTTGGTCTGGTCGACCTGCATAGGCTCAGCAGTGTGCACCTGGGGAGAAACGGAAGGGGTTAAATGAGGAAACTTTTTTTCACGGGTGACCTCTTTGGCTCGTTCCTGGAACCGTAGATCAATCCGATTGGCAAGATTTATTAAATCATCAATCGAGGTTGGAATGTCCCGACCGGCAAGTTCGTCTTTAATACGGCCGGACAGACCCTCCCAGAAGACCGAAATTAGAGCTTCATTGTCCCAAGCCAGTTCTGAGGCTAGAGTACGGAACCGTATGGCATATTGACCAACGGTGAGACTTCCCTGACGGAGACGCAACAGAGATGATGCAGAGGAGGTCTTCCGTCCAGGTTCGTCGAATACCCTCCGGAAGGCCGAGAGAAAAGCAGGCAGGTCTGACACCAGAGGATCTTCTCTCTCCCAGAGAGGATTAAGCCAGGCCAGAGCCTCTCCGGTGAGATGGGACATGATGAAGGCAATTTTGGCCCGGTCAGAATTAAACTGGTGTGCCAGGAGTTCGAAATGCAGGGTGCACTGGTTAATGAAACCCCGAGCCATAACAGGGTCGCCTCCATACCTAGGAGGAGCTGAAAGTCGGGGACCGGGAATGGAAACCACGGAATTGGGAGTCAGCGGGGCTGCCGGATTATGAGTCATGGCTCCAGCGGTGGTTGCTGGTGATGGATTCAGAGTGTCCAAGCGGGAATTGACGTTCCGCAGGTGACCCAGGATAGCCTCCTGTTGAGACCTCTGGCGAGACAGCTCATGACACAGTTCCGGAAGTGAAGGGGTTTGGGTGCCACCGGGTTCCATGGCCCGAGCAAACTGCAACGGGTCTGGTAGGCGGAACCACTGACGGAAACGGGTCTGGTTGGTGGAACCACTAAGCTTTATTATACAAGACAATTTACTTGCAAGAGAGCGGGTGGCATCCGGGAATAGGACAGGAAATCACGGCAATTAGCCAGGCAGTCTCTGGACAGGCAGATTGTCACAATAAGTGACCAAGGAAGTCTCTGGACAGGCAGGTTGTCACGGCAAGTGACCTGGGCAGTCTCTGGACAGGCAGGTTGTCACGGCAAGTGACCTGGGCAGTCTCTGGACAGGCAGGTTGTCACGGCAAGTGACCAGGGCAGTCTCTGGACAGGCAGGTTGTCACGGCAAGTGACCAGGGCAGTCTCTGGGCAGGCAGGTTTGTCACGGCAAGTGACCAGGGCAGTCTCTGGGCAGGCAGGTTGTCACGGCAAGTGACCAGGGCAGTCTCTGAACAGGCAGGTTGTCACGGCAAGTGACCAGGGCAGTCTCTGGACAGGCAGGTTGTCACGGCAAGTGACCAGGGCAGTCTCTGGATAGGCAGGTTGTCACGGCAAGTGACCAGGGCAGTCTCTGGGCAGGCAGGTTTGTCACGGCAAGTGACCAGGGTAGTCTCTGGGCAGGCAGGTTGTCACGGCAAGTGACCAGGGCAGTCTCTGGACAGGCAGGTTTGTCACGGTAAGTGACCAAGGCAGTCTCTAGACAAACAGGCATATACGACCTGAGCTGGTGGAGCCTCCTGGTAGGCTGCAGTCGGATGGCAGATGATCGCTCCCAGGTGAGCAGGCAAGAGTCTCTGGAATAGCCGGGGATCTCTGCTGATGATGTCCGAACCTCTAGATAGAGCTGCAGTCGGATGGCAGATGATCGCTCCCAGGTGAGCAGGCAAGAGTCTCTGCAATAGCCGGGGATCTCCGCAGATGATGTCCGAACCTCTGGATAGAGCTGCAGTCGGATGGCAGATGATCGCTCCCAGGTGAGCAGGCAACAGCCGGGGATCTCTGCTGAAGATGTCCGAACCTCTGGATAGAGCTGCAGTCAGATGGCCGACAGGCAAACAGACAGGTAACAGGCAGGCAACTGGAAACAGGAGCTGATGGCTGAAGCAGAGTTAGACTGCACAGAAACAACATTGCTCGGGCACCTCCATTAAGGAGGAAGCCCTTAATATAGGGTGGAGTCCACCAGCATTGGCTGGAGACTGATTTGGAAAATGCGCGCGGCTCCTTTAAGAGCGGGGGAGGGTGCGCGGCGCGCGCCTTAAGGCCAGCAGCAGGGAAGGAGCGCGCGGGACCAGCAGGGCGGAAGGAGGACGCCGAGGATGCCAGAGGCGCAGAGGAGGCTGAGAGCACTGAGGACGCTGAGCGCAGGTGAGGAGAGCGACGTCCCTGTCTGGCAGCAGGCAGGGACGCGGGCGCTACATAACCCAGCTGGCCGTTGTCGTGGAGACTTATTCTTGGCGCAGGAGACACACGCCCGAACATAGTCCCCAACGTCACGGACCATATGCGGCCACCAGTATGTCCTTGCCAACAATTCAGATGTCCTCTTTGCCCCAAAGTGTCCACCCACCCTGGACAAATGTGCCCAAGAGAGTACCTCCGGTCGCAAATTAGTGGGCACGAAAGTCTTGCCCGGGGGCACAGACTCTAGCGAAACCGGGGCCACTGTTCTCAGGCTCTATGTGGGGACGATTAGCCGAGGCTCCTCCACCTCCTCCTCCGAGGACACCACAGAGCGAGAGAGAGCGTCGGCATGAATGTTCTTCTCTCCCGAGAGGAAATGCAGTGTGAAATGAAACCGGGAGAAGAACAAGGACCATCTGGCTTGGCGAGAAATAAGCCGCTGGGCTGTCTGAAGATATACCAGGTTTTTGTGATCCGTGAAGACCTGGAAGGGAAAGCGAGCTCCCTCCAACAGATGTCTCCACTCCGAGAAGGCCAACTTCATTGCTAGCAACTCCCTGTCCCCGATGGAATAATTCCTCTCCGCTGGTGTGAAGGTCTTGGAGAAAAAGAAGCATGGATGCTTCCGACCTTGAGCATCCTTTTGGAAAAGGACTGCTCCAACTCCAACGGACAAGGCATCCACCTCCAATATAAATGGCTTATAAACATCGGGGCGATGTAGGATGGGAGCTCTAGCGAAATAGGACTTAATAGACATGAAGGCCTTGGAGACCTCTTCAGACCACAATTTGGGATTAGCTCCCTTTTTGGTGAGGGCAACCACGGGAGCTACCAAAGTTGAGAAGTGAGGGATAAACTGGCGATAGTAATTAATGAACCCCATAAAGCGCTGCACCGCCTTTAGAGAATGGGGTTCTTGCCAGTCCATCACCGCCTGTAGTTTGGCAGGATCCATAGCCAATCCCTGGGCGGAGATGATATAGCCCAGGAAAGGTAAGGACTCCTGCTCAAACACACATTTCTCCAACTTTGCGTAGAGGGAATTTGCCCGTCGAAGGTCGAAGACTCTGCAAACATCGCTCCGGTGGGAGTCAATATCTGGGGAAAAGATGAGAATATCATCCAGATAGACTACGACTGAGGTGGAGAGCATATCCCGGAAGATGTCATTAACAAAGTCTTGGAAGACGGCTGGGGCGTTACAGAGCCCGAAGGGCATCACCAGATATTCATAGTGCCCGTCCCTGGTATTAAAAGCCGTCTTCCATTCGTCCCCCTCACGGATGCGAATCAGGTTATAGGCACCCCGCAGATCTAATTTCGTAAATATCCTTGCCCCTCGTAGCCTATCAAATAGCTCAGAAATCAGCGGCAACGGGTATTTATTCTTAACAGTGATGGCATTAAGACCCCTGTAATCGATGCATGGACGTAATTCTCCGTTCTTCTTCTGCACGAAGAAGAACCCCGCCCCTGCAGGTGACACTGACTTCCTAATGAATCCTCTCGCCAGGTTCTCCTGGATATATTGGGACATAGCCTCCGTCTCCGGGAGAGAAAGGGGATAGACCCGTCCCGAGGAGGTTCTGCTCCAGGCAAGAGGTCAATAGGACAGTCATAGGGACGGTGAGGTGTAAGGACTTCTGCAGCCTTTTTGGAGAATACGTCTGCATATGACCAATAGTAATTAGGAAGAGAAGTAAAATCTACGGGCATCTCTGTAGTGGCCACCTGAATGCATTCCCTCATACATCTGCCTTTACATGACTCACCCCAACCCAATATCCTCCCAGAGTTCCACTCAATGTGTGTGGAATGGAAATGGAGCCAGGGCATCCCTAACAAGATCTCGTCTATTCCCTCGGGAATGACTAAAAGTGAGATATGCAAATTGCCTCTACAAAAAAAGAGGACTTGTACTCTATAGCGCCACCTATTGGAAGTGGCGATCCTACAAGTCACAATCAACCCTTTAACGAGTCTTGTAATATGACTTAGGATAAAAGCCAAATCAGTATCTCCATTTGCAGAGCTGGTATGTCACTCTCCACAAGGAGAGACCTTACCCCTTAGACCTCAGTCCAGAGCCTCTCATCTAGCCAAATCAGATCTCTCCTACTTTGCACTGACGAGGACCAATAGTCCGAAACACCGTGTCTGCAAATGGAGATACTGATTTGGCTTTTATCCTAAGTCATATTACAAGTACTCGTTAAAGGGTTGATTGTGACTTGTAGGATCGCCACTTCAAGGTGGCGTATTAGAGTACAAGTCCTCTTTTTTGTAGAGGCAATTTGCATATTAAATTTCCCAGGAAGAAGCATTGCAGGCGAATATGCTCCTTACTTGACACGCCAGAGCTGGTATGTCACTCTCCACAAGGAGAGACCTTACCCCTTAGACCTCAGTCCAGAGCCTCTCATCTAGCCAAATCAGATCTCTCCTACTTTGCACTGACGAGGACCAATAGTCCGAAACACCGTGTCTGCAAATGGAGATACTGATTTGGCTTTTATCCTAAGTCATATTACAAGACTCGTTAAAGGGTTGATTGTGACTTGTAGGATCGCCACTTCCAATAGGTGGCGCTATAGAGTACAAGTCCTCTTTTTTTGTAGAGGCAATTTGCATATTAAATTTCCCAGAGGAGCATTGCACGGCGAATAAGCCTCCTTACCTTGACACGCCAGAGCTGGTATGTCACTCTCCACAAGGAGAGACCTTACCCCTTAGATCTCAGTCCAGAGCCTCTCATCTAGCCAAATCAGATCTCTCCTACTTTGCACTGACGAGGACCAATAGTCCGAAACACCGTGTCTGCAAATGGAGATACTGATTTGGCTTTTATCCTAAGTCATATTACAAGACTCGTTAAAGGGTTGATTGTGACTTGTAGGATCGCCACTTCCAATAGGTGGCGCTATAGAGTACAAGTCCTCTTTTTTTGTAGAGGCAATTTGCATATTAAATTTCCAGAGGAGCATTGCACGGCGAATAAGCCTCCTTACCTTGACACGCCAGAGCTGGTATGTCACTCTCCACAAGGAGAGACCTTACCCCTTAGACTCAGTCCAGAGCCTCTCATCTAGCCAAATCAGATCTCTCCTACTTTGCACTGACGAGGACCAATAGTCCGAAACACCGTGTCTGCAAATGGAGATACTGATTTGGCTTTTATCCTAAGTCATATTACAAGACTCGTTAAAGGGTTGATTGTGACTTGTAGGATCGCCACTTCCAATAGGTGGCACTATAGAGTACAAGTCCTCTTTTTTTGTAGAGGCAATTTGCATATTAAATTTCCCAGAGGAGCATTGCACGGCGAATAAGCCTCCTTACCTTGACACGCCAGAGCTGGTATGTCACTCTCCACAAGGAGAGACCTTACCCCTTAGACCTCAGTCCAGAGCCTCTCATCTAGCCAAATCAGATCTCTCCTACTTTGCACTGACGAGGACCAATAGTCCGAAACACCGTGTCTGCAAATGGAGATACTGATTTGGCTTTTATCCTAAGTCATATTACAAGACTCGTTAAAGGGTTGATTGTGACTTGTAGGATCGCCACTTCCAATAGGTGGCGCTATAGAGTACAAGTCCTCTTTTTTTGTAGAGGCAATTTGCATATTAAATTTCCCAGAGGAGCATTGCAGGCGAATAAGCCTCCTTACCTTGACACGCCAGAGCTGGTATGTCACTCTCCACAAGGAGAGACCTTACCCCTTAGACCTAAAAGTGAGATAATCTCTTGATGGGAAGGTGACATTGACAACGTGAAAGTAATGGTCTGATGTGTGATTGGTGAAGGCAGTGTCGACCCATTCACTACTCGAACAGTCACGGGTTTGGCGAGCATCACCAGAGGTGTAGAGTGGCGGAGAGCAAAGGTAGAAGACATGAAATTTCCTTCGGCTCCAGAATCCACACAAAGCGTGACTGTTAAAGTGGATGAGCCAAAATTGATTGTCCCCCTAAAGGACAACTTGGAGGCGTGTACTGCTGTGTCTAGTGAACCCCCTCCAATGGTTACTAGTAGGGTTGAGCATTCCGATACTGCAAATATCGGGTATCGGCCGATATTGGCTGTATCGGAATTCCGATTCCGAGTTCCGATATTTTCGTCATATCGGATACCGGAATCGGGATGTCACTGTCACTGTCAGTGTCCGTCTGTCGGGTCTGTCAGGAGTCAGCGGCACTTACCTGGCAGAAGATCTCCGGCGGTCACGGGCTGGACTGCTTCATGGCCGCCATCCTCTTCTCCCCGGCGGTCACATGCAGTTTCTCGCGATAACTGCAGTGACTGCTGGGTAATCCCGGCCGTAAAGCAGTCAGTCCGATGACGTCACCGTCGGGGAAGCAGGTAATCAACTGTGCTGCGTTGCAATGACAGGCTCTGCCTGTCATTGCGATGTAGCAGAGCTGGATCGTCGTGGGACTGTCGTTATGGACTGCGTCGGACAGGTGGTATACTGTTGGTTTGTTTTTTTTATTTTTTTACAGGAGATCGATGGCGTCGCAGGAATGAGAGAGTAATAAAAAAAATGAAAACTGTGTTGTCTCTTTTATTTCATTAAAAGACTCTTTTCTTGCTGTGTCTTTTTTTTACACATTTAAAAACTTTGGGATTAATAATGGATCGGTGTCTTATTGACGCCTCTCCATTATTAACCGGGCTTATTGTCACCGTGCAATCAACGGTGACATTAACCCCTTATTACCCCACTTGCCACCGCTACAGGGCAGTGGGAAGAGCCGGGTAAAGTGCCACAATTGGCACATCTTTTGATGCGCCAAATGTGGGGCTGCTGTAGCCTGGTATTATCAGGCTGTTGAGGGCCAAAATCCATGGGCCTTGACAGTCTTTTAATACCAGGCCGCAGCAGTCTGCATTTTACTTGGCTGGTTAACAAAAATAGGGGGACCCCTACGCCGTTTTTTTTTCGAGGGGATCCCCTATTTTTGTTAACCAGCCAAGCTAAGCAGACTGCTGTGGCCTGGTATTATCAGGCTTGCAAGGTCCATGGATATTGGATCCTTACCAGCCTGAAAAACCAGGCCTCAGCGGTCTGCTTCATCTGGCTGGTTAACAAAAATAGGGGGGACCCCACGCCAATTTTTTTCGAGGGGATCCCCTATTTTTGTTAATCAGCCAAGATATGCAGACTGCTGTGGCCTGGTATTATCAGGCTGGCAAGGTCCATGGTTCTTGGCTCCTTAACAGCCTGAAAATCCAGGCCTCAGCGGTCTGCTTCATCTGGCTGGTTAACAAAAATAGGGGGGACCCCACGCCATTTTTTTCTAGAAGGGAACCCCTATTTTTGTTAACCAGTTCCCTCTGACGTCACTGGCTGACCTGAAGTGAAAGTGGAAAGCAATCAATTAAGCTTTCCACTTCCTCTCCTGTCAGCCAGGAGAGCAACTCATTCATTTGGGGGTTTACTGTGAGGCTGCAGCATTAGCTGCGGTCCCTGCAGTAAACATTAACCCTTTCTGATGGATTACACCGTGGGACCTGACTGTGCATCGGATTGGTAAGAATAATTTTGCTTTATTATTTTATTTTTATTACAGGAAATGGTTTTAGCAGGTAAATAAAATATGGTCAAAAACTGTGTGATTATTTCATTAAACTTCTTTTTTATTAAAGTGTGTGTGTTTGATTTTTCTTTCATACAATAGGATTAATAATTGATAGTTGTCTAATTGACAGCTCTCAATTATTAACCTGGCTTAAAGTGACCTTTCAATTGCAAGGTCATTTTAACCCCTTATTAACCCATTCGCCACCGCTACAGGGCAATGGGAATAGACGGGCAAAGTGCCAGAAAGGGCAAATCTAATTAGAGATTTGCCCTTTCTGGGGTGTCTGGGGGCAGATGTTAAGTAGCCGGGGGGGGGCAAAAAAAATGGTCCCTCTCTGGGCTATTATTATCTGCCCCACTCACTGGCTTTGTCTGTCTGGTTGCGAAAATAGGGCGGGAGCCCACGCATTTTTTTTCAGCAATTTTACACCTCATATATATATATACATGTCATTGAATTTGTGACACATATATATATATATATTTATATTTATAGTTCATACACTTCTACATAGTATAATAGCCGCTAATTCAATTGCCGGCTTTTGTGAAAATGCAGAACCCGACATGAAATGACACTTGGTGTACATAGGGTTAACCATGTCTTTTCATGTAGTTTGATATCTGATTTGCACAAACAATTACATGAGTGTAAGTGTGCAAAATTTCACACCTGTAGGGGTTAATTAAAGGTGTAAATTCGTAGCAAAAAAGTCCGTTTTTTTTACAACGAATTTACACCTTTAATTAACCCCTACAGGTGTGAAATTTTGCACACAGCCACTCATGTAATTGTTTGTGCAAATCAGATAGCAAACGACATGAAAAGACATGGTTAACCCTATGTACACCAAGTGTCATTTGAAATGACACTTGGTGTACATAGGGTTAACCATGTCTTTTCATGTCCTTTGCTATCTGATTTGCACAAACAATTACATCAGTCTATGTGTGCAAAATTTCACACCTGTAGGGGTTAAAGGTGTAAATTCGTAGCAAAAAAGTCCGTTTTTTTTTACAACGAATTTACACCTTTAATTAACCCCTACAGGTGTGAAATTTTGCACACAGCCACTCATGTAATTGTTTGTGCAAATCAGATAGCAAACGACATGAAAAGACATGGTTAACCCTATGTACACCAAGTGTCATTTCATGTCGGGTGCTTCTGTCTTTTCACAGAAGCCGACTTTACCCGGCAATTAAATCAGAGGATATTTTACTATGTAGAAGTGTATAAACTATACATATATGTATATATATATGTCACAATGACATGTATATATATATATATGTATTATATGTGTGTATATTTAGTGTTTACAAGGAAAGAAAGAGGTTTTTTTAGTTGCGATATTTTGTTCCCATAGACTTACATGGGACTTCCGGTATCGGTATCGCCGATATTTTAATGGTATCGGCGATACCATTCCGATTCCGATACTTTTGGATATCGGAAAGTATCGCTCAACTCTAGTTACTAGACGCGGTCGTTTCCCGACCGCCGTGGACATTTGTTAGCATAATGCCCTATTTGTTGGCAGGCATTACAGGTCACAGATACTCGAGCAGCCCGAGACTTAGGTCTCACTCGAGAAATCTCCATGGCCTCAGGGGAATCGGACGCCTCAATGGAAGATTCCAGAGGTCTGGCGAAGGTGGGCGCCAGCCAGAACCTCTGCCTACACTGGGCCAGCTCCAACCTCCGCTCGTTAAAACGAAGGTCGATGCGGGTAGATAAGGTAATGAGCTCCTCCAGTGTGGCAGGAATCTCCCTGGTGGACAAGGCGTCCTTCACATGGTCTGCCAGTCCCCTCCAGTACACGGGTATAAGGACTTTATCTGGCCAATCCAGCTCAGAGACCAGAGTCCTAAATTGGACGGCAAACTGGCTGACCATGGATGAACCCTGGGTGATAGCCAACAATTGAAGAGCCGTATCGTGGGTGACACGAGGTCCTAAAAAGACCTGTTTAAGAGTGTCCAAGAAGAGAGGAGCACTCTACACCACACGATCATCGCGCTCCCATAACGGCGTTGCCCACTCCAACGCCCTGCTCGACAAAAGGGATATGATAAAACCCACTTTCGCCCGCTCCATGGGATAACGTGCAGTCAGAAGCTCTAGATGTATGGAGCACTGACTGACGAAACCCCGACATTGTTTACTGTCACCGGTAAACTTGTCTGGAAGTGGGAGGCGGGAAATAGTCGGAGCAGGGGTAGCAGAGGACAAACTGGCGGCGGTCACACTAGCAGCCTGAACCGCGACTGCAGTAACATCCACCGCTGAGGTTGTGCGCTCTAGAGTCGCCAACCTACCCTCCAGCTGCTGGATATACCGCTGCAGACGCTGGTCGTCCGCCATTTTACCAGCCAGACCCTGGCGCTAATATTATGTTAAGGCTGGCGGAACGCACAAAATAATATAAATAATAAGTGCGTTCGCAGCCCGGGGTCCACCGTGCAGGCGAAGCCCGCTGCTGGCAAAAAGGCGCAAGAAGCAACTCTGTTATCCCGCAGAGCTGCCAACATAAACGCCGTAATGCGTTGTGGCAATGAGTGCGAACTCTGTTACTCCACAGAGCCGCTAGAAGAGGAGCCGCAACGCTATATGGCTATATGGCGATGTGTGCGCACTCACTAGACACAACTGAGTGGCAAAGAAAAAACGCTAGGGCGCTGACTAGCGTTGAAAGAGAACCCTGTTACGTCACAGGGCCGCTTGAGAAAAAGCACTGTGTCCTGTAAGGCTCTCAGATACACAGTTAAGTGCTAAGCGTACATAAAGCGTGATCATGTGCTAATGTCCTCGCGGGAGTCACCCGCAATCTATGGCGTCTGAACGCCAGACCCTGAATACGGCAATCAAAACTCCTCACCGGTTATGCCGGTAATCTAGGGCATCTAGGACACCGACCCTGACCAGCTACCATACCAAACTCCTCACCGATTAAGTCGGTATTCTAGTGGCTTATTTCAGCCGGGTCCCTATCCACACATACACATGACCACACTGGCGCATAGCATACAAAGATTGATATTAGCGCATGGCGACCCAGCCATGCTACCCTTTTATAGCAACAGCTACAGGACCTTCCAGGAACAAGGACCAATGAGAAGCTGTTACAAACACACGTAGCTACATGACCTTCCTGGCGGACCAATAGGAGCCGCTGCAGCACCTGAACATGTGACCCCTGATCTCCAATGAGAGATCTCACTCTGGGCATGCTCAGATGGGAAAACGCAGGACTTTGTTCCAAAGACAACTGCTCCAGCACTGGCTATAATAGCAGATCCAGGAAAGGCAGCAGCAAGTCACTGCACAGTAGAGGAGTGGGCAAGACACCTGGACCGACGTCTCTGCTGAGCAGGCTCCACTGCGGCCGGAGACGAATGGGAGACCGCAGCGGGACGGGTTTGAGACTCCCCTTGTGCAGCAGCGGGAAATCGAACCCTAATACTTATATCCATATGTGGTGGTCTTGTCCTCCACTTATGCAATTCTGGCACCTTGTGGAAAAGTTTATACAAAGTATATTAAATAAACCGTGTAGGCTGACTCCTGAAACAGTGTTATTAAATTTTTCGATATGGCCTGGGCAAAAGCATGCCTCTACTTTGGTTCAGCACATTTTAACTGCAGCAAAACTGCTAATCCCGACCTACTGGAAAACGCCGAATGTCCCATCCTTTTTACATTTATCTGAGAAAATTGATCTGTTGTTTTCTGTAGCTAAACTAGTAGCACTAGTAAATGGTTCACAACCTACTTTTGAAAACATATGGCGTCCATGGATTAGCTTTAGATCCTGTCGCGTGAGTCCTTGAGTCTATGGTAATATTTACATTGTAGTATTTATAAGGTAATATGTTTACTATGACATATAGTCGAGAGTTGTTAAATCCCGGGTCTTGTCCTCTTACAACCCTCCCCTCCCCTTGTATACTCACCCGCTTCTCCTTTCTCTTTACCCTTTCCTTTCCTTTACTTCACTTTCTCTTCTTTCTTTTAATTTGACTGAATTGTACTATTTTAAGCAAGTTAATGCGCAGTACAGTGGGTCTATAGAATTCCATGATTATATAAAGATTAAACTACCAGGATATTGGTCATACAAGGGTTTATTTGACTTATCTACTGTCAACATGCAGAAAGTTGTACAGGAATACTACCCTTTGATAGTACATGTTTATTAATGTATTACCAAATTCTTGTTTGCTATGATGTTTATTGTTATCTAATTCTTTATTAATAAAAAAACCATTGAAAAGAAAAAAAACTATCCATTGATCTAAAGCATGGATCACTAGGCTGAAGAGAAAAGGCCCAGTCCTGAGGTTCTTTGCGCAAAAGTGACATTATGAACCCTATGCGCTGTGATTCATCACCAGAGGATCTGGGTCTCAAACGGAAATACAACAAGCAAGCATTTTTAAAAGAAAAAAAATCTTGTTGTTCACCAAAAATAAATCAGGCAAACGTACCTTTGGCTCCACGAAATGTGCTCCAGAACAACTACTCACATGTTGCTGGATCTCAGCCACCTCCAGAGAAAGTCCCTGCAGGCGTTGAGCCAAATCCTGAACAGACACCATGATGGAAACAGAAAATCTTTCCTTAGAGATTTTTTTTTTTTTTTTTTTTGGGCTGGACTTACTGTTATGATCTGCTACAAGCACTAAGGAAAGATGGGAATTCTGTCCCTACAATAGAACTAAGCTGGATCCCTACGATGTAACGGGGAACCTGATCCTGCGACCAGACCCGCTAAAGTCCTCAGCTAGTCTGAACGAAGACCTATAGTTGCGAGGAAGGAATCCCTACAAGATCTAAGGACTGGGAGAAAAGGTGGACACCTCCTAACAGAAATTGTAGCAGGAAAAATAAAACAGAAAACAAATTACTTAGAAATCCTAAGATCAAGCAAAACTGACTGAGAAAGGCACCTAAGCACCCGGCTAGCTTAAGAGTAGATAATACAATGCAGTCCAGCAAAGCCAGAAGGGCGGAGCCAGACTAAATAGGGAAAAAAGGTCATGTGACCAGCAAACTGAAACAAAACCTAACAAGAGGGTTCTAACACTTATCCCATGAGCCTGCTCCAAAAACAGATCTAAAGTTGTAGAAGATATCCATCTGAACACCCCTCTGAAGACTCCTGTTGTTTTAATGTGTGAAAAATATATTTTATTGCATGTTTTTATCTTCCTGCAGGCTGCAGTTTCTGTTAGTCAGGGTTGACAGGGTTAACTGTAGGGCCTGCCCATAGTTGGGGAGGAGTATTAGGGACCAATGTGTTAGTTCCTGGATATAGTTAGTTGCTAGTGAGCAAGAGAAAGGAAAGGACATAGGAAGGCTATAATCATCGGGTGCGCGTGTGTGAGAAAAGACAAGAAAAGATAGCAAGTTTCAGCAAGAATTTTACAGTAGAGGCAGTTTCTCATATCAGGTAATATAGGGCACTTATGAACAGGAAAAGCTAAAGGAAGTGGTAGTGTTAGCCAGACCTGGAGATCAGCCTTGAAGGAATTTGGGGTCAGCCAGGCTGAGGCACGTCAGCATGGTGGTAGCTAGTGACAGCTCCCTTACCCCATTCATAAGATTGCAGTTAGGGGGCAGTGGTCACAGTGAAACACATTGACCTGTGTAGTCATGTACCAGGAAGAAGGAGTAATCCAATTTATCCTGTTGTTTCTCAGTAACATTTATCACAAATAATGTGCCGCCATCCATAACCACCAAGAATGTGCCTCTATATTGTGCAGAGGAAAACAACAAGCTTTATTCCTGTTACCCTCTGTACATAAGTAGTATTGTCAGTAAAATGGACTTTATTTTTGCAAACTTGTTTCGTTTCTTCACCATGAGTTTAAAGGGGTCCGGTGTGATACACAACTGGTGCTAGAACTAAGACTAAAGGTTTCTACTGCAGAACCTCAACCACCCGCACACACCCCTGGATGTAAGGTGTTTAGGGGCGCGGATTTAGAAGTTGGATGAAATCCCCCCCTACACCTTCTGGTGACTTGCGCCTTAAACATACAACAAATGTTGATAAAGGGTTAAAAATAGTACACATAGTTTTCAATGTTGAGGGTAGACATAAGTCCATCAAGTTCAACCTATAGCCTAACATGTTGATCCACAGGAAGGGAAAAACCCCATGGGTCAGATATTAATTGTCTCACATTAGGGGAAAAAATCCTTACCAACTCCACATACAGTGATCAGACATGTTCCCTGTATCAATGCTTCATTACAGATATCTGTACACAAATTTTTCAAAGGTTTTATGGACTGATGAGATGAGAGTGACTCTTGGTGGACCAGATGAATGGGTATGTGGCTAGATCAGTAACGGACACAGACTTCCACTTCCAGCAAGGTGGGGGTGGGGTACTGCTATGGTCTGGTTTGACTAAAGATTAGCTAGTTGGATGTTTTGGGCTATAAGATGGACTCAAAATCTCTCAAACCTACTGACTATAAAATACACTTTCTTCAAGCAGGACAGTAAAAGTCTGTGTAGTGTTGTTGTGCAGATGAAGGGAACTCCAGAAGGCCACACAGAGATGCTGGATGGTAGGTTTAAACAGCCATACTTTATTTTCTGTTCCTCTCTCTCGCTCCCCTTACCCAGGACCCCCTGCTCCTGCCTTGTCTCCTCCTCCCCATTACATCATCGTTACTAGGCAGAAACTGAAACAAGGATAACAGCAAACCAATCACAGATATAGTAACAACATCACATCTCTCCTCTTCTCACCAAACAAAACAACATTAGAACTGGATAACGGTCCAAAAGTTCACATTAGTACGAAGGGTTTTTTTTTTTTTCTTTTTACTGCAGAACATAGTCCAAGAGGTGGGCTGGCGGTCTACGATTTGCCCTCGCTGGATAGCGGTGAGACATCACAGACCCAGATGAACTTTCTGAGTCCCCTGAGGTATCCTCCCTTGGAACTGCTGAGCTCTGGGGATCCGGCAGGACGTCATCGCTATCTGCCTCGTCTGTTTCTGGGACATAGTCGCAAAGTTTTTTAAAATGGGACACGTTCCTTGTGACCTGGCGACCGTGATCTTGAGCAGTAACCATGGTGCCTTTGACTTGTGTGACCTGAAAGGGTTCAGGATAGTATTGTGATGCAAACTTGTCACTAGGTCTCAGCCTTTTTACCAGGACCCAATCTCCCACCAATACTTCCGGTGGCTTGCAACGATGACTGCTCTTATCTGCATATCTCTTCATCTTCTGTTTGGATATGGCATCCTTAGTAGCAATTGGGGTTTGAACAGGGCTCAGCGGAACGCTCGGGAGTTTGACACGCATAGGCCTGTTGAACAGCGCAGTGGCAGGTGGTATCCCAGTAGTAGAATGGGGTGTAGCTCTGTACTGTCTAAGAAATCTGTGTAATTCTTGCAGTAAATCCTTGTGCTCCATGGTAGCGATCCTCAAAGTTTTGTTGATTGATTGCATGAACCGTTCCACTTCACCATTGGCCTGAGGCCAGTAAGGAGTTATTTTCCTGTGAGTGAAACCAAGATAGGTTGCGAATGATCGAAAGTCTGTGCTATTAAAAGGTGGTCCATTGTCGGACTTCACTGTTTCCGGTATGCCATATGCCGAGAAGATCTTGTCTAATTTTGGTATAACAGCCCTGGCAGAGGTTGTCGAAACATGTTCAATGACTGGGAACCTCGAATAGTCATCCATGACAACCAGCAGATAGGAGTGATCCGGTAAAACACAGAAGTCAACACTAACAGCAGACCACGGGCCCTCTGGCAGGGGTGTCATTTGTAAGGGTGCGCGTCTATGGTCAATTGTAGTTGCTTGGCAAGGTATGCAAGTTTCAATGAGTGCCTCTACTTTTTTGTCTAGTCCTGCAAACCAGACTTTCTCTCTCAGTAATTGCTTTGTTTTCACCACCCCTTGATGAGCCTCGTGGGCCAGATCCAGTACTCTGCTTTGAAGTTTCTGGGGTATCACCAGCCGATTGTTACGCAACAGTAGATTTGAATCAGACACGGAGAGATCATGTCGTGCATTAAAGAAGGCTGTAAGGTTCTATGTATATATTCCTGAAACTCAGTTTGTTCGTCAGCCATTTTACTTTCTGTCTTGCTGCAGCTATCTTGCCCTCAGTCAAAATGGAGTTTCCAGCTTGCATGTTCCCGCCCTGATTCTCTCCTTTGCTTCTTAAGCAGCCACAGCTGAGCAATCAGTGCTTCAGAATCTAGCCTGCAGTGAACCTGTGACTTGACTCCTGTAAGCCTTGGACCTTGTACTCCAGCTATTCCTACTGAGGAACTCTGAAGCACTTGTGGACTCTGAACCCTGCTCTTTGAAAGACCCATGTTTGCATGGACTTACGGTAACAGAGAAGAAGATCCTGAATCTGTATTGGAGAGTGATTGCTGAGCTTGGATTACTCTGGCCTGCTGTGTCTCCTGTTTCTGTGTCTGCAAACTGTGTGACTATTTCTGCCAACTTGTATGAAGTAATACAGGACTTTTCTATATCAAACCTGTGACTCCTGTGTTTTCATCGCACCCAAGCACAAGACGCTATATGAACTGTACTACATACATTACAAGATTCTGAAGCCAAAACGTTAGTGTCTGCTGGGTCTGGAAGGCTGTGTCTGCTGTACTGTGGATATCAGACGTCCGGTTGTACTTTCTGTGATGACAGTGGTTGTGACTTCTCACAACCATTCCAGGTGAGCAGTTCCCTTAATTTTTTTTTTCTCTCTGCAGTGTTGCCACAGGTGAACACTATTGTTTTTTTTTCTCTCCTCTTCTTCCAGTAATCCTGTCTTAAAAGATCTGGAAAATGGAGGCCCGCATAAAGGAACTTTGCGGAGTGACTGATAATATCCTTGCAGATTTGCAGAATATAAAGACCCGTTTTACAAATCTACAGGACCTCAATAATCACAATTTGCAAGTGGTTGGACAGACTACCCAGGATTTGCGAGCCAGGATTGAGGTTCTAGAGGGGCGAGTCCAGGCTCCTGCCGTAGCCCCGAGTGCTGGGATTCCCAAGTTGCCCCCTTTTCGTTTTGGCGGTGAACGTGAGAAATTCAGGGGATTTATTAATCAATGCAATCTTTTTTTTTCTGCACATGCTTCACAATTTCCCACTGAACGATCTAAGGTGCTTACTATAATTATGTTGCTTACCAACAAGGTTTTAATGTGGGCAAACCCTCTGATTGAGACTGAGGATGATTGTTTGAATCACCTTGATGATTTTATTTCAGCCATGGGGCAGGTGTTTGATGACCCCAATCGAGGTGCAACAGCTGAAGCAGCCATGTTAGCTTTGCGCCAAGGTAAGCACTCGGTAGCTGAATATGCCTTGGATTTCAGGAGATGGGCCCTTGATACCACCTGGGACAGTTCCGCTAAAAAATCTATTTTTCGAAAGGGGTTATCTCCACTGATTAAGGATGAACTTGCTCGTGCCGACCCTCCCACTGCGTTAGGTGACTTTATTAACTACTGCATCCGTATTGATACTCGTCTGACTGAACGCAGGCAAGAGAGATGGTTCGAAAGCAATCATACTAACCTTTTCCTACCTTCCTCTCCAGCTAAGGAACCTTTGAGTAGGATTACACGGGAACCTGAACCTGAACCCATGCAGGTAGACTCTTTACAACGACGGGTTAGTGATGCACGCAAGGAACATCGTTTTAAGGAGAATCTATGTTTCTATTGTGGTAAGTCAGGGCACTTCATTATAAACTGCCCCAGCCGTTCTCGTAAGACTACTGCAGCACTCATTCATTGTGAATGTTGCGAGAGGGGATCTGTCAGGTCCGAGCCTCAGGCTCCAGAGAGATCTGCAGCAACAGATCTTGATTTCTCGGACTTAAACTCCGTTACCTCTGAGGACGTTGACTGTGTAAACGCTGCCATTTTTCAAGTTTCCTCAGCGGTGTCCCAGCTGAGTTGTAAGAAAAACAATTCTCATTGCTTTCTTTCCATCAAACTCTGGGTTGACTCAGCTTGGGTGTCTAGCTCTGCTATGATCGACTCAGGGGCAAGTGGAAATTTTATGGATGTCTCCTTTGCTCTGAAACAGGGAATACGTTCAGTGAAGAAGGCTACTCCAGTACAGATGGAAACTGTGGATGGCTCCCTGCTGACCTCTGGACCAGTGGATCAGGAAACAGAGCCTTTGAGGGTTCTTATGGGTAAAGATCATCAAGAGAAACTGTCCTTTATGCTTATCTCTTCTCCCCACTTTCCCATTATTCTAGGGCTACCATGGCTGCAGGCTCAGAATCCTACCATTAACTGGGAGACCAAGGAATTACACTTTCCAGAGAAACAGATGAGTCCAAAAGTTTCAGCTTGCTCTGTTCCTAAAGGAATCATGTCAGTCCCTGAACTACCAGCTGTATACCAGGACTATGTGGATTTATGTGACAAGAAGAACGCTGACCAGCTTCCTCCTCACCGTCCATATGATTGTCCAATTGAATTATTGCCTGGAGCAGAGATACCTTTTGGTAAGATCTACCCCCTGGCGGGGCCCGAGCTAAAGGCTTTAAAGGATTACATAGATGAAAATCTAGCCAAGGGCTTCATACGCCCCTCTTCATCTCCTGCAGGTGCACCCATCTTCTTTGTAAAGAAGAAAGATGGATCTCTGAGACCATGCGTAGACTATAGGGAACTCAATAAGGTTACTATTAGAAACCGTTATCCATTGCCTTTAATCCCTGAGTTATTGGAGAGAGTGCGACATGCCAAAATTTTTTCTAAACTAGATCTTCGTGGGGCCTATAACTTAGTCCGTATTAGACCTGGGGATGAATGAAAGACTGCATTCAGGTCACGCTATGGACACTTTGAATATCTAGTTATGCCTTTTGGTCTGAGTACCGCCCCAGCCACTTTCCAACACTTGGTGAATGACATCTTCAGGGATCTCCTAGATACATTCGTGGTAATTTATTTGGATGATATTCTAATTTTTTCTAACTCCACAGAGGAACATCATGGACATGTGAGAATGGTCTTGGAACGTCTAAGACAAAATCATCTTTACATCAAACTTGAAAAGTGTGAATTCCATAGGACCGAAATTCAATTTCTGGGGTATGTACTGTCTACACAAGGAATTAGTATGGATGGAAGCAAAACCCAAGCCATCAAGGATTGGCCAAGTCCTAGAAATGTGAAGGAGGTACAGCGCTTCATCGGGTTTGCCAACTTCTATAGACGTTTCATTAGAAATGTCTCTGAGGTAGTGTCACCTATCACTCAACTTACCCGGAAAGAGTCTAGGTTTTCCTGGACTCCCCAAGCCCAGGAAGCATTTTCCCGTCTAAAAGATAAATTTACCACTGCACCTATCCTAGTACATCCCAACCCCGAGCTTGCCTTCATAATAGAGGTGGATGCTTCAGACTGTGCCGTTGGAGCTATACTCTCTCAGAGAACAGGTGAGAAGAATGTCTTGCATCCCTGTGCCTTCTTTTCCCAGCAGTTGTCTTCGGCTGAGAGGAACTACGATGTGGGCAATAGAGAGTTGTTGGCCATTATTGCCGCCTTCAAAGAATGGAGACACCTTCTTCAGGGTGCTGCACAGCAAATAGTCGTCCTGACAGACCATCGTAACTTTGAGTTTATCAGGTCGGCTAAGTGCCTGACTCCTCGCCAGGCTCGCTGGAATCTTTTCTTAAACCAATTTAATTTTATCATCTCTTATAGACCAGGATCGCGCAATGGAAAGGCTGATGCACTCTCTAGGATTTACTCAGCAGAGACATGTCCAATTACTCCTCCTAAGACTATTCTTCCTGACTCTAGATTCCTAGGAGTAATTCATAATCAAGACCTACTTAAGGACATCAAGGAAGCATACCATGCGGATTCCTTTTTGGCACAACCCCCAAGGGACGTAAGTCTTGTCTTTAAGAATGGTGTGTGGATTCAGGGACAACGTCTGTATATTCCTGAAACAGTCAGATTAAGAGTATTGCAACTCATTCACGATTCCAAGATAGCTGGGCATAGAGGAATTCTAAAGACACAGGAATTTCTTTCTCGTTTCTTTTGGTGGCCCACTTGCAGGAAGGATGTTTTGAATTATGTCACTTCATGTGAGGTCTGTGCAAGATGCAAAACACCTCGCTCCTCACCAACTGGTCTGTTACAGCCTCTTCCCACCCCGTCCCGCCCGTGGGGATCCATTTCTATGGACTTCATTGTGGAGTTACCAACCTCTCAGGGGAAGAACACCATTCTAGTGGTGGTTGACCGTCTAACAAAGGCAGCTCATTTTATCCCTTGTGTCGGCTTACCCACTGCAAAACAGACATCAGATTTGATGATTAAAGATGTGTTTCGCTTACATGGAGTACCGGATGAGGTTATTTCGGATCGAGGGGTGCAATTCACTTCTAGGTTTTGGCAAAATTTCTGTGCAGCATTGGACATTAAAGTAAACCTTTCTTCTGCTTTTCATCCCCAGACTAATGGACAGACCGAACGAACCAATCAAACCCTGGAGCAGTATCTCCGCTGCTTTATCTGCCACCTACAGGATGATTGGGTGGATCTACTTCCATTAGCTGAGTTCTCGTATAACAACTCTCAGAGTGCCTCCACTAAACAGTCTCCTTTTTACTCTAATCTAGGTTATCATCCTAACATTCTACCACGATTTCCCATAGAAACGCCTTTACCAGCAGTGGCTGAAAGAATCACGTCTTTACAGAAGAATATGGATCTTCTAAAGGAAAATCTGGAATCGGCTCAAGAAAGGTACAAGAAAGCAGCAGATAAATTTCGTAAACCTGCACCAGCTTTCAAGGTAGGAGACTTGGTCTGGCTGTCAACCAGAAATCTTAAGTTAAGGATTCCATTGTCTAAGTTGGGACATAAGTACATTGGACCCTATAAAATCAGTAAAATTATAAGTGCCGTTGCTTGTCGTCTTCAACTGCCCAGAACTATGAGAATCCACCCTGTCTTTCATGTATCCCTACTAAAGGCTGCGACACCCAATACGTTTCCTGGACGTTCCTCTCCTTGCCCTGACCCAGTGCTAGTCGATGGTCAGGAAGAATTTGTGGTGGAAAGGATTTTAGATTCCAGGTTGTATAGAAATCAGTTACAATATCTGATTAAATGGCAGGGCTACCCAGTGGAGGACAACTCATGGGAACCGGTCAATAACGTTAATGCTCCTCGCTTGCTCCGTCAGTTTCATCAGAGGTACCCACACAAGCCTGGTCTGAGGTCATCCGGAGGTTGTCCTTAAGGGGGGAGTAATGTAAGGTTCTATGTATATATTCCTGAAACTCAGTTTGTTCGTCAGCCATTTTACTTTCTGTCTTGCTGCAGCTATCTTGCCCTCAGTCAAAATGGAGTTTCCAGCTTGCATGTTCCCGCCCTGATTCTCTCCTTTGCTTCTTAAGCAGCCACAGCTGAGCAATCAGTGCTTCAGAATCTAGCCTGCAGTGAACCTGTGACTTGACTCCTGTAAGCCTTGGACCTTGTACTCCAGCTATTCCTACTGAGGAACTCTGAAGCACTTGTGGACTCTGAACCCTGCTCTTTGAAAGACCCACGTTTGCATGGACTTACGGTAACAGAGAAGAAGATCCTGAATCTGTATTGGAGAGTGATTGCTGAGCTTGGATTACTCTGGCCTGCTGTGTCTCCTGTTTCTGTGTCTGCAAACTGTGTGACTATTTCTGCCAACTTGTATGAAGTAATACAGGACTTTTCTATATCAAACCTGTGACTCCTGTGTTTTCATCGCACCCAAGCACAAGACGCTATATGAACTGTACTACATACATTACAAAGGCTGTCAGGTAGGTTGTTTGATCCGGTGTTTGGAGGCGGGCTTCAGCAAGAAAATTGCTCCAATTTTTAGATCGAACAGTCTCTATAACTAGCTGAAGTTGGTGATCGGAATCCACCGTTTGTTGTATTTCCTCCATAGTCATAGCTTTTGGCACAGAATGTGCAACAATAAAATTGATATGTTCCTCTGCAAGGATAGTTGCTGGGATATCGTCCTTGGTAGTTTGTGGTGTTGGGTGTCTCGAAAAGTAGTCTGCCGGATTACCAGCTCCTGCCTCGTATCTCAACCGAAACTGGTAGTTCTGTAGGCGGAGCAACCAACGTTCAAGTCGTGGGGGAGGCTTTGAAGAATGTTTGTTGAAAAGCGGAATGAGCGGTTTGTGGTCACTTATCACTGTGAATTTATGTCCCATAAGGTACAGATGAAAATGAAGGCATCCCCACACAACCAAGAAGCAAGAGCTTCCCTTTCAGTTTGTGAATAGCGTTGTTCTGTCTCTGTTAAGGCTTTGCTTGCATAGGAAATGGTAGAAATGTTGCCTTCTTTGGACACTTGTGTGAGAATTGCACCCAGGCCCACCGGATTAGCGTCCACGATCAGCTCTGTGGACTTTAGAGGGTCAAAATAGGCCATGAGAGTGTCGCCAGTCAGACCGGACTTCATGGAGTCGAATGCTGCTTGGTGTTCAGTATTCCATGTCCAAGGAGTGTCTTTTTTCGTGAGTAGTCGCAGGGGTTCGGAGACCGTGGCCAGATCAGGCATAAATCGCCCACAGTACGTGACTAGTCCTAGAAAACTGCGAACCTCTGACACATTTTGAGGTTGGCTAGCTGACTTTATGGCAGAAACTTTCTGAGGATCTGCTGAAACTCCTTGCTCCGAAAAGATATATCCAAAGAAGCTTAATGACTTTTGGTTAAACTCACATTTTGACGGATTGACAGTTAGATTGCAGGCTTGCAGTCTCTGAAACACTTGCTCTAAGTGACTATCATGCTCCTCTTGGGTGGTACAATATATAAGAATGTCATCACTGACGTTTATAACTCCTGCTATTCCAGATAGAACCTGACTGATAACGTTCTGAAATATTTCTGCCGCAGATGAGATACCAAAGTTCAACCTCTTGAATCGTCGTAAGCCCACATGGGTACTAAAAGTTGTAATGTACCTGGAGTCTTGATGCAACTCAAGTTGATGATAACCTGATTTTAAATCAATTTTAGAAAATACTTTTGCACCATTCAGGTCTGTGATAATGTCATCAATAGTGGGCGTGATGTGCCTTTCTCTTTGAATAGCCAAATTGGCATGCCGCATATCCACACATAGCCGTATTTTACCAGGCTGCTTTGGTTTTGGTGCAACAACAATGGGCGATACCCAAGGAGTCGGGCCTTCAACTCGTTCAACAACATCAGACGCTTCCAGATCTTGCAGTTCTTGCTCCACAAGTTTGCGGACATGAAATGGGATGCGCCTGTGAGGTTGAACAGACGGCTGTATTGACTGGTCAATATGCAATTTTATCTGAACGTCTTTTAGCTTACCGAGACCTTTAAAGAGATTGGGGTATCGCATGATGTGTTGGGCCGAAGGATCTGTGACGCTATTGACCAGGTTGACCAGACCCAGAGATATAGCACTCCTGCAGCTGAGAAGCGTGTCTGCGGAGCACTCTACTACATATACAGTGTCGGTGATGGACTTCCCGTCAGCTGCAAGTTCTGACTGAAATTTGCCACACAGGGGTAGTGCAGATGCTGAACCATAAGTAAAAATCTTTAGGCTAGTGCTTAGTAGAGCAGGTCTGTTCGGAAGTCGACTATAGACTGCACGGCTGATGACGTTTACTGATGCCCCCGTGTCTACTAGGGCTTCCACCGGACTACCATTTATCAGGATAAGTCACCTTGGACTGGTAAGTGCGTGCAGTGTTTGAGATCCCTCTGCAGTCACTGAGAATAGATAAGTACTGTGAGGCTCGTCAGTAAGCTGCAGCGTTTCGATTTTCTGTGACCTGGGTTGTACTGTGGGATGAGGGGATTGTGGTTTGGATCTACACACTTTTGCAAAATGGTTTTGTTTTCCACAATTATGGCAGGTCCCCCCTTTTGCTGGGCAGACATTCTGGTGAGGATACGACCCTCCGCAGTTGTAGCAAGTTGCCCCCTGCATACGAGGCACAGGCGGTCTCTGTGTCAGCTTTGCTATACAAGATGGTGCTTCCGCCTCACACTCAATGTTCTCTATGAGTTTAGCTTGTTTAGCTTGTTTTTCGGCGGTATCATTTACACGTGCTGTTTCAAGTAGTTTTGCTAAAGTCATGGTGGGATCTCTGAGTGCTTGTCGCCGTAACTTAGAGGCGATGCAGCCTTGTAAAATCTGCATTTGGATCTCTTTGTCGACATCTGCAAATTCACAGTAAGCTGCAAGGTGCCGTAGTCGGACATGATATTCATCAATGCTTTCTGTTGCAGACTGCTTTAATTGTCTAAACTTGAAGATTTCAAATGTTGCATTTCTGTGTGGGGAGAAATACTTGCTTAATGCTGCCTTACTGAGCTCATAGTCTTTGTCTTCTTCTGTATTAGGCAGAGTAGTGAAGATATCATAGACTTGTTCCCCTGCATAATGTAATAGCATGGCTTTCTTCCTGGTATCATCTGATATGTTCATGGCTTGTAGGAATATATCAAAACGCTTCAGCCATTTCTCCCAACATGCTGCTAGGTTAGCTGGGGACTGATGCACATCAAAAGCAGGGAAGGCAGGTAAACAGGCCATTGTTGTAGAGCTGAAATACCTTTAGCTGATGATGAACGCTTCCTCGTCGCCAGTTGTAGTGCAGATGAAGGGAACTCCAGAAGGCCACACAGAGATGCTGGATGGTAGGTTTAAACAGCCATACTTTATTTTCTGTTCCTCTCTCTCGCTCCCCTTATCCAGGACCCCCTGCTCCTGCTTTGTCTCCTCCTCCCCATTACATCATCGTTACTAGGCAGAAACTGAAACAAGGATAACAGCAAACCAATCACAGATATAGTAACAACATCACAGTCTGCATCTTTGAAGAAAACTTTGATTTTTATGCAGGACAATGCTCCATTGTATGCATTGAAGTATTCCACTGCATATATAGTAAATAATAGCCTTAAAGAAATAAGAATAACAGAATGGCCCCTTCCTCACCTGACCTGAAGCCTACTGAGAATTTATGGTGAAAAAAAACAGTACACCTCTCTGAACAGTGTCTGGGAGGCTGTGTTTGGTGCTGCCCAAAAAGTTGATTGTCCACATATTAAGAAACTGACAGACTCCATGGCCATGGAGCGAAGTCTTATGACTGTAAAGGAAAAGAAGGAGGGCTATGTTAGTCACTGATATTTTTTTTTAAATGTCAGAAATGTATTTTTGCACATTTTCAGTTGTTTGGTTATTATTCTCACCTTAACAAGTGAAAAGAAACAATTGGGATGGGAAAATTTTCATTTTTCATTTAGTTGCATAATAATTCTGCACACTTACAGTAGCCCAATAATTATGCACACATAGATATTCTTCTAAGAAAGACAAAACCTCACTTTAACTTTCTTAAATATTTAGGTTGAAGGTTTATTAACCTTTTAGACTGACCAACAACAATGTAGTTGTTCAATAATGAAATTGAGCATAAAAAATACAAATTAGCTAATAATTGGGCACACAGTGTGATGTAACTTGGATAGTTGATATGCTTATGGTCAGCATAGAATATATTCTATGACAAATGAAAACTATTTAGCTGTCCATATTTCTCACAATTAATAATTTAGTGAGACATAAGATTTTCTTAGGACATAGTCTATACTTTGTTTTCATCTTTCATCTCTGCATATTGTGAAAAAAATCTCACATATGATTATTAATGTGTATTGAGATTTTTTCTTTTGCATCAGTTTTACAGAAAAACTAAAGGAGACATCATGGGGTGAACACATTTTAGGTCATAGTGTCAGTCTGGTGTTAAAATAAAACAGTCTGTCAATCCATACAGTAGCTAGAAATGGCTTATTATAGGCAACAATACATTGTAATAAACTGCAACAAATAGAGATGCATAGCAGTACACTTTATAGTGTCTACAGTACACAACAATACCTGCCATTTTTCTTCTTTTGTTCATCTTTCTGATGTTCACACTTCTTTCCCTTCTTTTCACTATTTGGTTCCTCTTTGACCTTTCTGTTAGCATTCGCTCTGCCTCTGTTCCTATAGCCTGTCTTCCTACTGGCTCCATTGTCTTCATCTTCTCTTCTTCATTCATCATCATCATCATTTCGTCTTGACTTAGCTCTGCTTCTTGTCTTCCTGTTCATTCTTGGTGACTCATCTTCACTACTGTCTTCTTCACTTTCATTTTTTCTTTGAGGTTCTTTTTGGGGCGACTTTCTGTCAGTTATCTTTCTTTTTGCATTCTCTTCCTCCTCATCATCTGTAATGTAATGTTAAACAAGTAATTTTAGTGAAAACTTTGGAAACACTATAGTAATTTCAGTGAAAATAATAATGGGGGAATAATGTTGTATCTCACTCGCTCTGTAAGACTATTTCACAGAGAGTTATTAATACTACTGTTAAAAATCATGTTTTAGTGGACGCTAGAAATGAGGTAATATTTTGCCCTATAAGGAGAGTACAGTACTTTACCATAGTTATTGCAATATGGTGCACAATACCTAATTAACCTCTGTATAAAGATTTGCAGTCAATTTTGGCCCTACTTTAATACATTTAAAATAAAAATGAAGCAACTTTACTCTACACCATTCCCCAATAGAAAGTGATACAAGAGGGACTTGGGGAGAAACAAATTGCGACAGGATGAGACTACATACAGAGTTTGTAAGATTATATTTAGAGATGAGCAAATCTTTTGAAATTCAAATTTGAGAGCATCGCCACATTTTCCCCAAAAATCAGATTTGCAGCTAATTTGTGCAAATTTTAATACTGGAAAGCTTGTTTTTGCTTGTAAAATACTCTTAGGGAAGAGGAGAGAGAAAGGGGACCTTGCTGACTTTAAGAGCTTACATTTTACAAGCGAGAGAAAGAGAGAGGACCCCACTGACAATAAGTGCTTACACCCTGCAAAAGAGATAGACTAATCCAGTGACTCTGCAGATTAAAATGAATCTGTGATACAAACTTTGCTCCACTTGGAACAGCTGGTGGCCAAGGTACTGACCATCTCTATATAAGGTACGATAATCTGAAAGATGTCATAACTTCAGGGCACTATGAGGAAGCCCTGAATTAGTAGGTTTGGGAGTTGTCCAACTAGCTCATCTCATATTTAACAAATACCAGCCCATAGCAATACCCCACCTCCACCATCTAGCATCCGAATTGAAGTGGAGGTCTAAGTCCATTACTGATACATCCACCAGACCATCCATCTCATTCGTCAACAGTCACTTTAATATCATTAGTCTATCAAACCTTTGAAAAATCTGTCTTCAGATATTTTTTGTCCCAGTCTTCACACTGCAACTCCAGTAAATAGTATCATAAAGTAGCTCCTGAAGCATAATGTATAAAGTATAATGCAGCAAAAGGATATTTAAGGATATTTAATAATTAGATAAAAGGAAGGTGGATTATGTATAATATGCAATGTAGCAGTAGAACAGTACTATTAATTCTATACATGTTCTAAGAATACAGGCATAGAATATGCATATTTCAAGAGTAGACTAAATAAATGGTATAAGACCATCTAAAAAGTATAGTACACCAGTGCTGAGTGAAAGCACCATGAATGTATTCAGTAAGGGAGTATTAAGTGCTCTTACCAGCACGTGTGTAAGAAATAGGTCAGAATGGAATGGTCGCTATGCAGCAACAGGTAGAGATTGAGAGGATGTCCTAAGCGGAGTCTGACATATAACTGGAGAGAGTTAGTGTTGTGAGTTGGCCATAAGTGCATACCAGTGGATGCCATAAACACATCACTGTGTCAGCATTGGAAAAGGAGATTTCAGTCACTCCTCCTCATGGCTGGAAAGGGTTACCATAGATGCATCATGATACAGGAAAGATGTGTATCTTTGTACCGTGTTAGCCAGTAGATAGAAAAATATTTATTGAGAGTCCTCAGTGGTTGATACCTTTTAATGGCTAACTGAAAAGATGGTAACAAATTGCAAGCTTTCGAGACTACTCAGGTCTCTTCATCTTCAGATTCTTCAGATTTTGTATTAGTCTTTGCCTGATGAAGAGACCTGAGTAGTCTCGAAAGCTTGCAATTTGTTACCATCTTTTCAGTTAGCCATTAAAAGGTATCAACCACTGAGGACTCTCAATTCTAAATATTTTTCCCTAGATGCATCACTAATTATCCTTGGCTTTGTATGTAGGAGGAGATAATGGGCTCATGTGATCCCAGATTATCCAGGGATGAGTAGCTAAGTTCATATGGTAGCATTATCAAGAGAAAAAGACACTGGATACACATTGCCGTGGAGCAATTTAGGGTGTATTGGCATTGCTTAATAGAATATAGATAGAAGTATGAAAAATGCAGATATATATAATATTAGGGGACAGATGAAAAAAGGATGGAGGGACAGATACCTCAGATCACTGCTGAGCGAATGCAGGGTGCAGTGACTATTAGTGCATCAACTTTTAAAATAATAGTTTGGTTTACAAACCAAGCATCAGTGGATGACAAGCTGTGAATACAGGCTATACAAGATTTCCAAGGCTCAACATCCAAGTGTTTATTTCATGCTGGGTTTAGAATATACAGCACAATTCCAAAATTGTATTAGAATATTATAAGAACACCTCAACTAGGTAAAGAGAAATTACAGTCCATAATTACTTTAAGACGTGAAGGTCAGTCAGTAATATTGCTGCAACCTTCAAGCTATCTTCAAATGCAGTAATGAAAGTCATCAGTTGGTATGATGAGCTTTGCCCTGGGAAAGGAAGACCAAGAATGACCCCTGCTGCAGAGGTAAGTTAAGCAGAGTTTCTATTCTCAGAAAAAAACAAATTGACAGCACCTCAGATGACAGCCTGATAAATTATGCACAGTCAGCAAGTAGCAAATAGATGTCAGTTTAAACTATCCAAAGGGCATTGATAGAAACAGGCATTTAGAGTTGAATTCCTGCTAATAAGCTACCACTGAGGATCACAAAAAAGAAGAGACTTGCTTGGGCCAAAAAAACACAAAGACTTGAAATTAAATCAATAAAAATCTGTCACTCGGTCTGATGAGTCAAAATTTGGGGTTTTTGAAACCAACCACCATGTCTTTGTGAAAAACAGAAAACTTAAATGGATGGTTCCTACTTGTGTGGTGCAGACTGTGAGGAATAGAGGAGGTGTGATAGTATGGGAGAGATGTGATGGTATGGGGGTGATTGCTGGTCAGACTCTTGGTGATCTATTTCAAATTCAAGGCACACTTACCCAGCATGACAAATACGGCATTCTGTAACCACATGCCACCTTATCTGTTTTGCAGCTATTGAGACTATCATTTGTGTTGCAGTTGGACTGCAGAATGAAGAAAAAGATACCAAAAAGTGCTTATCACTTCTGCACATGCTTTCAAAATTGTTAGAAAACCATTCCATCTAACTACCCGATAAACCTACTAAAGAGAATGCCAAGGGATCTAATGCTGTCACCGTGATAAAAGAGGGAAAGAGGGGGAGGGTACTTTCAGGAAAAACTGTCAAGCCATTGCAAGAATAGTTGCATCCAAACCATTGACTTATGTACTATATACATATATATATACAGTGGGTGCGGAAAGTATTCAGACCCCTTTAAATTTTTCACTCTTTGTTTCATTGCATCCATTTGGTAAATTTAAAAAAGTTCATTTTTTTCTCATCAATGTACATTCTGCACCCTATCTTGACTGAAAAGAAAACAGAAATGTAGAAATTTTTGCAAATTTATTAAAAAAGAAAACTGAAAACTGAAATATCACATGGTCATAAGTATTCAGACCCTTTGCTCAGAATTGAATAGAAGCACCCTTTTGAGCTAGTACAGCCATGAGTCATTTTGGGAATGATGCAACAAGTTTTTCACACCTAGATTTGGGGATCCTCTGCAATTCTTCCTTGCAGATCCTTTCCAGTTCCGTCAGGTTTGATGGTGAACGTTGATGGACAGCCATTTTCAGGTCTCTCCAGAGATGCACAATTGCGTTTAGGTCAGGGCTCTGGCTGGGCCAGTCAAGAATGGTCACAGAGTTGTTCTGAAGCTACTCATTTGTTATTTTTGCTGTTTGCTTAGGGTCTTTGTCTTGTTGGAAGGTGAACCTTCAGCCAAGTTTGAAGTCCAGAACACTCTCAGGATATCAATTCAATTCAATTGCAACCAGTTGTGCTGTAACTGCAGCTGAAAAACACCCTCATAGAATGATGCTGCCACCACCATGTTTCACTATTGGGATTGTATTGGGCAGGTGATGAGCAGTGCCTGGTTTTCCCCACACATATCGCTTAGAATTATCACCAAAAAGTTATATCTTCATTTCATCAGACCAGTAAATCTTATTTCTCATAGTCTGGGAGTCCTTCATGTGTTTTTTAGCAAATTCTATGCAGGCTTTCATATGTCAGGCACTGAGGACAGGCTTCCGTCGGGCCACTCTGCCATAAAGGCCCCACTGATGGAGGGCTGCAGTGATAGTTGACTTTGTGGAACTTTCTCCCATCTCCCTACTGCATCTTTGGAGCTCAGCCACAGTGATCTTGGGGTTCTTTTTTACCTCTCTCACCAAGGCTCTTATCCCATGATTGCTCAGTTTGGATGGACACCAAGATCTAGGAAGACTTCTGGTGGTCCCAAACTTCTTCCATTTAAGGATTATGGGGGCCACTGCGCTCTTAGGAACCTTGAGTACTGCAGAAATTCTTTTGTAACCTTGGCCAGATCTGTGCCTTGCCACAATTCTGTCTGTGAGTTCCTTGGCCAGTTCCTTTGACCTCATGATTCTCATTTGGTCTGACATGCACTGTGAGCTGTGAGTTCTTATATAGACAGGTTTGTGCCTTTACAAATCAAGTCCTATCAGTTTAATTAAACACAGCTGGACTCCAATGAAGGAGTAGAACCATCTCAAGGAGGATCACAAGGAAATGGACAGCATGTGACTTAAATATGAATGTCTGAGCAAAGGGTCTGAATACTTATGACCATGTGATATTTCAGTTTTTCTTTTGAATAATTTTGCAATAATTTCTACATTTCTGTGTTTTTCAGTCAAGATGGGGTGCAGAGTGTACATTAATGAGAAAAAAGAACTTTTTTTGAATTTACCAAATGGATGCAATGAAACAAAGAGTGAAAAATTTAAAGGGGTCTGAATACTTTCCATACGTATTGTATACAGTGGGTTCGGAAAGTCTTCAAACCCTTTTACATTTTTCACTCTTTGTTTCATTGCAGCCATTTGGTAAATGCAAAAAAGTTCATTTTTTTCTCATTAATGTACATTCTGCGCACCATCTTTACTGAAAAAAACAGAAATGTAGAATTTTTTGCAAATTTATTAAAAAAGAAAAACTGTTGAGATTGTATTGGGAAGGTGATGAGCGGTGCCTGGTTTTCTCCACACAAACCGCTTAGAATTATCACCAAAAAGTTCTATCTTCGTCTCATCAGACCAGAAAATCTTATTTCTCATAGTCTGGTAGTCCTTCATGTGTTTTTTTTAGCAAACTCTAAGCGGGCTTTCATATGTCTTGTACTGAGGAGAGGCTTCTGTCAGGCCCTGTAGGAGGGTTGCAGTGATAGTTGACTTTGTAGAATTTTCTCCCATGTCCCTACTGCATCTTTGGAGCCCAACCGCAGTGATGTTGGGGTTCTTCTTTACCTCTCTCACCAAGGCTCTTCTCTCACGATTGCTCAAATTGGCTGGATGGCCAGGTCTAGGAAGACTTCTGGTGGCCCCAAACTTCTTCCATTTAAGGATTATGGAGGCCACTGTGCTCTTAGGAATCTTGAGTACTGCAGAAATTCTTTTGTAACCTTGGCCAGATCTGTGCCTTGCCACAATTCTGTCTGTGAGTTCCTTGGCCAGTTCCTTTGACCTCATGATTCTCATTTGGTCTGACATGCACTGTGAGCTGTGAGTTCTTATATAGACAGGTTTGTGCCTTTACAAATCAAGTCCTATCAGTTTAATTAAACACAGCTGGACTCCAATGAAGGAGTAGAACCATCTCAAGGAGGATCACAAGGAAATGGACAGCATGTGACTTAAATATGAATGTCTGAGCAAAGGGTCTGAATACTTATGACCATGTGATATTTCAGTTTTTCTTTTGAATAATTTTGCAATAATTTCTACATTTCTGTGTTTTTCAGTCAAGATGGGGTGCAGAGTGTACATTAATGAGAAAAAAGAACTTTTTTGAATTTACCAAATGGATGCAATGAAACAAAGAGTGAAAAATTTAAAGGGGTCTGAATACTTTCCATACGTATTGTATACAGTGGGTTCGGAAAGTCTTCAAACCCTTTTACATTTTTCACTCTTTGTTTCATTGCAGCCATTTGGTAAATGCAAAAAAGTTCATTTTTTTCTCATTAATGTACATTCTGCGCACCATCTTTACTGAAAAAAACAGAAATGTAGAATTTTTTGCAAATTTATTAAAAAAGAAAAACTGTTGAGATTGTATTGGGAAGGTGATGAGCGGTGCCTGGTTTTCTCCACACAAACCGCTTAGAATTATCACCAAAAAGTTCTATCTTCGTCTCATCAGACCAGAAAATCTTATTTCTCATAGTCTGGTAGTCCTTCATGTGTTTTTTTTAGCAAACTCTAAGCGGGCTTTCATATGTCTTGTACTGAGGAGAGGCTTCTGTCAGGCCCTGTAGGAGGGTTGCAGTGATAGTTGACTTTGTAGAATTTTCTCCCATGTCCCTACTGCATCTTTGGAGCCCAACCGCAGTGATGTTGGGGTTCTTCTTTACCTCTCTCACCAAGGCTCTTCTCTCACGATTGCTCAAATTGGCTGGATGGCCAGGTCTAGGAAGACTTCTGGTGGCCCCAAACTTCTTCCATTTAAGGATTATGGAGGCCACTGTGCTCTTAGGAATCTTGAGTACTGCAGAAATTCTTTTGTAACCTTGGCCAGATCTGTGCCTTGCCACAATTCTGTCTGTGAGTTCCTTGGCCAGTTCCTTTGACCTCATGATTCTCATTTGGTCTGACATGCACTGTGAGCTGTGAGTTCTTATATAGACAGGTTTGTGCCTTTACAAATCAAGTCCTATCAGTTTAATTAAACACAGCTGGACTCCAATGAAGGAGTAGAACCATCTCAAGGAGGATCACAAGGAAATGGACAGCATGTGACTTAAATATGAATGTCTGAGCAAAGGGTCTGAATACTTATGACCATGTGATATTTCAGTTTTTCTTTTGAATAATTTTGCAATAATTTCTACATTTCTGTGTTTTTCAGTCAAGATGGGTGCAGAGTGTACATTAATGAGAAAAAAGAACTTTTTTTGAATTTACCAAATGGATGCAATGAAACAAAGAGTGAAAAATTTAAAGGGGTCTGAATACTTTCCATACGTATTGTATACAGTGGGTTCGGAAAGTCTTCAAACCCTTTTACATTTTTCACTCTTTGTTTCATTGCAGCCATTTGGTAAATGCAAAAAAGTTCATTTTTTTCTCATTAATGTACATTCTGCGCACCATCTTTACTGAAAAAAACAGAAATGTAGAATTTTTTGCAAATTTATTAAAAAAGAAAAACTGTTGAGATTGTATTGGGAAGGTGATGAGCGGTGCCTGGTTTTCTCCACACAAACCGCTTAGAATTATCACCAAAAAGTTCTATCTTCGTCTCATCAGACCAGAAAATCTTATTTCTCATAGTCTGGTAGTCCTTCATGTGTTTTTTTTAGCAAACTCTAAGCGGGCTTTCATATGTCTTGTACTGAGGAGAGGCTTCTGTCAGGCCCTGTAGGAGGGTTGCAGTGATAGTTGACTTTGTAGAATTTTCTCCCATGTCCCTACTGCATCTTTGGAGCCCAACCGCAGTGATGTTGGGGTTCTTCTTTACCTCTCTCACCAAGGCTCTTCTCTCACGATTGCTCAAATTGGCTGGATGGCCAGGTCTAGGAAGACTTCTGGTGGCCCCAAACTTCTTCCATTTAAGGATTATGGAGGCCACTGTGCTCTTAGGAATCTTGAGTACTGCAGAAATTCTTTTGTAACCTTGGCCAGATCTGTGCCTTGCCACAATTCTGTCTCGGAGCTCCTTGGCCAGTTCCTTTGACCTCATGATTCTCATTTGGTCTGACATGCACTGTGTGCTGTGAGGTCTTATATAGACAGGTATGTGGCTTTACAAATCAAGTCCTATTAGTTTAATTAAACACAGCTGGACTCCAATGAAGGAGTAGAACCATCTCAAGGAGGATCACAAGGAAATAGACAGCATGTGATGTAAATATGAGTGTTTGAGCAAAGGGTCTGAATACTTAACTAGGCCACCCCAAAGTCTTAATTTTGTTTTTCTTAATCCATTCAGAGATGGACTTGCTGGTGTGTTTTGGATCATTGCCCTGCTGCATAACCAAAATGTGCTTCAGCTTAAGATCACGAACAGATGGCTGGACATTCTCCTTCAGGATTTTTTGGTACACAACAGAATTCATGGTTCCATTTACCACAGCAAGTATTCCAGGTCCTTAAGCAGCAAAACAGCCCAGACCATTACACTGCCAACACCATATTATACTGTTGGTATGATGTTCCTTTTCTGAAGTGCTGTGTTACTTCTATACCAGATGTAATGGGACATATAGCTTCCAAAAAGTTCAACTTTTGTATCATCAGTCCATAGAAAATTCTCCCAAAAGTCTTGGAGATCATAAAGTTGTTTTCTGGCAAACCTTAGATGAGCCTTTATGTTCTTATTGTACAGCAGTGGTTTTCATCTAGGAACTCTGCCATGAAGTCCATTTTTGCCCAGTCTCATCTTATGTTGGAGTCATGAATACTGACCTTAACTGAGGCAAGTGAAGCCTGCAGATCTTTGGATGTTGTTGTGCTGTCTTTTTTGAACTTTTGGATGAGTCATTGCTGCTCTCTTGGGGTAATTTTGGTCGGCCGGCAACTCCTGGGAATGTGTATAATAGCTCTCACTGTGGTTCGCTGGAGTCTCAACATATTTAAAAATGGCTTTATAATGCTTTTCTGGCCAATAGATCTCAATTACTTTGTTTCTCATTTGATCCAGAATTTCTTTGGATCGTAGCATGATATCTAGCTTTGAGGATTTTTGGTCATCTTCATTTTGTCAGGCAGGTCCTATTTAAGTGATTTCTTGATCGAGAACAGGTGTGGCAGCAATCAGGCTTGTTTGTGGCTAGGAAATTTGAACTCAGATTCTCAAAGATGTGATAAACCACAGTTATTTTATGCTTTAAGGGGGGGCAATCACTTTTTCACATAGAGTCCCATAGATTTGGATTTCTTTTTCCTTTAATAATAAATACCTTCATTTAAAAACTACATTTTGTGTTTACTTGTGTTATCTGTGTCTAATATTTAAATTTGTTTGGTGATCTGAAATATAAGTGTGATAAACATGCAAAAGAATAGGAAATCAGGAAGGGGCAAACACTTTTTCAAACAACTGTATATATGTATAGGTATATACACCAGATTTTTTGGATTATGAGATGCACTTTTTTCCTCCAAATTTGGGAGAAAAATGGGAGTGCATCTTATAAACCAAAGTGAGCTTACTGGGGATCGGCAGCGGTGGAGTGGGGCCACAGTAGGCAGAGTCGCTGCTTCAGGAGGCTGGCAACAGCAGGAGCAGGGTGATGCTGAGGTGCCTGCTCCAAAGCACCTGCCCCGGGTATGTTTTTTATTCTATTTTGCACCCCAAAATTTGGGGTGCGTCTTATGGTCTGGTGCGTCTTATAATATCCTATCTATCGATCTATCTGTCTATCTATCTTTGTATCTGTCTATTGTAAGGTGGCAGCTCGACAGGTCATGAATGGGAGGTATGTGTTCTCCAGGTGCCAAACCTTGGTGATGTAGGACACGGAGAAGCAAGCTATAGCACATATAGTGCTGAGCGTTGTTTTTATGAGCCCGCATTATGGGTCCAAGTTTTACAAGCAGCTGAAAGAGCTGGGTGGGATTGGTTGCTCACTTACCTCCAGTCCAGGTCTTGAGATGTCTGATTTAAGGTAACTGGGGCTGTCTCACTCTGTCTGTATGTTTTGCAAGGTAAAGAAGCCTTGCATGTGTTGCTTAGACCCTGCTGGAGTCTGAGAGGAAAAGATTCACATTTAAACGGCTGAGCCCGTGTGTTTGTGGACTTGTTATTTTCTACTTTGTTCTGTGATACCTTTGTTTACCTGGAAAATCTATCTATCTATCTATCTATCTATCTATCTATCTATCTATCTATCTATCTATCTATCTATCTATCTATCTATCTATCTATCTATTTATCTATCTACAGTCCCTGACAGAAGTTATGTCGCTTATCCATGTTATGCAAATCAAAGCTTATAACCTGATGTTAAATTCATCCATTGGTTTTATAAATTACTCTTTTGAAAGCTGAAACCCTCCCAAATTTGATTTAGGTTAAGAAAATAAATTGGCATCAATGCTGAAATATTGATCATTTAATGAACATAGAATGGTCAGATTTTGGCAAGACAAAAGTTTTGTCGCCCACCTAAAGTAATGTGATATTCAAACAAATAATTATCTTAAAATACAAATATATGTTGCATAACATTGGTGAATTAAGTTGTGGTGCTATTAGAGTCATATTTAATATTTTGTGTGACTTCCATGAGCTTGAAGGACTGCATCCATGCGGTTCAACAATGATTCATACAATTTATTAATGAAGTCATCAGGAATAGCAAAGAATGCAGTCTTACATGCCTCCCAGAGTTCATCTAGATTCTTTGGTTTTGTCTTCCAAGCTTCCTCTTTCATCCTACCCCAAACATGCTCAATGATGTTCATGTCTGGTGACTGGGCTGGCCAGTCATTGAGCACCTTGATCTTTTTTGCCTGGAGGAACTTTGTTGTAGAGATGGATGTATGTGATGGAGCACCATCCTGCTGCAAAATTTGACCCCTTTTAAGATTTCGAATGAAAGAGGTAGCTAATACTGCTTGATATTTTAGGCTATTGATATTTCCTTCCACCTTGCAAATGTTTTGCACACCCCATACTGAATTTAATCCCAGACCATGATCTTTACACCACCAAATTTAACTGTTTTCTGGGTGTATTTTGGATCCATATTGGCTCCACTAGAGGTACTGCCACACTAAACAACATCGCTAACGGGATCGCTAAAAAACGTCACTATTTAGCGATCCCGTTAGCGATGTTGTTGTGTGCGGCATCTACCAGCGACGTGGCCCCTGCTGAGATCCTGCTGTGATCTCGCTCGTCGTTCTCATCGTTCCGGACCCTATTTTTATCGTCGGCGCCCCGCTGGTAAGTATATATCGCTGAGTGTAGCACCTTTTGTTAGCGATTTAGCGGTACTTTTGTACCGCTAAAGTCGTTAAGGAGATCGCTAACCGCGATAGCAGCCTTAACGACATCGCTAAATTAGGCTGCTACTAGCGATATAGAAACAATCCCGCTAGCGATCGCATTAGTATGCGTCGTTATCGTGATCGCTAGCGGGATTGTTTAGTGTGGCAGTACCTTTGGTCTCCTGCAGTATTTGCAGCGGCTGTGGTGTAATTCTACTGAAGAATCATCAGAGAAATCCACCTTCTGCCACTTTTCCAGCGTCCATCTGTTTAGCAGGCTGTGGGACTTTGCAAATGCCACATGGTTTTTTATTTGCCTTTTGTTTAGTGCTGGATTCTGGGCACTGAATCGACCATGGAGGCCATTTCAAGACAGAATCCTACAAACTGTTCTAGTTGACACAGGGACTTGAGGTGACCAGGCCTGTTGGAGCTCTGCTGCAGTGGAAGAGGGGCATGCTTTGGATTTTCTGACAAACAAACGTTCCTCCTGAGCAGTTGTCTTGCGGGTCTGCCGGACCTGGGCTTGTCAAACCCACCTCCAGTCTCTTCAAATCTTTTTTAATTCTTTGTACTTGACGCTGAGACACACCAAAGGTGCCAGCCACCTCTGCAGTGGATCTGGTCTTCAGCATCTTGATAATCAAGGATTTGGTCGCAGGGTGGATTTTTTGCATGTTGTCAGAGCTCAAGTTGCAGTTCAAGTGAAGGTCTGGGGTGCTGGGTTTCTTTTTATACACACCCACTAATTAACCAATCATTTACTGAGCACTGGTGAGGATGTAAACTAGGATTGGGTGCATTATATGACCAGGTGACAAAACTTTTGTCTTGCCAAAACCTGACCATTCTATGTTCATTAAATGATCAATATTTCAGCATTGATGCCAATTTATTTTCTTAACCTAAACCAAATTTGGGAGGGTTTCAGCTTTCAAAAGAGTAATTTATAAAGCCAATGGATGAATTTAATGTCAGGTCATAAGCTTTGATTTACATAACATGGATAAGCGATATAACTTCTGTCAGGGACTGTATCTATCATCTATCTATCTATCTATCTATCTATCTATCTATCTATCTATCTTTCTATCTATCTACATATGGTATGTGAGATTCCTGTACTAACCTATTATTATTCATATTTCATCTAAATATAATTTTTGAATGCAGAATATGTATTTTTAAGCATGATGAAAAATTGAGTGGTCATTGGAGAAACTAATCATCTCCCTAGAAATGATTTTGAAATGTTAGTTACTCTGGAATGGTTCTTTCAGAATGTGGTGAATCCCTTATTTTCTTTAATGTCATGCATAGCAGATTCTTTTCTCAAGATATTTTCATGTTTAATGTGCATTCCCCTCCTATTCAATTCCACAGGCTTCTGTAATATAGTGTTCAAATTGCAAAAGTAAGAACGCTCAGATTAATCTTAAGAAAACTTCTGAAAGGAATCCATCTGACAGCAATTCCCTGAGCTATAACTCAGCTTTGTACTATCAAACACGATTTGCAGTTTTATCCTGGATTATTTTTTTTACATGGAAGTCTAGTTGTGTTAGAAGTTGTTAGAAGTCGGCAGTAGAAAGAACTTGGTAAACAGTATTATTTAGTCACAGCTCAGTTTGACCAGCCAATTCTAAATATCTACTATTACTACACCTTTGAAATCTTTATTCTTAAGAAATCACCATGAAGCATTTTATCGTGTTGTTATCATTTTGTCACTCTTTAAGTTCAGTTAAAAAGTTTTATTCTGAATTTTGATATTTTTTTTGTAGTTTTATACTTATGTTGATATAGGAAATAAAAGTACTTTTTAAACTTCCAAAAATAATTATTGACTATAATAGTGTATATAATGTTCAAAACATTAGCTTGCGGCTTGTAAACTTTTTTTAAAAGTCAATTGATCTAATTCATCTAGCTTTGAAGAATCTGCTTCTATTTGATAAGAATTTAGGAAAACACCTGTGAATATTGTGTTCATTGGGCATTTTTAGTTGCAGGGTGAAGGATTGAAAAAGACATGGTCTGTAGTGAATAAATCTCAAAGTGGTATTGCATATGTTTATTATGACTGGTATATGAATAATGGCCTATATAATTGTTTTCAGGGCTCTTGTATCAAGGTGGCACGGGGTGGTAGTCACGACCAAGTCCACTTAAAGCATCAGTTCGCAAGCACCCCAGCCCATTGCACATGAAACAGACAGATGTGATCCCAGGCAATTACCTTTCCTTCACAGTCACTGCAGTCGCTGTTGATGAGGGTCCAGGGAGACACTCGGGCATGGTTTTGCTCCACCAGGGAAACGTTTTAATAAAGATGCAATAAACGGGATATAACTTCTTACACTTTCCCTAGCAAAATCCACCGCAGCATCAGCGGCAGCAGCAGCAGCAGTAGCAGTTGTTCTCGGCCGGTATCTGGACGCTTACAGTCCTTGGCGGGGCACTACCACAGTCCTGGTGCCCACTTCCACTGCCCGAGGGTCCTGGGCAGCACTCTCTCCCCTCCAGGGGAGTCTTCAGCTGCCGACGCAGTCGAGTCTCCTGCCCCGGAAAGCCTGCCCAGGCACTGACTGGGAGACAGGAACTTCTTGGCCCTTTGAGGCTGCTAGCCCAGCCCCCTTAATTAACCTCTTACTAGCACTAGTCTAACATATACATGTAGTATATTACAATGCACAATAGTAAAACAGTAAGACATACAAACACAGCATTTGAATAACAATAATACACAGAGTAATTTACAGCCAAACTGTATGGGCACCGCATGGTAGACACGTGCCCGACATAAAGGAGAGAGGGAGTAATTGAGGGTCACCGTCACCTCCTCACACCCTCAGAAAACAAAGAAAGGACTAATAAAAGTTGATCAAATGTGCATAGTTTTATTGAAACTGATTACACATTTCAAAACAAGACCGTTTTTTTTAACCCGGAACACTAATCATAATGTCTGCCGGATGGTTTGTAGAATTCACATTGGAACTATTAGTCTTTGCTTACCATGTCCTAATTACTGGACAGGCTACTCGACTCCCTTTGTTTGGCAGCCACACAGCGGTGCGCCTTGTAATGAGGGCCAGAATGGGCATGTGCTCTAGTGTATGGGAAGCTCTGCATCAAGTGGCCTCTCCTCCTCTTCCTCCACCTTATCATCACACACAGTACAGTACTCAGAAGTGACACCCAAACATAGCGTACAGAAAGAATATAACATTTCTCTACAACAACACCATTAATATGAGGCATACAGGTGGGACCAATGTAACAGTTCTATTACCTGTATGCCGATATTAATAGGTCATATATGTCCCGTGGGGGTGACAGATTTCCCTTTAAAGCATCAGTCCAGCATTTTTTTTTATTTCGCCGCTGGAGTGGCACCTTAAAATCCCAAACCTCTACCGACTGTCGGATACTCACCTTCTGTTTTTGCCACTGCTTCGGTCCGTCTGCTGAAGATTGTGACCTGTCCGCTGCTCCAGTGTTTCATGGAGGAGCGCAGAGGTCATTAATCAATGTGAGTCTTTGAGATCCCCGCTCTGGCCTTTTTCTGGCCTTGTTCTGGCTCTCATAGACTTACATTGAACGCTTGTGACGTAGCTTCTAACTTCTGGCCAGTCAGAAGCTGCACTCACAAGACTGAGCCGCTGGACAGGAGCTGTGCCGAAAAAACGGTGAATACACCGTAGAGTGAGTATATTATTGGGGGCAGGGGACATGCGCTTAAAGCACCGCTCCAGTGATGAAAAAAAACCTGCTGGAGTGGTGATTTAATAATTTAATAATCAGCAATTTATTATTATAAAGTTAGTTAAGGCTTGGAATAAATGTCTGCACTTTATGTGATTTCAGACTGCCAAATCATGACAGGGAGAGCCTGCTGCATGAGCCCCCAATATCACTGGCGTTATCAGGCGGTCATGCGACCACATTTGCTATTTGCATGTGTCAACTACAAAGGTTTGGCTTCTCTCAATAGAAGAGTATTGAGAGAAGCTGAAAGAGTCGTCACATGATCGCCTGCTGCTGACATCAGTGTTATTGGCCATTTTTTCTGTACAGGGGGGTCTCAGGAGACATTATTAAATCTCAAGTGGGCACTTAAGCATTATTGTTTATAGCATAGCTACCGGGTGGTAGAGGGTGCTGAGCCAGCTGTCAGTCAAGGTCAGGGGTGCAGTTACAGCTGCCGCTCGCTATACACAGAGCCGTGACTGAAACAGTGCTGGCACCTCCCCTATGACTGGAAGAGAGAGGTTGCCGGGAGGAATAATTCCCTCCTGGCAGTGGGATTCTCAGTGCTGGCGCCGCACGGTGTCAGAATGCTATTAACTATTATACTGTGTTTTGGGGGAGCAGTGAGGACATCATTCTATGTATAGGGGAACTCTGCTGGACATCATACTGTGTTTACAGGAGCTGTGGACCCATCATACTGTGTATAAGGAGCTTTGGGCCTATTATACTGTGTATAGGGGAGCTGTGGGGGCATTATACTGTGTATGAGGGAGCGGTTAGCCCAATATATTGTGTACAGGGGAGCTGTGAGGGACATCATACTGTATGTACGGGAGCTGTTCATGGGGGAAACTTAGGGGACTTTATTATATGTTAAGTGGGCACTCGAGCATTATTGTTATAGGTGCATTCAGAGTATTGTGACCATCAAAGTTGCATAAGTGGTATTATTACATTTTAGGGACAAAATGTGGATTGCACTAGCACAGGGCATTAATATTTTTAGAGGGGAATATTACTATCTATCCCTTGTAGATTGTGAGCCCTCGCGAGCAGGGTCCTCTCTCATCCTGTACTAGTCGTGACTTGTATTGTTTAAGATTACTGTACTTGTATTTATTATGTATACCCCTCCTCACATGTAAAGCGCCATAGAATAAATGGCGCTATAACAATAAATAATAATAATATCTAGAGAGCCCAAAGGTGGCATTATTCCTATGTAAGGAGCACAGTGGTGGCAGTATTATGTGGGGCGGTAAGGGGAGTCATTATTGTACCACACAGTAGGTGTTGTAGGACACATACGGCAGCAGTGGCTCTATATTAGGGTATCAGCAGAATGAGCAGTTTGTGCAGGTTGGGGATAGATATGGACGGTGCTGGAAATGTGAGAAGTCAGATGTGTCTTTGTTGTAATCTCTGCAGACGAGTACTGGCTGAAGAAGTTGTCATATTGTTCTGGGCCAGTTTGAAAAGACGGGAAATGTGAACAACTCCATAACAAAGAACATCAGCTGTAAGTTGCCTTCTATAACTGTATTGTGATCTCTTATATGTTCTGTAGGATGGGTATTTACCACTATATGGTCTCCATATAGTAATATCAGTGTTCGTTTTTGTATACAGATTTATTTTTAATCACAGCGCTGTCATCTGCTGATGTTCCCCTATACTCACAATTAGGGTGCGCCACGTAGCTGTAGTTAGGATTACCTGGTTAGGGGCCCACTCAGATTTTTCAACCCCCAAGCTAAAACCCTAGCTACGGCTCTGAGTGTGCTGCATTGGTCTTGTGTTATTGCAGTCTGTGATACCTTTGTCATAGCTTCTGTGCCTGGTATTGCTACTGCTGCTGATGTTACTAACAATTTTATGAAATGTGGAGACTCCAAGTTGAGTCTCCATCTGGTGGGCTGCCTGTAGTGGACAGGGTGTCAGAGCCCCATTATACTATTTTTACTATGGAGAAATTGATAATGTCTGTAATGCGCTGTGGAATTAATGGCACAATGTAAGTGAGTAAAATAAATTGACGCCACTTTATTGGTGCCTGACTCTAATTTTTGGAAATGTTTGGACTCCAAGTTGGGTTTCCTTCATGTACGTTGCCTGATTTTGGCAGGGCTCTCAGATCACCAGGCCTACACCTGTCACTCATCCACCCGTTACTAATCAATTAGTGACAGGGGCACATTTTTAAAATCTGACCAGTGTCACTTTATGTGGTAATAACTCTGGAACATTTCAAGACATCCCAGTGATTTTGAGAATGTTTTTTTCATGACACATTATACTTTATGATAATGGTAAATTTAGGTTGATATGTTTTGTGTTTATTTATAAAAAATATCAGAAATTTGACAAAAATGTAAAAAAATAGCAATTTTCAAAGTTTGAATGATTATCTCTTTAATTCAGATAGTCATACCATAGAAAAATATTAATAAATAACATTTCCCACATGTTTTCTTTAAATCAGCACCATTTGTAAAATGTTATTTTATTTTGTTAGCATTTTAGGAGGTTTAAAAATGTAGCAGCAAGTTTTCATTTTTTCATGGAAATTCACAAAATTTATTTTTTTAGGGACCGATCCATGTTTGAAGTGACTTTAGGGGTCTTATATATTGGAAAAACCCCAAAAATGATACCATTTTAAAAACCGCACCCCCTGACATATTGAAAACTGCAGTTAGGTAGTTTACTAACATTTCAGGTGCTTTACAGGATTTAATACAAAGTGGCATCATATTATCACATAATCCACAGTGGACGGTGCCATCCGTAGATGCGAAGTGAAAAACATGCAAACATTTTTTTAATAAAAAGAATGATTTTATTGAAAATATTTAAAATACTAGACATAAGAGTACGAGAGATTCCTTTTGGGTCCAGTGCGCATGCGCATTGAGCACGACTGTCTCCGCATTTGGCTGGCATATCTCTTCCTGCAATTTTGGTCCAGTGAGCACGTGCGAGGAGCGCGATTCCCCTTGTATTTCCGGAGGCGCTCTAACGTGACCGCTGGTGAATCTTTCACAAGCGGAGCACTGAGCGCGATACCGGAAGTACCCGTTACCATGGGTACGCGTCCCTCAGACACGTGCGCCGATGTGGGCCAGCTTCAGCATTCATTTGGAAAACCACCAATCATACTCGCACACCCTGCATATAACCTTCCCAACACCTCCTTCACAATATCATGCCCCGGAAGAAGCTACTCAGTGAAACGGTGCCCGTCGGGTGATGGGACTAGAGCCCCGCAGATCACCCGCCTTGCATATAGCCCCTTTGGTACTTCCACACTTGTGGTGTCGGCTCAGCAGTAAGTAATTCGGCAGATACATTCATCTATTCCTCTGTAATAAGCCTGAGGGCTAAATATTTGGATTTTATGCATTGATGTATATGTGTCAATCTGCACACCAATTTGTACCTAGGAGATTATGCAGGTGGTTTCTGTTTAAATATTTGCCCTTAATAGGGCTAGTTTAACCTTCGTTTTGCACTGGTGCACTTTACATTAAGGTTGATTGTTCCTTTCATATATTATGTGCCACACAACACTTTATTACTTTGGGTATGCTTTTGATCTCCTTTACAATGGCATATGCATTTAAAGCACTAAGTGCCTGTACCTTTATTTAGCTTTGAAGATATACCTTTGTGGTTATTGTCTCTCTAATCAACCAATATTTTTTGGTAATATGCATATTGGCCATTGCATAGGAGACCTTTTCTAAGTGGTCCTTTGACCAAATATTTTCCATTTCATTGTACCCAGCTATTCAATTATTGTGGATTCTATTCTGACCCACATTCTATTATCTTTCAGTGTTTTATGGCACTATATTATGATTTTTCATTAACCTATCTATATCTATTGGCACCTACGTGCATCTTTATACTTTGAAGCTTATTTTGAGCTCATTTGTGATTATAAGGTTATACCTTGAAGCTCATTTTTGAGCTCATTTGTCATTAGAAGGTTGTATATCTGTTTAAGGTTAACCCTTTCCAATTTTGGCCATATACGGTTTCTCTATTCCCGGACCTTTCTTTTTGGAATCTCTCGTACTCTTATGTCTAGTATTTTAAATATTTTCAATAAAATCATTATTTTTCATAAAAAATGTTTGCATGTTTTTCACTTCGCATCTACGGATGGCACTGTCCACTGTGGATTATGTTTAATATAATTGACTGAAGTGTCATTTGCCTATCCCATTTAGGACTATGGGTTTAAAGTGGCGTCATAGGAATGAAAAAGTGTATTTTTACAACCTAAATGTCGGTAACTTCTGAACAGGCTGCTATAGCCGGCAGACTCTAAGACCGCTATTTGGTCGTGAACTGCAATGGCAAACATCAGGACCACACAATCATGATCTCAGAGTGCTAATGGGGATAAAGAGAAAGCCCCCACACTCTGTTAACCTTTTATATGATGTTGTCACTATTGACAACAGCATCTAAGGGCTTAAACAGATATGGTTGGTGCCAACACTGATCATGGTTGATACAACAAGTTGTCAGCTGCTGGATTGTCACCTGTATGGGGATGCTATTCTCTTATATCTCAGGTCAGCAAAAA
>JARQOD010000006.1:98805900-98917412 GCA_033576555.1 Oophaga sylvatica
ACTGAGTATGTCTAAAGAGAGAAAAGCATAGAGGAAAGGGCTTAAGCTTCTCTTTGTCCACTTTACCTACATCACTAGACATGACTTCTGCAGGCCAATGCTAATTCGTCAGGTGGGGAATCACCTGCCAGTCCATCTACTCCATATCCAGTAGTCCTCACATTTATCCTCTGATAGGTAACCTCCTTCTCTTCTGCTCCTCCACTCTCAGCTTCTAGGCCTTGGGAAGAACACTGAGTCAACAGATTTGATTTCAACCTTTATGATCTTGTGTTTTCCTAAGAAAAGTGGCACAAAATGTATCTGTCAGTTTTACATTCACATACCGCATATTAAACTGAAAATAATATTAAGAAATAAACTTTTTTGACTGAGCCAAACATGCAAATCAGAAGATTCACATTATGATAGCATAGAATAAGTATCATTTGAAAGGAAGTAAAGGACTAATATCATTCCAACTATTTAAATCTTCATTTTCCAAAAAGAAAAAAAGAAAAACTGATGCAATAATTTCTTATTATTTTTGTTTTAAAAAATCTCTACCAACAAGATCTTCATTGTATTAATTAAAATATAGTTCAGTACTTTATTCCGAACATCATAACAGGCATACAAGAAAGGCCTGGAGATTCAATTTTACTTCATGGTCAAATTAGGACACCAGTAGTATTAAAGAAACTATCCATTCATGTTCCTTGTAGCATTGTATTTTGTGTACACAATGATACTTTATTTTAACTGATTGATTAAGTTGGTTAAAATAAAGGAGATGGAATAAGGACATGACATTGTTAGGGTTCGAGTTCCCACTGCTGCAAACTGAAATCAAACAGTTTTCAACTCAAAACTTTATTCTAGGTGATGTTACATTTGCACATAGGACCCCTTGTTCCCACTGCTGCACAAGGGGAGTCTCGAACCAGTCTTGCTGCGGTCCCCCATCCATCTCCGGCCGCAGTGGAGCCTGATCAGCAGAGACATCAGTCCCAGAGTCTCGCCTGGTCTAATACTGTGCAGAGACTTGCTGCTGCCTCTTCAGGTTCTGCTATTGTAGCCAGTACTGATCAGCGGCGAGAAGACGTCTTTAGGACTAAGTCCTTTGTTGCTTCATCTGAGCGTGCCCAGAGCAAGATCTCCCACTGGAGATCAGGGGGTCACATGCTCAGATACAGCTGCCACTCCTATTGGTCCTTCAGGAAGGTCCTATGCGTGTGGTTAGGTCTGGCTGAAATAAGCCCCTAGAATACCGGCACCTCCGGTGAGTAGATTGTATGCACATGTTCAGGGCTCGGCTGAAAACGCCATTAGAATACCGGCTACTCCGGTGAGGAGATTACTGCTTGGGTTCTGATTGCATGACCACAGACTGCAATCCGCTTAGCAGTCATCTGTGTTCCCTGTGAGTCTAACAGGACACAGTCTTTGTTACAGCGGCTCTGTGAATTAACAGAGACCGCTTATTCCGCCATAAAGTGCTACGGCGTCTACATCTGCGACTCTGCAGGATAACAGAGTTTGCTTATACTGCCTATTTACGCCTTCTTACTAGCAGCAGACTCTGCCTGCACGGTGGACTCCGGGCTGCGAACGCACCTCTCATTAATATCTATTAGGTGCGTTCCGCAGGCCCTTAACATAATACTAGCGCCAGGGTCTGGCTAGTAAAATGGCGGACGACCAGAGTCTACAGCAGTACATCCAGCAGCTGGAGGGTAGGTTGGCGGTCCTTGAGCGCACAACCTCAGCTGTGGATGTTACCACAGTCGCTGTTCAGGCTGCTAGCGTAGCTGCAGCCAGTTTGTCCACCGCTACCTCTGCTCCGACATTATCCCACCTCCCACTTCCAGACAAGTTTACGGGTGACAGTAAACATTGTCGGGGATTCGTGAGTCAGTGCTCTATACAGCTTGAGCTTCTGGCAACACGTTTCCCCACGGAACGGGCACAAGTGGCTTTTATTGTGTCTCTTCTGTCGGGCAGAGCATTGGAGTGGGCAACACCGCTGTGGGAGCGCGACAATCGAGTGGTGCGGAGTGCTCCTCGGTTTTTGGAGGCTCTGAAAAAAGGTCTTTTTAGGACCTCAGGTCACGCACGATACGGCACTCCAACTGCTGGCAATGTCACAGGGCTTGTCCATGGTCAGCCAGTTCTCAGTCTAATTTCGGACTTTGGCCTCTGAATTAGAGTGGCCAGATAAAGTTCTTATTCCAGTGATCTAGAGAGGACTGGCAGACCATGTAAAGGACGCTTTGGCTACCAGGGAGATTCCTGCCACACTGGAGAAACTCATTTCTATATCTACCCACATCGACCTCCGTTTTCACGAGCGGAGGCTAGAGCGGACCCAGTGTAGGCAGAGGTTTCGGCTGGCACCCACCTTTGCCAAACCTCTTGAATTTCCCGTTCGGGCGTCCGACTCCCCAGAGACCGTGGAGACTACTCGAGTGGGATCTAGGTCTCGGACCACTCGAGTATCCGTGGTCTGTAGAGTGTGTCAGCAGCCAGGACATTATGCCAACCGATGTCCCCAGCGAATGAGTAAACAGTCATGTTCCGTGACCATGGGTGCAGGGTCATTAGACGCGAGGGATTTTGCTCCGAAAGTGCTCCTTAAAGGGTTAATCTCTCTAGGTTCATGCACTCTTCCCGCCAAGCTTTGTGTGGACTCTGGGGCAGAGGGGAATTTTATGTCCTCCTCCTTTGCCTCTCGCCATTCCATACCGCTGGTGACGCTTGCCGAGCCAATATCGGTGAGAGTATAGAATGGAGAAATCCTGCCCTCACAAATCACCCACCAGACTGTCTCTCTACCTCTGTCTATGTCCCCTTCTCATCAGGAGAATATATCCCTTTTTGTTCTTCCTGAGGGAATAGATGAGGTTTTGTTGGGATTACCCTGGCTTCGCCACCACTCTCCCCATACTGAGTGGTCCTCTGGGAGAATACTGGGTTGGGGTGATCATTGCAGAGATAGATGTCTCAGAGAGGACGTTCAGGTTTCCACCACGGAGATACCCATACTACTTGCTTCTCTCCCCAAGGTTTATCGGTCATACGCGGACGTATTCTCCAAAAAGGCAGCGGAGACTCTTCCGCCTCATCGCCCCTATGACTGTCCTATAGACCTCTTGCCTGGAACGGAGCCCCCTCGGGGAAGAGTGTATCCTCTCTCTCTTCCTGAGACGGAGGCTATGTCACAATACATCCAGGAAAATCTGGCAAGAGGGTTTATTAGGAAGTCAGTGTCACCAGCAGGGGCCGGATTTTTCTTCGTGCAGAAGAAGAATGGAGAATTACGACCGTGTATAGACTATAGGGGTCTTAACGCCATTACCGTTAAGAACAAATATCCTTTGCCCCTAATATCTGAGCTCTTTGATAGGCTCCAGGGAGCAAGGGTATTTACTAAGCTGGATCTTCGTGGTGTCTATAACCTGATCCGCATCCGTGAGGGGGACGAATGGAAGACGGTGTTCAATACCAGAGATGGACATTACGAGTATCTTGTGATGCCATTCGGGCTCTGTAATGCTCCAGCTGTCTTCCAAGATTTTGTAAATGACATCTTCCGGGACATGCTTGCTACCTCAGTGGTAGTCTATCTGGATGACATTCTCATCTTTTCTCCAGATATGGACAGCCACCGGAGAGATGTCTGCAGGGTCTTCGACTTCTTGCGGGCAAATTCTCTATATGCGAAGTTGGAGAAGTGTGTGTTTGAGCAGGAGTCTCTGCCATTCCTGGGCTATATCATCTCCACTCAGGGATTGGCTATGGATCCTGCCAAACTACAGGCTGTAATGGATTGGCAAGAACACCACTCTCTTAAAGTGGTGCAGCGCTTTATGGGGTTCATTAATTACTATCGCCAATTCATTCCCCACTTCTCTACTTTGGTTGCTCCCTTGGTAGTCCTCACCAAGAAGGGAGCCAATCCCAAATTGTGGTCAGAGGAGGTCTCCAAGGCCTTTACTTCAATCAAGTCCCATTTTGCTAGCGCTCCTATCCTACATCGTCCCGAGGTTGATAAGCCTTTTATATTGGAGGAAGATGCCTTGTCCGTTGGTGCTGGAGCAGTCCTTTTTCAAAAGGATGCTCAAGGTCGTAAACATCCTTGCTTCTTCTTCTCCAAGACCTTCACACCAGCGGAGAGGAATTATTCCATTGGGGATAGGGAGTTGCATTTATGAAGTTGGTCTTTTCTGAGTGGAGACATCTCCTGGAGGGGGCTCACTTTCCCTTTCACTGACCACAAAAATTTGGTCTATTTACAGACCACCCAGCGGCTAAATTCCCGTCAGGCCAGATGGTCCCTGTTCTTCTCCCGGTTCCATTTCACCCTCCATTTTCTCTCCGGGGAGAAGAACATTTGTGCCGATGCTCTGTCTCGCTCCGTGGTGTCCTCTGAGGAGGTGGAGGAGGAGCCTCGGCTGATTGTCCCGATAGAGAGCCTAAGAACTGTGGCCCCGGTTTCGCTTGAGTCTGTGCCTCCAGGCAAGACTTTTGTGCCCATCAATTTGCGACCAGAGGTACTCTCTTGGGCACACTCATCCAGGGTGGGTGGACATTTTGGGGCAAAGAGGACATCTTAGTTGCTGGCGAGGACATACTGGTGGCCACATATGGTCCGTGACGTCAGGGAATGCGTTCAGGCGTGCGTCTCCTGCGCCAAGAATAAGTCCCCTCGACAACGGCCAGCTGGGTTACTTTTCTCCTGCGCCAAGAATAAGTCCCCTCGACAACGGCCAGCTGGGTCACTTTTCCCTTTACCGGTGGCAGACAGGCCCTGGGAGATGGTTGGGATGGATTTTGTGGTGGGCTTACCCAAGTCTCGGGGCTGCACCATCATCTGGGTGATAACCGACCACTTCTCCAAAATGGTGCACTTGGTGCCGTTATCACGGTTACCGTCTGCACGGGCCTTGGCAGCATTATTCATTAGGCATATTTTCCGCCTACACGGTATGCCAGACAAAATTGTCAGTGATCGAGGTCCCCAGTTTGCGTCTCGGTTCTGGAGAGATAAAGGAAGAAAAGAAGACCACTATAAGGTATGTACACCACAACGTAAGGATCAATCAAAAAGGGAACTTTATTAACACAATTTAAAAAACAATTAAAAACAATGTGGACCCCTCTTAGACCCTGCTGCCATGAACCAACCTAGTATGGTGCAAAAAAATGCTGCATGGACAATGTCATGCCTTAGCCTATACAATTGGTCACAATACAATATAAATAAAGACAATACAAATGACCCACCATAGACCTGTAAACAAATAATCACAATGTAAAATCAATAAAGACAGTGCAAATGACCCACGATAGACCTGTATAACTGCACAATACAATAATATGTCACTGCATAAATGGGCATGATGCACCTGAATGACCTGCCTTGATGTATTTGGACAATCTCAATAGGCAACCATGATTGACAGACAAAAATAAGTGCCTGGTGCCTAGAAATTGGATCCTAAAAAGTTAGCAAAAGAACCAACTCTAATGGGTCAGGAAAGAGAACCCTAGGTAAATACACAGGGGGAGGCAATGATAAGGGCCCAAAAACAACCACTACACAGTCATAGTGGCTGCAAAAGGTTCTGGAGAGAGCTGTGTCGTTTACTCAGCATTGAGTTGAATCTCTCCTCTGCATACCATCCCGAGACGAATGGGTTGGTAGAGAGGGCCAACCAGACCTTGGTCACATACTTGCGACATTTTGTCTCTGCCAGGCAAGGATGACTGGGCATCCTTGCTACCGTTGGCTGAGTTCGCTCTAAATAATGCTGTGGCTGACTCCACCCGTCAGACCCCATTCCTCCTGAACTACCGTCAGCATCCGCGGGTACCAGTGCCCATGCCCATGTCTTCTGCCATTTCAAGGGTGGCAGACTGGGTTGTGGAGGCACAGGACATTTGGGACCACACCCAGGATGCCATTCAGGCCTCCAAAGAGAGGATGAGGTCTTCGGCCGATGCCCATCAGCGCCACGCTCCTACATTTGCTCCGGGTGACCTAGTGTGGCTCTCTGCCCGAAACATCAGGCTATGTGTAGAGTCCACCAAGTTGGCACCTCGCTTTTTGGGTCCCTTTAAAGTTCTTGAGCAGGTGAACCCGGTGGTTTACCGCCTAGCCCTTCCGCCTCGCCTTGGTATAACCGACACCTTTCACATGTCCCTCCTGAAACCCGTGGCCATTTCCTGGTTTTCCGAGTCATCTGTCGGGACGTCGGGTTCATCTACCGACGATCATGAGGTGAACGCCATTGTTGGGTGCAAGGTGGTACGATGTCATGTATAGTGTACAGTTCCTATAGCGTCTTGTGCTTGGGTGCGAGGAAAACACAGGAGACATAGGTTGAAATGAAATGACTTGTATTTAGTGTTGAGCGATATTGCTCGATATCTAAAAATATCGTATCGAAATTGTATCGCCGATAGCACTAAATATCGTCGATATCCGATTTCGATACCGGAAGTCCCATGTAAGTCTATGGGAACAAAATATCGCAACAAAAAAAACCCTTTCTTTTGTTGTAAACACAAAATATACACACATAGAATACATTATATATATATACATGTCATTGTGACATATATATATACATATATTTATAGTTTATACACTTCTACATAGTAAAATCGACTCTAATTCAATTGCCGGGTAAAGACGTGACATACCCCATAGAAGTCGACGGGCTCGGTGCCGAGTACCCCGAAAACCTCTGGCTCTGTGCGACTCAACTTGGGCGTCACGAACAGGATTCTGTAGCTCGCTATAAACGAGTCCTGTGTGCCTGAATTGCACTGGTTTTGTGCTTGAGAATTGCTAAAATCATCAGAGAATGTATTTGCCATTTTTCCGCCATATCTGCGTCACGACGAGGCACTGGTGAAGAAGAAGGGCGTGCTCTTCGTGGGTGTCACTCACTCAGTGGCGTGAAAACGATGGCCGCCCACTGTAAATGGTACTGCAATGTAACATCGTGCCCCACAGCTCTGGAGTTCCGCCTCCTCATCCTCCTCAGTGTGCGGAAACTAACACGAAGGTCCCGCCTCACTACAAAAGAGGGGCCCTCTCCAGATGCTAATGACACATGTGACTTGGCAGAGATGGCTAATGGACACGACGAGCAGAAGTGGGAAGGGATGGAGCAGTCAGAGCTCTCCCCCCACGGAAGCGACCCGATCGCCACAGAATCACCGTTGGGCACCCGGCCTGTAAACCCTCCTACGCTGCAAGAAGCGACGGATACCCTAAGAGGCCTGGCCCGGCACCGGGAGGAGGTCGCCAGGATGGAAGCCAGCTGGCGTGCCCTAAAAATAAACTTGGAGCGGCGCCAATCCCTCTTACCTGAAGTGTCTGTACCGGAAGGTGAGGCACCCGTTCTAGTAGAGGAGTCCTTGCAATGTGATCCGGTTGACATTGTCGCAGTGGAGGCACCCGTTCCTGCAAAAACCGCAGCACCATCAGCAGCACCCCAGATCCCGCTGTCTGCCCCCGTCGCTGAGACAGAAGAAGCGACACCTGTCCTCATGGAGGAGGCCGCGCAGGCACCAGAGCACTACCTGCCTGTACCGGAGCCCCGACTGTCATCTGATTTAGAGCCGTCTGCTTCCTCCGCAGGGGAGCGCCGCCAGGACTGGGGGGCGACAGGAGAGCTGCCGCAAACCGGACACTGTAAGCTGCAGTGGAGTGGTGGAGACATGGAGCAGCTGGTGGAGGAGAATTTCAACCGGCGTCAGGAGGAAGAGTGGAGACGTTGGGAGCGGGAAGCAGAGCGACAAAGGGAGCAGCGAGAAACCCTAAAACTTCGCCAACGTCACCTGGAGAAGGACCGGGCAGATAAGGACCGGATGAGAAAGGATAAAGGAACCCTGAGTGAGCCGCGGCGTAAGGGTGCAGTACGGAGCTTTAAATTGAAAGGTGGTTGGGGCTTCATCAAGGAGCCTGGACTTTATTTAGAAGTCTTTGTGACCCGGCGGGACGTGGAGGCTCACCTCCCAGAAGGACACCCGGGGAGGGACCTGTTGCCAGGAGACTTGGTGACTTACACCCGACACTGGGGTTACAATGGGTGGTACGCCCTAAATGTTACCAGGTGCGACCCCTACTCCCCAGTGTGTGAGGAACCTGTGAGACCCTCGAAGCCTTCAGCCTCCCACATCCAGGCCTCTGCAAAAGTGCCCACCCCACGCCGTAAATCTCCCCAGCCTCCCTCAGTGGTCTCCTCAGCAGCCCCAGCTATGGACATGATAAGTATAGCTGGCCCGTACCCGGCGCCTGTTAGGCACCCTGGGGTTCGTACAGTCCGGGACATAGGGTTCCAGACCCGGAGGGAGATGAAAGAGGTGGCCACACAGACCCAGATAGCGGGTCACGACGTCACTGTACAGGCCACACGACGTCATCAGGTCCTGGTGGTCCTTGGTGCCTCGGATGTTTGGCAATCTCAAGAAGAGTACCAGGTGGTACCTGGAAGAGGCCAGCCAAAGAAGTCTAAATAACCCGGACAGGGTCCCTGTATGTAAATAGTTAAATTGTTTATGTACCCGGACGGGTGAATGTTCCTAAAAAAGTTTTTTAAGTTAATAAAAAAAAAACAACACAGTTTTCATTTCTTTTATTACTGTCTCATCCTGCGACGCCATCGATCTCCTGTAAAAAAATGAAAAAAAAAAAAAAGTATACCACCTGACCGACGCAGTCCATAGTAACGAGTGTCCCACGACGATCCAGCTCTGCTACATCAGAATGACAGGCAGAGCCTGTCATCCCGGCGCAGCACAGCTGATTACCTGCTTCCCCGGCGGTGACGTCATCGGACTGACTGCTTTACGGCCGGGATTACCCTGCAGTCACTGCAGTTATCGCGAAAAAACTGCATGTGACCGCCAGGGAGAAGATAATGGCGGCCATCAAGCAGTCCAGGACGTGACCGCCGGAGATCTTCTGCCAGGTAAGTGCCGCTGACTCCTGACAGACCCGACCGACGGACACTCACAGTGACAGTGACAAATCCGATTCCGGTATACGATAAGACGAAAATATCGAAACGAATTATCGAAAGGCCGATAGAGCTAATATCGGCCGATAGCCGATATTTGCATTATCGTATCGCTCAACACTACTTGTATTACTTCATACAAGCATGCTGAAAAGTTCACACAGTTTGCAGGAACAGAGACAGGAGACACAGCAGGCCAGAGCAACTTCAAGCACTACAATAAATCTCCAAAGCAGGTTCAGGATCTCTTCTCTGTACCGTAATTCCTCTGCAAACATGGATTCACCAAACAGCAGGTTTCCAGAGTCCAAAGGTGTTCCAAGGTTCCTCAGTAGGGAATAGCTGGAGTACAAATCCAAGGTTTCCAGGAGTCAGGTCACAGACTGACTGAGGCTTGATTCAGGAGCACTGATTGTTCAGCTGAGGCTGCTTAAGAAGCAAGAGGGAAGAATCAGGGCGGGAACATGAAAACTGGAAACTCCATATTAACTGAGGGCAAGAGCTGCAGAAAGACAGAAAGCAAAATGGCCGACGGAAAACTGAGTTTCAAGGAACATGTCAACAGAGACAAAGAACCTTACATTACTCCCCCTTAGGGACAACCTCCGGATGACCTCAGACCAGGCTTGTCAGGGTACCTCTGATGAAACTGGCGGAGCAGGCGAGGAGCATTTACATTATTGACTGGTTCCCATGTGTTGTCCTCCACTGGGTAGCCCTGCCATTTAATCAAATATTGCAACTGATTTCTGTACAACCTGGAATCTAGAATCCTTTCCACCATAAATTCTTCCTGACCATCGACCAGCACTGGGTCAGGGCAAGGAGAAGAACGTCCAGGAAACGTATTGGGTGTTGCAGCCTTTAGTAGGGATACATGAAAGACAGGATGGATTCTCATAGTTCTGGGCAGTTGAAGATGAAAAGCAACAGCACTTATAATCTTACTGATCTTATAAGGTCCAATGTACTTATGTCCCAATTTAGACGATGGAATCTTTAATTTAAGATTTCTGGTTGACAGCCAGACCAAATCTCCTACCTTGAAAGCTGGTGCAGGTTTACGAAATTTATCTGCTGCTTTCTTGTACCTTTCCTGATTCAATTCTAGATTTTCCTTTAGAAGATCCATATTCTTTTGTAAAGAAGTGATTCTTTCAGCCACTGCCGGCAAGGGCGTATCTATGGGAAATCGAGGAAGAATGTTAGGATGATAACCTAGATTGGAGTAAAAAGGAGACTGCTTAGTGGAGGCACTCTGAGAGTTGTTATAAGAGAACTCAGCCAGTGGAAGTAGATCCACCCAATCATCCTGTAGGTGGCAGATAAAACAGCGGAGATACTGCTCCAGGGTCTGATTGGTTCGTTCTGTCTGTCCATTAGTCTGGGGATGAAAAGCAGAAGAAAGGTTTACTTTAATGTCCAATGCTGCACAGAAATTTTGCCAAAACCTTGAAGTGAATTGCACCCCTCGATCCGAAATGACCTCATCCGGTACTCCATGTAAGCGAAACACATTCTTAATCATCAAATCTGATGTCTGTTTTGCAGTGGGTAAGCCGACACAAGGGATAAAATGAGCTGCCTTTGTTAGACGGTCAACCACCACTAGAATGGTGTTCTTCCCTTGAGAGGTTGGTAACTCCACAATGAAGTCCATAGAAATGGATCCCCACGGGCGGGATGGGGTGGGAAGAGGTTGCAACAGACCAGTTGGTGAGGAGCGAGGTGTTTTGCATCTTGCACAGACTTCACATGAAGTGACATAGTTTAAAACATCTTTCCTGTAAGTGGGCCACCAAAAGAAACGAGAAAGAAATTCTTGTGTCTTTAGAATTCCCCTATGCCCGGCTATCTTGGAATCGTGGATGAGTTGCAATACTCTCAATCTGACTGTTTCAGGTATATACAGACGTTGTCCCTGAATCCACACACCATTCTTAAAGACAAGACTTAAGTCCTTTGGGGGTTGAGCCAACAAAGAATCCGCATGGTATGCTTCCTTGATGTCCTTAAGTAGGTCTTGATTATGAATCACTCCCAGGAATCTAGAGTCAGGAAGAATAGTCTTAGGAGGAGTAAGTGGACGTGTCTCTGCTGAATGAATCCTAGAGAGTGCATCAGCCTTTCCATTGCGCGATCCTGGTCTATAAGAAATGACAAAATTAAATTGGTTTAGGAAAAGATTCCAGCGAGCCTGGCGAGGAGTCAGGCACTTAGCCGACCTGATAAATTCAAGGTTACGATGGTCTGTCAGGACGACTATTTGCTGTGCAGCTCCCTGAAGAAGGTGTCTCCATTCCTTGAAGGCGGCAATAATGGCCAACAATTCTCTATTGCCCACATCGTAGTTCCTCTCAGCCGAAGACAACTGCTGGGAAAAGAAGGCACAGGGATGCAAGACATTCTTCTCACCTGTTCTCTGAGAGAGTATAGCTCCAACGGCCCAGTCTGAAGCATCCACCTCTATTATGAAGGCAAGCTCGTGGTTGGGATGTACTAAGATAGGTGCGGTGGTAAATTTATCCTTTAAACAGGAAAATGCTTCCTGAGCTTGCGGGGTCCAGGAGAACCTAGACTGTTTCCGGGTAAGTTGGGTGATAGGTGACACTACCTCAGAAAAATTTTTAATGAAACGTCTATAGAAGTTGGCAAACCCGATGAAGCGCTGCACCTCCTTCACATTTCTAGGAATTGGCCAATCCTTGATGGCTTGGGTCTTGCTTCCGTCCATACTAATCCCTTGCGTAGATAGTACATACCCCAGAAATTGAATTTCGGTCCTATGGAATTCACACTTTTCAAGTTTGATGTAGAGATGGTTTTGTCTTAGGCGTTCTAAGACCATTCTCACATGTCCATGATGTTCCTCTGTGGAGTTAGAAAAAATTAGAATATCATCCAGATAAATCACCACAAATGTATCTAGGAGATCCCTGAAGATATCATTCACGAAGTGTTGGAAAGTGGCTGGGGCGGTACTCAGACCAAAAGGCATAACTAGATATTCAAAATGTCCATAGCGTGACCTGAAAGCAGTCTTCCATTCATCCCCAGGTCTAATACGGACCAAGTTATAGGCCCCACGGAGATCCAGTTTAGAGAAAATTTTGGCATGCCGCACTCTCTCCAACAACTCAGGGATTAAAGGCAATGGATAACGGTTTCTAATAGTAACCTTATTGAGTTCCCTATAGTCTATGCAGGGTCTCAGAGATCCATCTTTCTTCTTCACAAAGAAGATGGGTGCACCTGCGGGAGATGAAGAGGGGCGTATGAAGCCCTTGGCTAAATTTTCATCTATATAATCCTTCAAAGCTTTTAGCTCGGGCCCCGCTAGGGGGTAGATCTTACCAAAAGGTATCTCGGCTCCAGGCAATAATTCAATTGGACAATCATATGGACGGTGAGGAGGCAGCTGATCAGCGTTCTTCTTGTCACATAAATCCACATAGTCCTGGTATACAGCTGGTAGTTCAGGGACTGACATGGTTCCTTTAGGAACAGAGCAAGCTGAAACTCCTTGACTCATCTGTTTCTCCGGAAAGTGTAATTCCTTGGTCTCCCAGTTAATCGTAGGATTCTGCGCCTGCAGCCATGGTAGCCCTAGAATAATGGGAAAGTGGGGAGAAAGATAAGCATAATAGACATTTTCTCCTGATGATCTTTACCCATAAGGACCCTCAAAGGCTCTGTTTCTTGATCCACTGGTCCAGAAGTCAGTAGAGAGCCATCCACAGTCTCCATCTGTACTGGAGTAGCCTTCTTCACTGAACGTATCCCCTGTTTCAGAGCAAAGGAGATATCCATAAAATTTCCACTTGCTCCTGAGTCGATCATAGCAGAGCTAGGCACCCAGACTGAGTCAACCCAGAGTTTGATGGAAAGGAAGCAATGAGAATTGTTTCTTTTACAACTCAGCTGGGACACCGCTGAGGAAACTTGAAAAATTGCAGCGTTTATACCGTCATCGTCCCCAGAACTAACAGAGTTTAAGTCTGAGAAATCAAGATCTCTTGCAGCAGATCTCTCTGGAGCCTGAGGCTCGGACATGACAGAGCTCCTCTCGCAACACTCACAGTGAATGACTGCTGCAGTAGTCTTACGAGAACGGCTGGGCAGTTTATAATGAAGTGCCCTGACTTACCACAGTAGAAACATAGATTTTCCTTTATACGATGTTCTTTGCGTGCATCACTAACCCGTCTTTGTAAAGAGTCCACCTGCATGGGTTCAGGTTCTGGTTCCCTTGTGATCCTACTCAAAGGTTCCTTAGCTGAGGAGGGAGGTAGGAAAGGGTTAGTGCGATTATTTTCGAACCATCTCTCTTGTCTGCGTTCAGTCAGACGAGCATCAATACGGATACAATAGTTAATAAAGTCACCTAACGCAGTGGGAGGGTCGGCACGAGCAAGTTCATCCTTAATCAGTGGAGACAACCCTTTCCGAAAAATAGATTTTTTAGCGGAAGTGTCCCAAGTGGTATCAAGAGCCCATCTCCTGAAATCCAGGGCATATTCGGCTACTGAACGCTTACCTTGGCGCAAAGTTAACATGGCTGCTTCAGCTGTTGCACCTCGATTGGGGTCATCAAACACCTGCCCCATGACTGAAATAAAAGCATCAAGGTGATTCAAACAATCATCCTCAGTCTCAATCAGAGGGTTTGCCCACATCAAAGCCTTATTGGTAAGCAACATGATTATAGTAAGCACTTTGGATCGTTCAGTGGGAAATTGTGAAGCATGTGCAGAGAAAAATAAATTGCATTGATTAATAAATCCCCTGAATTTCTCACGTTCACCGCCAAAACGAAAAGGAGGTAATTTGGGGATCCCAGAACTCGGGGTTATGGCAGGAGCCTGGGCTCGTTCCTCTAGAGCCTCAATCCTGGCTCGCAATTCCTGGGTAGTCTGTCCAAACACTTGCAAATTATGATTAGTGAGGTCCTGTAGGCTTGCAAAACGGGTCTTTAAAGTCTGTACATCTGAAAGGATTGTATCAGTCACTCCGCAAAGTTCCTTTATGCGGGCCTCCATCTTCCAGATCTTTTAAGGCAGAAGTGCTGGAAGGAGAAGAGGAAAGGAAAAAAAAAAAAAATAGTGTTCACCTGTGGTAACACTCCAGAGTAAAATTTTAAGGGAATGCGCTCACCTGGAATGGTTGTGAGAAGTCACAACCACTGTCATCACATAAGGTATTAAACGGACATCTGGTATCCACAGTCACAGCAGACACGGCTTTCCCAGACCCAGCAGACACTAAACATTGGCTCCTGAATCTTGTCATGTATAGTGTACAGTTCCTATAGCGTCTTGTGCTTGGGTGCGAGGAAAACACAGGAGACATAGGTTGAAATGAAATGACTTGTATTACTTCATACAAGCATACTGAAAAGTTCACACAGTTTGCAGGAACAGAGACAGGAGACACAGCAGGCCAGAGCAACTTCAAGCACTACAATAAATCTCCAAAGCAGGTTCAGGATCTCTTCTCTGTACCGTAATTCCTCTGCAAACATGGATTCACCAAACAGCAGGTTTCCAGAGTCCAAAGGTGTTCCAAGGTTCCTCAGTAGGGAATAGCTGGAGTACAAATCCAAGGTTTCCAGGAGTCAGGTCACAGACTGACTGAGGCTTGATTCAGGAGCACTGATTGTTCAGCTGAGGCTGCTTAAGAAGCAAGAGGGAAGAATCAGGGCGGGAACATGAAAACTGGAAACTCCATATTAACTGAGGGCAAGAGCTGCAGAAAGACAGAAAGCAAAATGGCCGACGGAAAACTGAGTTTCAAGGAACATGTCAACAGAGACAAAGAACCTTACATATGAGGAAAAACATTTTATTTGGTGGATTGGAGGGGTTATGGGCCTGAGGATAGGTCCTGGGAGCCTGCCGAGCATGTTCACGCTCCACAGCTCATCGCTGCCTTTGAGCACAGCAAGGCCCAAAGAAGGGGGGCCCTAAGAGGGGGGGTAATGTTAGGGTTCGAGTTCCCACTGCTGCACAAGGGGAGTCTCGAACCAGTCCCGCTGCGGTCCCTCATCCATCTCCGGCCGCAGTAGAGTCTGCTCAGCGGAGACGTCGGTCCCAGCGTCTTTCCCGGTCTAATACTGTGCAGAGACTTGCTGCTGCCTCTTCAGGTTCTGCTATTGTAGCCAGTACTGGTCAGCGACGAGCAGACGTCTTTAGGACTAAGTCCTTTGTTGCTTCATCTGAGCGTGCCCAGGGCAAGATCTCCCATTGGAGATCAGGGGTCACATGCTCAGATACAGCTGCCACTCCTATTGGTCCTTCAGGAAGGTCCTCTGGCTGTTGATGTTCTGAAGCAGCTTCCCATTGGTCCTTCCTGGAAGGTCTATTTCTCGTGGCTGCTATAAAAGGCTGTCCTTACCGCACGGCCATGCGCTTGTATCAAATCTGTTACGTGCTTGCGCCAGTGTGGTCATGTATGCGTGTGGTTAGGTCTGGCTGAAATAAGCCCCTAGAATACCGGCACCTCCGGTGAAGAGATTGTATGCACGTGTTCAGGGCTCGGCTGAAAACGCCATTAGAATACCGGCTACTCCGGTGAGGAGATTACTGCTTGGGTTCTGATTGCATGGCCACAGACTGCAATCCGCTTAGCAGTCATCTGTGTTCCCTGTGAGTCTAACAGGACACAGTCTTTGTTACAGCGGCTCTGTGAGTTAACAGAGACCGCTTATTCCGCCATATAGTGCTACGGCGTCTACATCTGCGACTCTGCGGGATAACAGAGTTCGCTTATATTGCCTATTTACGCCATCTTACTAGCAGCAGGCTCTGCCTGCACGGTGGACCCTGGGCTGTGAACGCACCTCATTAATATTTATTAGGTGCATTCCGTAGGCCCTTAACAGACATAACCAGGTGCAAGTAGTCTGTGGGATCATTTTCCCAAGTATTCTTTCTTGAAGCTGTAATTTGTATGGTACATTGTTTCAAATGAAATGCATCCATTGTGTGGACATTGATATTTTACTTTTCCTTTGCTACTTGACAATTTCTTTTATGCATCATTCTTCACCTGAAAGGTTGCTGCTGAAGGGAATCCATTATTAATGATGAGAGATAAAACAAATTAATCATCTGTGTCAAGTATTTGTAAAGACAAGTAGCCAACAAACTTTCATAATGCTTCTCTGCCCATAAATGAAGCAACTTCTACAATCAATTCATAATTTCATATGTTCAATATTAGACAAGACTTCAATAAAATGAATTGCATCAAAGAAAAGTGTAACCTAATGAGACAAAAACAAGCAACATGGGTTTTAATTATTGATGCCATATTGTGTTGCCTCCTCTTGTATTTGTTTAACACAAGTCCATTAGATGTAATCTAGAGGTTACGGTATTTCCCTTTCACTATTCTCCGAAGTGTCATGATGATGTCCTTAATGCTACTAATTTAGATTTCAAGTGAATTCTATTTTAGGTTTTAATTTACTAAAATGCAGATCTTTGCTTTGGTATAAGGTAGATAATTAAATATTTGACAACAGTAAAGGTAACATGAAGCATTAGAAAAAAAAGCTTGTGGAAACAAATTCTCAATTTTTTAATGATCAATGTAAGAATATATGGGGGATCGTTTTCAACTAACAGTATGTTAACAGGAAAGCGAACCATACTGTAAACTATTTTTGAAACTTTTGGTCATTATAACATTTTATTATCACTCTGCTAGATTTGTGAAATTAGGCCACAGTCACACTACCGTAGAATACGGCCAAGTACTATGCGATAAAACATCGCTTAGCACTCGGCCCAGTGTTAATCTATGGGGCAGCTCACAAAAGCGTTTATTTTACCAGCCATATTCGGCGTGCGTGTAAAATCGCAGCATGCTCCGATTGTCACCGAGGCTTGGCCGAGACTCGTCAATACAAGCCTATAGGTGCGAGAAGAAAATCGCATAGCACTCAGACCATGCGAGTGTTGTCCGATTTTTACACACCGGTGTCCTTTGAAAAGCCGGCAATTCATGTGCCTCGTACAGTAAAATCACAGAGTGACAGGTTAGAATAGAATAGATCATGTAGATATATACACATACTGTAGAATACATGGATATATAGATTTCAGTGACACACAAACACATATAAAAGTATATATATATATATATATTATATAATATATATATATGTATGTGTATATATATATATATTAGATAGATAGAAAAAATGGCGTTTCAGCAGCTGCGTAGTGTAAAATCACAGCAGGAGCCGACACCATAGAATAGATGGATTACATACAGTAAATACAAATAGAATACGTAGATATACAGATGTCTGTTACAAATACAATTAGTACAGTGTGTGTGTGTGTGTGTGTGTTCAGCTTACTGTACATGTATTTAATTAATGAAAGATAATTTTTCTGAAATAAAATGGCATCTGCTCTCTCATAATTTTCGTAACCAGTAGAGGGAAAACCAACGGCTGGGGGCCAATGTTTATAGCCTGAGAAGGGGGTAATACCCATGAAGCTACCAAGGCTATTAACGACTGCTCACAACTGTATACTTAGCTGTTGTGAATGGGTTTGAGATGAGTTCTGAGCAGAGGCTTCCTCTGGTGGTTACAAGCGGTGCTGGTCTGTCCAGTGAAGATTGTGAGGACTGGGAATCAGGTGTTACTGACTGGTCTTATATAAGGGAGTCACCTTCTCATCAGGGTTGCCGGTGATCAATTGTTCTGGTCTGAATCCTTCATTCCTGTTTCCCTTGTAGCCTGCTGTGTCGTGTCTGCATCTCCTGCTAACAGATAAGACATTTTCTTCTTTTTGTTTTTGTGCTATATTTTTGCATTTTGTCCTGCACTTCTGTGGGGGCCTTCAGGGTCCCCTCCGGGGGCTTTTGCCCTCTCAGTTTAGTTCAGCCACTGATGTTTGTACTTTTGCTTTTTCCAGTTTTTTCAGTGGCTGCTGTTTTGATTTTGTTACACCAGAGAACTAATTTAGGTGGAAGAGGTCGTGTGATCTCAGGTGTTTTTGAAATTAGTAGAGTTGTTGCTTTTCAGGGTTTTCTGGGATTGCAGTAAGTGCCCTTCCTATCCTTTTCTATTTAGTTAGTTTGGGCCCCAGCGTTTGCTCATACTATTTTCTTTCTGTGTCAGTATTTCATCTTGTCTAACCGCCATTACTTGTTTGGGGGCTTTCTATTATCTTTGGGGTCTGCTCCGGGGCAGATAGCTTTCCTATTTCTATCTTTAGGTGTAGTTAGTTTCTCAGGCTGTGACGAGGCATCTAGGACCAACGTAGGAACGCTCCACGGCTGCCTCTAGTTGTGGTGGTTAGTCAGGGTACTGCAATCTCATAGATTCCAACTGCTCTGGTGTATTGCCTTTTTTACCTGCACTCCTCAGCTACCGAAACATAACAGTATCACCGGCCTAAAAATTGAAAATTGTATGGTACTCACAGAAGGGAAAAAAATATTGTGAAAGAAAAAAGGTTGTCAGAGTTGTCAGAGATATTTTTCTGTTTGTTGCATTTTTTTTCCCTCTGTATCTCTGGGTGCTGGGGAGGATCTTTTCTCTCAATGGAGTTTGCACAGTTGTCTGGCCGTGTGGATCAGCTTGCCGCTGAGGTTCGGAGTATTGCTACCTATCTTGCTAGGTTGCCTGTTGTGGAACCTAGGATTCCCATGCCAGATTTGTTTTTAGGGGATCGAGCTAAGTTTCAGAATTTCAAAAATAATTGTAAATTGTTTTTTGCCTTAAAATCTAAGTCCTCAGGGAACGCAGCGCAGCAGGTTCAAATTATCATCTCTTTCCTGCGCGGCGATCCTCAGGATTGGGCTTTTTCCCTGACACCTGGGGATCCTGTTTTGAGTGATGTTGATGCATTTTTTCAGGCTTTGGGGTTATTGTACGATGAGCCTAATGTCACTGATCAAGCTGAAAAAGCCTTGTTGGCATTAAATCAGGGGCCTTATGACGCTGAGTTATACTGTCAGAGATTCCGTAGGTGGGCAGTCCTGACCAAATGGAATGACGACGCTTTGGCAGCCCTTTTCCGGAAGGGTCTGTCAGATAATGTAAAGGATGTTATGGTGGGATTCCCTGTCCCCTCTGGTCTCAATGATTCTATATCATTAGCGATTCAAATTGACAGACGTTTGCGTGAGCGGAGAAGTATGCGTGAATGGTGTTGCCTTGTGAACCAGCTTCTGAACCCATGCAGTGTGATAGAGTGGTGTCTGGGGCACAGCGTCATGAGTTTCAAAAGCGCAATGGGTTATGTTTCTACTGTGGTGATGCCTCTCATGCTATTTCAGTCTGCCCTAAGCGGGGAAGACGTTTTGCATGCTCAGTTGTCTTGGGTAGTGTTCAGACTAAGTTTTTATTAACTGTCACTCTGATATGCTCTCTGTCCTCATTTTCTGCTCAGGCTTTCGTTGATTCTGGAGCAGCTATTAACCTGATGGATTATGATTTTGCTAAACGTTGTGGGTTTCCCTTGATACCCCTACAGAAGTCTATTCCCCTACTGGGGATCGATTCTACCCCTTTGGCTGAGAATAAACCCCAGTTTTCTACTCAGGTGATAATGAGGGTTGAACCTGATCACCAGGAGTGCTGCAAATTTTTGGTTCTGTATAATCTGCATGACATTATCGTGCTGGGTTTCCCTTGGTTACAGTCTCATAATCCTGTTTTGGATTGGAAATCTGTGTCTGTAACCAGTTGGGGCTGCCAATGTGTTAATACCAACACTCCTGTTTTTTCTGCCTCCCCCCAGGCTCAGGATGTTCCTGACTTTTTGATTGATTTTTCTGATGTGTTTAGCGAAAGTAAATCTGCATCCTTGCCTCCCCATAGGAGCTATGACTGCGCTATTGAATTAGTGCCGGGTAGTAAATTCCCTAAAGGTCGCCTTTTTAACTTGTCTGTACCTGAACATGACGCTATGCGGTCTTATATCAAGGAATCATTGGAGAAGGGTCATATCAGACCATCCTCTTCACCCTTAGGTGCCGGTTTTTTCTTTGTGGCCAAAAAAGATGGTTCATTAAGGCCGTGTATTGATTATCGTCTCTTGAACAATATTACTGTGAAATATCAATACCCGTTACCCTTGATTTCTGACCTGTTTTCCAGGGTGAAAAACGCTACTTGGTTTACCAAGCTTGACCTCAGGGGGGCGTATAACCTTATTCGCATTAAGCACGGGGATGAATGGAAGACGGCATTCAATACCCCTGAAGGGCATTTTGATACCTAGTGATGCCCTTTGGGCTCACTAATGCTCCTTCCGTCTTCCAGTCCTTCATGAATGACATTTTCAGGGATTTTGTGGACAAATTTCTGATTGTTTATTTGGATGATATCTTGATTTTTTCTAATGACTGGGACTCTCATGTGAAACATGTTCGAACTGTATTCAAGATTTTGAGAGGGAATGCTCTGTATGTGAAGGGATCAAAGTGTCTTTTTGGCGTACAGAGGATCTCATTTCTGGGATTCATTTTGTCCCCATCTGTTATTGAAATGGACCCGGTCAAGGTTCAGGCCATCTGTAATTGGGTCCAACCTACTTCATTAAAGGCTCTTCAGAGATTTTTGGGTTTTGCCAATTTTTATCATAAATTTATTGGTAATTTCTCGGTTATTGTTAAACCATTAACTGATTTGACCAGAAAGGGTTCTGATGTGGTGAATTGGCCTCCTGAGGCAGTCTCTGCATTTCAGGAACTTAAGCAGAGATTCACTTCTGCTCCTGTTCTACGGCAGCCTGATGTTTCTCTGCCATTTCAGGTGGAGGTTGATGCCTCTGAAATTGGGGCAGGTGCCGTTTTGTCCCAAAAAGATCCAGAGACCTCTAAAAGTAACCCTTGTGCCTTTTTCTCTCGAAAATTTTCTCCTACTGAACGTAATTATGACGTGGGTAATCGGGAGTTATTGGCCATGAAGTGGGCTTTTGAAGAGTGAAGACATTGGCTGGAGGGAGCCAAACATCAGGTGGTGGTCCTTACGGACCATAAGAATCTGGTCTATCTGGAATCTGCCAAGCGACTCAATCCTAGACAGGCCAGGTGGGCCTTGTTTTTCACACGTTTTAATTTTGTGGTTTCCTTTCTTCCTGGCACTAAGAATGTTAAGGCGGATGCCCTCTCGAGGAGTTTCCTTGCGGACTCTCCTGAGTTATCTGATCCTTCTGTTATTTTGAAAGAGGGTGTAGTTCTTTCCGCCATCTCGCCCAATTTGAGACTTGCTCTGGAGGGGTGTCAGGAGGATAGGCCCGAGTGCTGCCCTGTTGGAAAATTGTTTGTCCCGGACCAGTGGAAAAAGAGTGTGATGTCTGAGATTCATTGTTCCGCATTGGCTGGGCATCCCGGAATTTTTGGTACCAGAGACTTGGTTAGTCGGTCCTTTTGGTGGCCTACCTTGTCTCGTGATGTCAGGGAATTTGTGCAGTCCTGCGGGACTTGCTCTCGCTCCAAGCCTTGCTCTCGCTCTAGTGGTTTGTTGATGCCATTGCCTGTGCCCAAGAGACCATGGACCCATATCTCTATGGATTTCATTTCCGACCTTCCTGTTTCTCAGAGAATGACCACCATCTGGGTAATTTGTGATAGGTTTTCCAAAATGATACATCTTGTGCCATTACCTAAGTTGCCTTCCTCCTCTGAATTGGTGCCGTTGTTCCTTCAGCACGTGGTTCGTTTGCACGGCATTCCTGAGAACATTGTGTCTGACAGAGGAGTCCAGTTTGTTTCCAGATTTTGGAGGACTTTTTGTTCTAAACTGGGTGTTCAATTGTCTTTCTCCTCGGCATTTCATCCTCAGACCAATGGTCAAACTGAGAGAACAAACCAGACATTGGAGACTTATCTAAGATGCTTTGTGTCTGCTGATCAGGATGACTGGGTCTCTTTTTTGCCTTTGGCTGAGTTTGCTCTTAATAATAGGGCTAGCTCTGCCACTTTGATGTCTCCGTTTTTCTGTAATTCTGGGTTTCACCCTCGATTTTCTTCAGGACAGACGGAGGCTTCTGTCTGTCCAGGTTGACTCTGTTGTGGAGCGTATGCGACAGATTTGGGACCAGGTAGTGGAGAGGTTGTCCCTCTCTCAGGAGAAGGCCCAGCGGTTTGCTAACCGGCATAGGACTGATGGTCCTCGGTTTAAAGTGGGGGACTTGGTCTGGTTGTCCTCAAAGAATATTCCTATGAGAGTAGCATCTCCTAAATTTAAGCCTAGGTTCATTGGACCTTATAAGATCATGGAGATTATTAATCCTGTTTCTTTTCGTTTGCTTCTTCCAGGGACATTTAAGATCCATAGCGTGTTCCACAAGTCCTTGTTGAAGAGGTTTGTTGAGCCAGTGGTTCCTGCTGCTGTGCCTCCTGACCCTGTTTTGGTTGAGGGCAATCTGGAGTATGTGGTTGAGAAAATATTAGATTCTCGTTTTTCTAGACGGAAACTCCAGTATTTGGTTAAATGGAGAGGTTATGGTCAGGAAGACAATTCTTGGGTGTTTGCTTCGGACATCCATGCTAGGAGACTTATCCGTGCGTATCATAGAACTCATCCTGACTGACCTGGTTGCTCAAATGAGGGTTCGGTGACCCCTCCTCAAGGGGGGGGTACTGTTGTGAATGGGTTTGAGATGAGTTCTGAGCAGAGGCTCCCTCTGGTGGTTACAAGCGGTGCTGGTCTGTCCAGTGAAGATTGTGAGGACTGGGAATCAGGTGTTACTGACTGGTCTTATATAAGGGAGTCACCTTCCCATCAGGGTTGCCGGTGATCAATTGTTCTGGTCTGAATCCTTCATTCCTGTTTCCCTTGTATCCTGCTGTGTCGTGTCTGCATCTCCTGCTAACAGATAAGACATTTTATTCTTTTTGTTTTTATGCTATATTTTTGCATTTTGTCCTGCACTTCTGTGGGGGCCTTCAGGGTCCCCTCCGGGGGCTTTTGCCCTCTCAGTTTAGTTCAGCCACTGATGTTTATACTTTTGCTTTTTCCAGTTTTTTCAGTGGCTGCTGTTTTGATTTTGTTACACCAGAGAACTAATTTAGGTGGAAGAGGTCATGTGATCTCAGGTGTTTTTGAAATTAGTAGAGTTGGTGCTTTTCAGGGTTTTCTGGGATTGCAGTAAGTACCCTTCCTATCCTTTTCTATTTAGTTAGTTTGGGCCCCAGCGTTTGCTCATACTATTTTCTTTCTGTGTCAGTATTTCATCTTGTCTAACCGCCATTACTTGTTTGGGGGCTTTCTATTATCTTTGGGGTTCTGCTCCGGGGCAGATAGCTTTCCTATTTCTATCTTTAGGTGTAGTTAGTTTCTCAGGCTGTGACGAGGCGTCTAGGACCAACGTAGGAACGCTCCACGGCTGCCTCTAGTTGTGGTGGTTAGTCAGGGTACTGCAATCTCATAGATTCCAACTGCTCTGGTGTATTGCCTTTTTTACCTGCACTCCTCAGCTACCGAAACATAACACTTAGCCTTTACTGTCTATTAAAATGGGGACCCTAAAAAAAGATAGAATCATAGAATCATAAAATGGTAGAGTTGGAAGGGACTTCTTGGGTCATCTGGTCCAACCCCCTGCTCAAAGCAGGATTCACTAAATCATCCGAGTGTCAGTATTCCGGGTTTTCAAGGTAACTTTGTCAATGATTTTGCCCTTTGTTAAAATGGAGTTTGCTGTTTTGTGTGCCCTACTTCCTGTTTGTTTAAAACCCGGCTCAGGTGCTGGCTTCCTTGCTGGAGTATTCTGCTTCGATTTCCCTGCAACCCAGCTGCTTTGTTCCTCCCAGATCTTTTGTGCATTTACCGGGAGAGTGCATAACCAGGTTATCTTCAGGTGTTTCTCAGCTACAGCAGCTTCTACCCATGGATCTGGACATTTTCTGCATATGTAAGCTGCACTTACTGTGTTATCACTAACCTGTTGACTTTGGAATTTAACCCTTGGTTCACTCCATCTGGTAAGAACTGTGTTTCTGAACTGTGTGTTGCTGTTTAACCCTTCGTTCACTCCCTCCGGTGAGAGCTGTTGGAACTGTTACTGGAATATTACTTACATATGAACTTGTTGTTGGACTTCACTGAATTATGCCACAACTGATATTAACTTGTTCCTGGACCTCCCTGTGTCTACTGCATACCTGGATCTGACTCTTCATACACCAGCCATGTTACCTGTGCATCAGACTTACCTTAAGGTCACATTTGTGTGAGGACTCTGTTGTAAGAACCTTACCGCCCTTGCTATAGAGGTTCAAGGACTTATATATCTGGATTCATAGAACTGGACTTGTATATATATGGACTCATTTCATTGCATGTCACGACGGGTTGTTTGTATATTGTTTTTGGGTGTTTTGCTGTTTCACAAATACACTATTTGCATTCAAAGAAACCCGTCTCTGATTGTTCATTGCCCCACGCTATCAGAATCCTCGAGTTCCTACAATAGTATAACACCGAGACAGATGTCTGTCCAGCCTCTATTTGAAAACTTCCATTGAAGGAGAACTGTTGTGAACATGTTGGAGGCAACTTCGGAGTTGGGGCTCCCTCCGGTGGTTGCTGAAGGTAATGAATTAATTGCTGAATGGCTTTCAGCTGGGTCCGAATGGTCTGATATAAGTGACCTGAACTCCCATCAGCCTTGCCGGTAATCAATTGTTCTTCCAGGTCTTGGTTGGAGCTCAGCTTGCATTCCTGCTTCCATTCAGATAAGTGACTTGCTGTTTTTTTTCCTCTGGTTAGATTTTCCTTGCTGGTTTGCTGCCTTGCAGTGGATTTCAGCCTGGTCCCCTTTTGGGGCCTGGCGCTGCATTTGTGCTCAGTTTGTGTTTGCACTTTTGCTCTGTTCCTGTGTCATTTTTTATTTGCTGAATTGCTGTGTGTTACACCCTAGATCTGATTTAGGTGGTAGAGATCATGTGATCTCAGGTTTTTTGTTAATCAGAAGTGTTGGTATTTTTGTCAGAGTTTTTTGGGTTGCAGTCAGAATTCTTTCCTATACTTTTCTATCTAGACAGTATTGGGCCCCAGCGTTTGCTCATTCTATTTTCTGTCTGTGTATTTTCTTCTTGTCTAACCGCCAGTACATGTTTGGGGGCTTACTATTTCTTTGGGGGTTCTGCTACGGGGCAGTTAGCTTTCATCTTTCTGTCTTTAGGTGTAGCTATCTCTCCGGCTGTGACGAGGCGTCTAGAATCACCATAGGGTCGCTCCACGGCTACTTCTAGTGTTGCGGTTAGTTTAGGGTTCTGCAACCCAGTAGTTTCCAGCCTCTCTGGTGTATTGCTACTTTTGCTATTTTTGCTATTTCTTCTCAGCTACTGAAACATAACAGAGAACTCACCACCTCTCGTGGCAGCCTGTTCCACTCATTGATCACACTAACTGTTAAAAAGTTTTTTCTAATATCTAATGTGTGTCTCCTCCCATTCAGTTTCATCCCATTGCTTCTTGTCTTCCCTTGTGCAAATAATAATAAAGATGATCCTTCTACACTGTGACAGCCCTTGAGATATTTGTACACAGCTGTTAAGTCTCCTCTCAGTCTTCTCTTTTGCAAGTTAAACATTCCCAAATCCTGTAACCGTTCCTCATAGGACATGGTTTGCAGAGCGGTCACCATTCTGGTTGCTCTTCTCTGAACTTGCTCCAGTTTGTTGATGTCTTTTTTAAAATGTGGTGGACACAGTATTCCAGATGAGGTCTGACCAAAGAGGAGTAGAGGGGAAATAATGACTTCACGTGATCTAGACTGTATGCTTCTGTTAATACATCCCAGAATTGCATTTGCCTTTTTTGCTGCTGCATCACACTGTTGACTCATGTTCAGTTTATGATATATTAGTATACCCAAGTCTTTTTCACATGTGCTGTTGCTTAGCCCTATTCCTCCTATCTTTATATGCTTTTTTCATTTTTATTGCTTAGATGTAGTACTTTGCATTTTTCCCTGTTAAAAACCATTCTGTTAGTTGCTGCCCACTGCTCCAGTTTATTTATATCTTTCTGAATCCTCTCTTTCTCTTTTCTAGAATTAGCTATCCCTCCTATCTTTGTGTTATCAGCAAATTTAATCAGTGTACACTCTATTCCTTCATCTAAATCATTGATAAAGATGTTGAAAAATACAGGGTCCAGGACAGAACCCTGTGGTACCCCACTTGAGACATTCTTCCAACTGGATGCGCATCGATTTACGACTACTCTTTGGGTCCAATCACTAGGCCAGTTATGAATCCACCTAACAGTTGCCTTGTCCTTTCCATACTTAGTCATTTTTTCAATAAGGATGGTGTGAGATACTTTGTGAAATGCTTTGCTGAAGTCAAGATATACTATATCTACAGCATTTCCCTGATCCACCCAGTCAGTGATTCTGTCATAGAAGGAAATTAAGTTAGTCTGACATGACTTATTAGTTACAAACCTATGCTGACTCTGGATAATGACTTCATTCTTATCCAGGTACTTACATACATGTTGTTTAATAATTTGTTCAAATAATAATTTCCTGGTATAGTCAGATTCACAGGCCTATAGTTCCCTGGGTCCACCTTTTTCCCCTTTTTGAAGATAGGAACAACATTTGATCTTCTCCAGTCTTCTCGGACTTCTCCTTTTCTCTAAGAATTTTCAAAGATTATTGAGAGTGGTTCAAAAATTTCTTCTGCTATCTCCTTCAGTACTCTGGGGTGTAATTCATCTGGATCTGGAGACTTGAATTCATTTATGTTAGCTAAGTGATTCCTCATTTACATGATGTAGGTTCCCCCTATAGTTAATAACCAGCAAAGGCTGTGCAAACAGCTGCAGGTTGATATTAATAGTCTAGGAATGGGCCACGGATACTGCCCCTCCCAGGCTAAAATCATCAGCTCTTAGCTGCCTCAGAAAAGACACATCTCTAAGATGCGCCAATTCAGGCACTTAACCTCGATCTTCCCACTTCCCCTGTAGTGGTGGCAAGTGGGGTGACGGTTGGGGGTTGTCACCTTTGTATTGTCAGTTGACATCAGGCCCCGAGATTAGTAATGGAAGGGTGTCAACAAGTCACCCCCATTACTAACCCCATAGTCACATTGTATGAAAACACAGACACCAGAATAAAGTCCTTAAATTGAAAGAATGATACAGACTTCTTTAATGAATCCTAATTAAACCATACTCACGACCTCGCCCATTCCACCAGTGCCCTTGTCATCTGCAAAAGAGTTAAACTTAAAAAAAAACAATATTCCTCACCTTTCCACAGAGATACTGCTAATCCATTTTTCCCACGACGGGTCTCGCACTGCTACATCAAGATGGTAGGCTGCATTTTTGCATGATGCAACCATACAGCCTATCATCCAGCCGAGATACTGAGCAGCGTGTGCTCAGTATCTCCCTGTAAACTCCTATTCCCTGTCTCTGGGCACTACGAGAGTGAGAAAGTTCCCCTGCTCACGGTGCCATCAAACAGGTCCTGCCAATGAACTCACTTCATGGTTCTGATGTCAGCGCGAGCGCTGTGGGAAATTTTCATGCTGCTAGGTTGTTTTATCTCAAAATGAATACGGTAAAAATGGAGCACAACAAAAAATGTATTGATTTTATTTCACCATTTCACCCACTTGAATTTTTTTTCCTATTTTTCAGTAAATTACATTACAAAATATGGTTATTCAAAATGTGAGATCCACACTGTGTGTGGACGGGGGGGGTCACTCGCTTAGTTGGTCATAGAGGCAAACTCTGGCACGCTCAGGGTTAAAATAACAGTTCATCTGGTTTATTCTTCACCATTGTACAGCATTCATTATACAAACGAAGTCTTTATGACCTGGTCATTCTCAACATGGACCCTGTCCGTTACCTGCTGGTGTCTCAGGTTCTCAGACACCTCTTCCCCTCAGAGACATCTTACAGAAAACAGTCTTTATGACCCCGGTCATCATCAACACGGACCCTGTCCATTACCTGCTGGTGTCTCAGGTTCTCAGACACCTCTCCACCTCAGAGGCATCTAATCCACATCGCTCACAGACCCCGATCGATCTCTCCCTCACGGCTTTCAAGACCGTTTGTCCTTCTCTGGCTCAGACTTGCCAGGACTGCTTCGCAGTCGCTGTGAAGTCCCGTCTGGACATCCGGGACCTCTGTCCAGCCTGACAGAGTCCCAACACTCCACACAGACTCAGTCTGAACACATCAGACTATCCACAGTCTCAGATAGACTCTCCAAGACAGACTCACTCACACCATGTGCCAAACATTCCCTTTCATACCTGTAGCCACTCCCCCAGCTAAGGTATGGAGCACATGATCTGGTCACATGTTCCTGACCTCATCACAGGTCCTTCACAAACACTCACATACATCAATGAGCGGTGTATGTGTGGTTAGCCAGTCCCACCCAGCTCACAAGCTAACCCTGTAGGTCACCCTTAACAATAACTAGAACTCTTATGGGACTACAAGTCCCAGAACAATATTCCTGACCTACAGCGCAGAGGAGCTCTGCGACACATATCTTCCATTTATAACCATGCCGGGGATTATTTTACCAGCCACAATATGCCTCAATGCATATACGAGGAGCATACACAGCGCCCCCTAGCTGTATCATGGGTCATTACACCACAAAAACTACAACTAACTACAACTAGTCTCATAAAAAAACAAGCCCTCAAATTGCTATGTGTAAACAAAAATAAAAAAAATCATGGCTTTTGGAAAAAGAGGAGGAAAAAATAAAAGGGTAAAAACAAAATATCCTAAATTTAAACAATATAAGTGTTTACTAAGTGACAAACACATAAGCCTAGACAAAACAAATAAAAATGTTTAAAATTGCGCATATTGCGCCAGAACCTGTTTCCCAAGCCAAAAATTAGCACTGGAATAATAGAGCCATGTAAATGTGGTGGATATCCAAGCTAAGTATTAATGGACACTATCCCCAAAACGATGTCAAGCAGTATTCATCATCTTCCAAAACTTTTCCCTTCTTGTCAGAGTACTCTGTGCATCATGGGAGGGTCTGAGAAAACTGTCTCAGACCTTTGAGAATGTTTCCCTGCCTCTGTTGCATTTGGTCTGTGTTACCCAAGCCTCCACTCCAGAACTGTGACCTCTGCCGTGAGCTTTGTCAGATGGGAATTTTTTTAAATAATTCTTCAACTAGGGCATTCTGGTACTGGAATATTTTATTAGACCTCTCTGCCACGGGAAAGAGAAACGTAAAGTTCTCTTTGTAGAGTGGATCTAGAAGGGTTACCAACCAGTAATTAGTACTGGCCAAAATGCGCACAACGTGAGGGTCATGGGAAAGCAGCTCCTCCTCATTATCACCCAATCCATTTTGAGAAGATGAGATGAGGCTGGGCTGTGTAGTATCACCCAGTATAGTTTCTTGCTCCATCTCAACTTGCTCCGCCTTCAAAGCCTCTGCTTTAATTGTGAGCAGCAAGCGTTTCAGTAGCCAGAGAAGTGGGATGGTTAAGCTGATTATGGCATAATTACCGCTCACCATCTTGGTCAAGTCCTCAAAGTTTTGGAGAACGTACAGATGTCAGACATCAATGCCCACTCATCAGCTCTTATATGCGGAGGCTGACCAGAATATCAATGCGCATGGTGTAGCTGGCATTCAACTACTGCCCTCTGCTGCTCACAAAGTCTTGTCAACATATGTAACATTGAGTTACAATGCATGGTGACATTGCACACCAGTCAGTGAGTTGGAAGTTGCAAACGCTGCTGCAGAACTGCCAGGGCGGTGACAGCTGTAGCTGACTTGCGGAATTGGGCACACATGCAGCCTACTTTCACAAGAAGCTCAGGCAGATTTTTGAACATTTTAAAAAACCGTTGAACCACTAGGTTGAGCATGTGGACCAGGCATGGTACGTGTGCAAGGATGCCAAGCTTCAGAGCTGCCACCAGGTTGCGGCGATTGTCATACACGACCATGCCTGGTTGTAGATTCAGGAATGAGAACCACAGATCACTCTGGTCTGTTACATCTTTCAACAACTCCACGGCAGTGTGTGGTTTGTCACCTAAGTAGTATAGCTTCAGCAGAGCTTGTTAACGTTTGGCCAAGCCAGTTCTGCAGTTCTTCTAGCTTGCAACTGATCTTGAAGTTTTTGAGATGGAAAGTGAGGAGGAGAGGTGTAGGAACTGCTGAAGAAGGTGGGGGCAACCCTGATTGAACCAGGGCCTACAATTCTTGGTTTCAGTAGCACGCATTCCGTCCCATCATTCAACTGGGCCCTGGCTTCCACAATGTTTCCCAGTGTGTCATCAGAGAAATGTAGTGTCCCTGACACCTTGAGACAGTAATTGCATTTTCCTATCATAGTCTTCTTATGAGCGTGGCTGCTCAAATATTTGGGCATCACTAAGTGTGATCTCCTCATGTCCCACTTGAAATTGTCAAGGTGAGAGGCCAGAATCTATAAATGGAAATGTGACCAGCTCTTCGGAGTGTCCAAGCGTGGAATCACTTGTATCCAGGTACTCGGCATGGTGGGAGGAAGGAGAATGAGGGTGAGGATTATGTCGACCAGAATTACAGCTACTTTTATGTTTTCAGGCACAACTCTAGCACGATAAATGTAATATCAAATGTCACTGCTGAAAAAAATTGCAGCATTGCAATGCCAGAAAAATTTGTCCACTTCAGATAGACATATAAGACTGCAGTATCAATATAGCAAATCTATCTGTAACCAAATAATTACTATGTAACAAATTTTTATTTATTTTTTGTTCCTGGGTCCAAAGTGTGTTTTCCTAACCCGTTATGCCTAAAACAAATAGAAAATAGTTGTTGTTCCACAAAAACTTTGCTTTTGTGATCAGGACAATGAAATTTTAAAATATGTCTGTTTTCGGGAAAATTCTCGATTCTTATTCAATATGAAGTAGTCTTCTAGATTATTGTTTAACTGCTAGAATTGTGCAGAAGTTTCTACAATTTTCCAGAATTATCTGGAAGTGTCTAGAAACTTTTAGAACTTTTTAGAACGTTCTCGGACTGTTCAATAGTAGTCATGCAAGTATGAAAGCACAGGTGACTCGATCCAACATTTCGGTTTATGTTATTGCTGAGTAAGAGAATAACGAATCATAGTTAAAGAGCAATTATTTGTTTAAGATGGCATCAAGATGTTGTTTGCGCCCAGAAGACACATTTTGCAACGTGTGTGGACAATTTCTAAAGACGAGTGAGAAAGTATTCAGTGAAAGCATGTCGTATGATGTGCGAGGCCTACAAGGCATATTTCGGCATGCCTGTCAGGGATCAAAACAAGTCCTGGGCACCTCATTTCACATGCGAATATTGCAAGAAAACTCTTGAAGGTAAGGTGAATAATTGCTGCTCGTTTACATGGCAGTGCTTTATTTTGTAGAATTTCAATGATTTAGATCGAGTACAGTTTAACCCCTTACTGCCCTCGGACGGAATAGTACGTCCGTAGCCAGTATCCCCCCGATTTGATGAGGGCTCCGGCAGTGAGCTCGCATCAAAGCCGGGACATGTCAGCTGTTTTGAACAGCTGACATATGCCCGCAATAGGCACGAGTGGAATCGCGATCCACTCGCGCCTATTAAGTAGGTAAATGCCGCTGTTAAACACTGACAGCGGCATTTAACAAGTTCTTCCGGCCGAAAATACGCACACCGCTGACCCCCCGTCATGTGATCGGGGGTCATCGGTGCATCGGCATAACAATCAGAGGTCTCCCTCTATGGCTGTTATGCCGGATTGCTATGAGCACAACCCTGTTGTCTGCGCTCATAGCAATGCAGTAATTCTGCTACATAAAGGTGATCTGAGCATCACCTCTATGTAGCAGAGGCGATCGAGCTATGGCATCTTCTAGACTCCCATGGGGACTATTGAAGCATATTAAAAGTAAAAACAAATGTTTTAAAAAAAAAAAAGTTCAAATCACCCCATTTTCGCCCCATTCAAAATAAAACAATAAAAAAAATCAAACATACACATATTTGATATCACCGCGTTCAGAATCGGCTGATCTATCAATAAAAAAAAGGATTAACCTAATTGCTAAACGGCGTTGCGACAAAAAAAGTCAAAACGCCAGAATTACCTTTTTTTGGTCGCTGCGACATTGCATTAAAATGCAATAATGGGCAATCAAAAGAACGTATCTGCACAAAAGTCGTGTCATTAAAAACGTCAGCTGGGCACGGAAAAAATAAGCTCTCACCTAACCGGAGATCACGCAATTTTTTTTAGCAAACTTAGATAAAGGAGAACCTAGACATGTTTGGTGTCTATGAACTTATAATGACCTGGAGAATCATAATGGCAGGTCAGTTTTAGCATTTAGTGAACTTAGCAAAAAAGCCAAACAAAAAAACAAGTGTAGGATTGCACTTTTTTTGAAATTTCACTGCACTTGAAATTTTTTTCCTGTTTTTGAGTACAAGACATGCTAAAACTAATTGAGTCTTTCAAAATTACAACTCGTCCCGCAAAAAGTAAGCCCTCACATGGCCATATTGATGGAAAAACCTCTGAAGGTGCTAATGCCACCACTGCATATCAAGTTAGGCCTCATCAAGCAATTTGTCACGGCTCCTGACAAGGAGTCAGCTGCTTTCAAGTACCTCCAAGATCTCTTTCCAAAGCTGTTCGAGGCAAAGGTCAAGGCTGGTATCTTCGTCGGACCACAGATCAAGAAGATCATAGAATGTGACGAGTTCACCAGGCTGCTGAACAGGACCGAGAAAACAGCTTGGAATAGTTTCGTTGCAGTGGTTCATGGCTTCCTAGGTAATCACTAGGCTGAAAACTATGCGCAGTTGGTTCAGACTCTCATAAAGAATTACGCCATAATGGGATGCAGAATGTCTCTCAAAGTCCATATCCTTGACGCTCATCTTGACAAGTTCAAGGAGAACATGGGCTCTTACTCAGAGGAGCAAGGCGAGCGCTTTCATCAAGATATATTGGACTTTGAACGTCATTACCAAGGACAGTATAACGAAAACATGATGGGGGACTACATTTGGGGCTTCTTCGATTAAGCGATTTGCTGTACACTCACAAATCTAGAAAAACTACTCATTTCTGAACCTTTTTGAGTGAGTTTTGATTGTCTTTATCTATTTACCATGCAAGTGTTGTTTTTTATTAGACCGCATGAACGAAAATATAATAATTTCATTTTTTTGACACAATAAATACAAAATTTTCTGGCCTGTGGTCATAAAATCAAAGTTTGTGCTGAATGTAGTAGTTTTTCCATAGTCTTTAAACATAAGCAGTTGAAATATTACACTTGGAAGCCAGGAACAAAAATTGTGTTACATAGTGTTTTGTGTGTGTTTTGAGGCACAATTCTAGCACAATAAATGTCATATAAAATATCCCAGCTGAAAAAAAGTGCCAATGCCAGCAAAATTTGCTCACTTCAGATGGACGTCTTAGACCGCAGTATCAATATAGCGATGCTATTTCTAACCAAACTTTTTGTTTGTTTGTTATGGAGGCACAACTTTAGCACAATAAATGTTGTATAAAATGTAACTACTGAAAAAAATTGCAGTATTACTGTGAGAAACGGGGTCAGTGGTTGCTCTCATCTGCTGGCCTGGCTGCCTTTAGAAAGACTGCATGGACCAGGGCTCATACCACTGAACGCCCGCTCTATCTCCCGTGGGCAACATACTACACAGACAATGCAGGGTTAGGGTAAAACAGTGTGGCAATACTTTATTGAACCACAACACACAATATCAAACAGAACATTCCCAGCAATTACCCCCAAGATGGTGCACATTACAGGGTCTCACCCTTCTGCTGACTCGCCGAGATCATGGAAGATGATTCGTCAGAGCTCCCAGGGTCACAACCCCAGCTGTGGTACTCAGACAGAGAGGTGGTAACGACAAGCATAGGGAGATAACCGAGAGCAGTCTTGTGTTCTTTCAGCTGGGTCTGATGTACCCTCAGCTGAGATCCTGGATAATGACCCCAATCAGAAGAAAAAAGTCTCTTTTATACCCAAGGCATGTGATCTATTTTTAGATTTACCCAGTGTGCTTCAGTTCAGCATCATCAGCCTTTCCCTATCTACTCTCAAAGTCACAAACTGTTTTCAGAATACAATGCACAATTAGCATATCAGTAGACATCAAAAGCCAGAGACAAACACACACTATGGTATATGGTACATCAGCTCACAAGTCTGTCTTCTTGGCCCACCAGAATCAACACTTAAATCCACAAGCCAATATACGAATAAAATGTCAATTCTTCTTGGCTTCTTTCAAAACATGGTTGTCTGGGAAATTAAGATACAATCTGGTTTCTTCACAATTACAATGCCACAGAATTTGCTCACTTCAATTGGACACATAAGACTGCAGTATCAATAGAGCAATGCTATTTGTAACCAAATAATTTTTTTGCGTTTTGAAGCCCAACTCTAGCACGATAAATGTTGTATAAAATGTCACTGCTGAAAAAAATTGCAGCATTACAATACCAGCAAGATTTGACCACTTCAGATGGATGTATAATGCTGTAATATCAATATAGCAATTGTAACAACCCTGCTGGCATCACTCTATGGCCTCCCATCCCTTACACACCAACTTACTCACTGCTCTGGGTCATGCTGGCTCCGTGTTCTGTGCCTCTTGCTTTCTGCCTGCTCTCTGCATTCTTCCTGGCTGTGTGCATAGTGGCGTGGCGCCAGAACTCTCTGGTTCTTATGGATTTAGGGTGCACCTGTCTAATGTGTCCCTGGCCAATTACCAAGAGACCTTTAGTATTTAGGGCAGCTCCACCCAGTGGAACTGGCCTGTGCAATATCTTAACTCAGTTAGTGTCTTGCTACTGAATGGCCTGGTCCTGTCCTGTGTTTTTCCTTCTCTGGAGGCTTGATTCCTAGCTTTTGCCTTGTACCAGTCTGTCTGCCCTCTAAGAGGCAGAATATTCTAGTCTTTGTTTCTTTGTTCCTATCTTGCTTGTACCTCTCTACCCGCCCTCCAGGAGGCAGAATATCCTGGTCTCTGTGCTAATGCTCCTGACCTTGTCTCGTACTTGTCCTTGCCGACCTCCAGGAGGCAGAATATTCTGGTCCCGTGTCTTTGTTCCCGTACCTTGTCTCGTACCATTACCTTGTCTGAACTCGGTCCTACCGCTGTCTCTTGGTCTCCCTGTCTGTGGGTACTTTCCCTGCTGTGTCTATCCTTGTGTACTCTCGCAGCTCTGCTTATGCTTCGTACTCTTGTGGCTCAGCCTGCTCTGTACTCTCGTGACTCTGTTTATACTCCGTACTCTTGCGGCTCTGCCTGCTCCGTACTCTCGCAGCTCTGCTTATGCTCCGCACTCTTGTGGCTCTGCCTGCTCTGCACTCTTGTGGCTCTGCCTGCTCCGCACTCTTATGGTTCTGCCTGCTCCGTACTCTTGTGACTCTGCCTGTGCTCCATACTCCTGCGGATCTGCTTGTGCCCCGCTTCCGCTGCTGAGGAACCTCTTGCTGCAAACTGCAGCTCCTCTCTGCAGTCTTGCGGTTCACCTCCTGTGTAAACAGGTCTCTACCTGTTCCTTCATACACCATTCCTTCCTGCCAGTACCTACACTTGCTGTGTGAACAGGACCCAACCTATTCCATACACCACTCCTTCCTGCCCGTGTCCTTATGCCATTCCAGTTGGTCCCTATCTCTGTGTTTCAGCTGTGCCTGCCTGCCAGTGTCTCAGCCATGCCCGCGAGCCAGTGTCTCTGCTGTGCCCGCTTGCCAGTGTCTCTGCCGTGCCCACTTGCCAGTGTCTCAGCTGTGCCCGCTTGCCAGTGTCTCAGCCGTGCCCGCTTGCCAGTGTCTCAGCCGTGCCCGCTTGCCAGTGTCTCAACTGTGACTGCTTGCCAGTGTCTCAGCCATGCCCGCTGTGATCACCTGCCTGTCTGCTACTTGTGCCTGTACCGTCTCCCCAAGTGGGATCAGCAGCCACAGCCAGACACCACCCTGGAGTGGCACCTGGCAGCTGCCTGCCACACAAGCCTTTTTTTTTTTTTGAGGCCCAACGCTAGCACAGTAAATGTCATATAAAATGTCACTGTCACTGCGGAAAAAAATTGCAGTATTACAATGCCAGCAAAATTTGCCCAATTTAGATGGATGTAAAAGATTGGTGGAATCAATATAGCAATGCTATTTGTAACCAAACAATTTTTTTGTGTGTTTTGAGGCCCAACTCGAGCACAATAAATGCTGTGTAAAATTTCACTGCTGAAAAATTGGCAGTATTACAATACCAACAAAATCACCCCACTTCAGTTGGACGTATAAGACTGCATTATAAATATAGCAATTCTATTTATAAACAATTTTTTTCTATTTGGGTTTTACGGTAGAACTGTAGCACAATAAGTGCTGTATAAAATGTCACTGCTGAAAACAATTGCAGTATTGCAATGCCAGGAAAAATTACCCACTTCAGATGGACATATAAGACTGCAGTGTCAATATAGCAATGCTACTTGTAATCAGTTTTTTTTGTGTTTTGAAGCCCAACTCCAGCATGATAAATGCTGAAAAATGTACTGATGAAAAGACTTGCAGTATTAAAATGGTAGCAAAATGTGCCCACTTCAGATGGACGTATAAGACAGCAGTATCAATAAAGCAATGCTATTTGTAACCAAATAATTTTTTGGAGGTGTTTTGAGGACAAACTCTAGCACGATAAATGCCATAAAAATGTCACTGCTGAAAAAATAGCAGTATTACAATGCCAGCAAAATTTGCCTTTAAATGCCAGAGAAGCAGAATCCCTCCAACAAGTGACCCCATTTTGAAAATTTTACCCCTCTGAGAATTTATCTACAGGTGTCATGATGATTTTGAATCCATGGCTTTTTTTCTTCCAGAAACATGCAATAATGGATGCTGCTGAGTGAAAATTGCAAATCTGATATTGCAGTGTCCGTACATTATAGTGCCTAAATATTGTAGTGCCCAGTACGTTGTGCCAAGCTTGTGCTTCTCGAGACACACTCCTCGTAAATTAAATGCGCTCTCATTCCTATAGTACAGGTAATCATGTAGACGCTAGCTGCATTTTAGGCACACTGTTGATCTCAGAAGAAAGGGGGGCATTTGGATTTGGGAGCAAATAATTTGCTGGATTCCTTTTGGGGAGCGAGGAGCCATTTTCCTTTTCCAGAGCCCTGTAACTCGCCTAGCCTTCTAAATCCTGCGATCGTTATTGATTGCTGCATTTAGAAAATTAAACAGCCGGGGGTAGCACTACAGTGCCCACATGATCGCCATGTCAACAAGTCACTGCCAAACATGACGTACCAGTATGTGCATCATATGTCGGGAAAGGGTTCATAGAGATTATTGTTCATTTAAGTCCACAATGACTGTGGTATTTAACTGATTTTATTTTTTTACAGGTTTTGCATATCTTTGACCAGTTCTTCTTTGCTCCTAGGTTGCACTTGTTCTTAAAGATTCTTTTTATTCTTTTACTTAATAAATAATATTGTTGCCCATACATTTTTACAAATGTGTTATGCAGTAATCTACTATATACAGTGGTGGCCAAAAGTATTAGCACCCCTGCAATTCTGTCAGATAATACTCAGTTTCTTCCTGAAAATGATTGCAATCACAAATTATTTGCTATTTTTATCTTCATTTAATTTGCTTGCAAGGAAAAAAACACAAAAGAGAATGAAGCAAAAATCAAATCCTTGATCATTTCACACAAAACTCCAAAAATGGGGCAGACAAAAGTATTGGCACCCTCAGCCTAATACTTGGTTGCACAACCTTTAGCCAAAATAACTGCGAACAAACGCTTCCGGTAACCATCAATGAGTTTCTTACAATGCTCTGCTGGAATTGTAGACCATTCTTCTTTGGCAAACTGCTCCAGGTCCCTGATATTTGAAGGGTGCCTTCTCCAAACTGCCATTTTGAGATCTCTCCATAGGTGTTCTATGGGATTCAGGTCTGGACTCATTGCTGGCCACCTTAGAAGTCTCCAGTGCTTTCTCTCAAACCATTTTATAGTGCTTTTGGAAGTGTGTTTTGGGTCATTATCCTGCTGGAAGACCCATGACCTCTGAGGGAGACCCAGCTTTCTCACACTGAGCCCTACATTATGCTGCAAAATTTGTTGGTAGTCTTCAGACTTCATAATGCCATGCACACGGTCAAGCAGTCCAGTGCCAGAGGCAGCAAAGCAACCCCAAAACATCAGGGAACCTCCGCCATGTTTGACTGTAGGGACCGTGTTCTTTTCTTTGAATGCCTCTTTTTTTTCCTGTACACTCTATGTTGATGGTTTTTCCCAAAAAGCTCGACTTTTGTCTCATCTGACCAGAGAACATTCTTCCAAAACATTTTAGGCTTTCTCAGGTAAGTTTTAGCAAACTCCAGCCTGGCTTTTTTATGTCTCGGGGTAAGAAGCGGGGTCTTCCTGGGTATCCTGCCATACAGTCCCTTTTCATTCAGATTCCGACGGATAGTACGGTTTGACACTGTTGTACCCTCAGACTGCAGGGCAGCTTGAACTTGTTTGGATGTTAGTTGAGGTTCTTTATCCACCATACGCACAATCTTGCGTTGAAATCTCTCGTCAATTTTTCTTTTCCTTCCACATCTAGGGAGGTTAGCCACAATGCCATGGGCTTTAAACTTCTTGATGACACTGCACACGGAAGACACAGGAACATTCAGGTCTTTGGAGATGGACTTGTAGCCTTGAGATTGCTCATGCTTCCTCACAATTTGGTTTCTCAAGTCCTCAGACAGTTCTTTGGTCTTCTTTCTTTTCTCCATGCTCAATGTGGTATACACAAGGACACACGACAGAGGTTGAGTCAACTTTAATCCATGTTAACTGGCTGCAAGTGTGATTTAGTTATTGCCAACACCTGTTAGGTGCCACAGGTAAGTTACAGGTGCTGGTGATTACACGAATTAGAAAAGCATCACATGATTTTTCAAACAGTGCCAATACTTTTGTCCACCCCTTTTTTAGGTTTGGTGTGGAATTACAGTATATCCAATTTGGCTTTAGGTCAATTCTTTTTGTGTTTTTTCATTGAAGACAAATTAAATGAAGATAATAATACCAAAGAATTTGTGATTGCAATCATTTTCAGGAAGAAACTGAGTATTATCTGACAGAATTGCAAGGGTGCGAATACTTTTGGCCACCACTGTAATCGTCTAATTCTGTCTGTCTGTAATAGAGGCTGCTCGGGTATATATAGAGGCTGCTGGGGTGTATATAGAGGCTGCTGGGGTGTATATAGAGGTTTCTGGGGTGTATATAGAGGCTACTGGGGTGTATATAGAGGCTGCTGGGGTGTATATAGAGGCTGCTGCTGGGGTTTACGTGGCGGCTGCTGCTGGACATGACCAATCAGCAACAGACGCAGTCCGGCCGTGAATTGGCGCAGGATTTGAACCACGCACCCCACCGCTGTCATCGGGAGATCAGCGGGTTATCTCCTACCGCATGGAGGTCAGCGGCAACGCAGCCTGGAGATGACCGATGCCAGCCGGTCATCTCCCGGCTGCTCGCAGCGGAAGTACCCCGACTCGCGGCCTCCACGTAAATCCCAGCAGAAGCCTCCACGTACACCCCAACAGCAGCAGCCTCTGTATACCCCAGCAGCAGCAGCCTCCACATATACTCCAGCAGCAGCAGCCTCCACATATACTCCAGCAGCAGCCTCCACATATACCCCAGCAGCAGCCTCCACGTACACCCCAGCAGCAGCCTCTATATACATCCCAGCAGCCTCTATATATACCCCAGCAGCAGCCTCTATATACACCACAGCAGCCTCTAGATACACCCCAGTAGCCTCTATATGCACCCCAGAAGCCTATATATACATCCCAGAAACCTCTATATACACCCCAGCAGCCTCTTTATAGACCCCAGCAGCCTCTATATATACCCGAGCAGCCTCTATATACACCCAAGAAGCCTCTATATACACCCCAGCAGCAGCCTCTATATACATCCCAGCAGCCTCATATTTTGATGATCTGTTTATTAATTTCGTTCAGTTGTATTAAGTTCTATGAGCAATAACATTTAATGATAATGTATATATTTTACCCGGAAAATTCTGTGTATTCATTGCATTATTCTTAAATCTTCATAAATAAACTACATACATATTTTAGAATACCCGATGCGTTAGAATCGGACCACCATCTAGTTTAACATAAAAGTCTTTAGGTATGTACTCAATCCAGTATGTAAACTGACAAAGGCTATGCTGAGGTATGTGTCTAAATCCTCACATAACTTAAAAAAACACATAATGGACTATGCCTAAATATTCATTGCAAAAGCAAAAAGCTGTAGCACTTTTCTAAAAGTATGAACCACAGTGCACAAATTTTAAAAACTGATATTTTGGAAATTGTACCAAAGGATTCAGAACCCATAAAGCAAAACCAGTGGGCTAATATGGAAGTATGCAGGAGTCAGTGTTGAGACCAATAATTAAAACCAATGCTAGAATGTAAAAAAAAACACCAATAAACAATGCTTCCAGGCACAAGAATCAGACAGATTAAACAGTCGACCTTCTACTAACATCAAAATATCTGGCAGTTTCCAAGGCAACCCTATACAGTGACGAAGAATCTTGAATTATTACTAAGACACAAGAAGTGAAGAGATGATTGATACAGTTTACATGCACTCACATTTTTTTGGAAACAAGCGAAATCCTGCCCAAATGCAACAGAAACAAAAAGCACTTCTATTCCATATTTATGAATTTTGATACTAAACATTTAAATAATGTTTTATATACTTTATCTCATGTTGAGTTCTTTTGATTGTGTCCCTCAAACCAATGGGAAAAAGCTCTCAGCTTATGCTAAAGCACACACAAAGAGGTATATAGCACAATAGTAGGTTTAGGGGTCCATGTACTGCTCTATGTGCACCAAAACCGACTTTGCCGCTCGGGTCGACGACCGCATGGCCGACTGCACGCTATGGTCGGGTTTCGGCCAACGAAACCCGACTTTGGCAAAAGTCGGCAACTTTTGAATCTGGCCGACCTGTTTCGCTCAACTCTAATGATAACCATATTGTCTTTATAGATTGTGACAGGGTCACTGGCACAGTGTACGAAGTGTGTCACTGCAGATGTTGGCGTCAGTGGTATGAAATCAGGATATTTTTCCTCCAGCACACTAAATGTTGGAGGGTTAAAGAAAGCTGCATACATGGACTGGTTTTATGTGAGCACTCATAGAGTGGGAGGGAGAGTGCTCACGATATCTCTTCCTGCAGAGCTGACACCGGCATGTGTGTTAGCAGGACCTGTGATAATTTCATGGACTGGTGATCAGCACATGGTCTGGGTTAAAAAGCCTGTCTGGAGAGTCAGTGTGTGTCTTGGCAGAGGAGGTACTCCCACGGAGCTCCAAGGAGGAATGGCGGACATTGCCAGGTGTCTGCAGGTTGAAACCTGCAGAGGAAAGGACTCTGTTATAGTATATTTGTTTTTCGTTAAGCCAGGAAGGTTCTGCTTTTGTTTTCTGAACTCTGCCTTGGTGTATGCTGACTTCAATAAACCAGCAGGTGTTTCACTACCAAAGTAGTCCTGTGTCTACCTGGGGAAACAGCTAAGCGTGGCAACTCCTCACAGGATATTAAAGGGAACCTGTCAGCAGGATTTTGTAATGTAAAGTAAAGACTTGGCGTTAATGGTGCCGTAATAAAGGGGCCGGACTTTGCACTGGTTCTTCTCCCTATCTTTGATTTCCCAACCCCTATGTCTGTCTGACTCCTTTGTTTGAATTCTCCTCTTCAATCAAAGGAGGCAAGTCACTGAAAAAGCAAGCATAGGACCAAAGGCAAGCATAGGAGTCAGAGAAGGGGGATAAGACCCAGTGAACAATCTAGCCTCTGTGCACCGAAATCTAATTAGAAGAAAATGTCAAATGCTGATAAAAGAAGAATAACAAAGTGTATTTCTTCACCAAAGAAATCAATGTAATTAGTATTATAGCCATGGCTTTACTTCACATTCCAAAATTGTGCCGACAGGTTTTCTTTAAATATTTTCAGAACGTTTTATCACTTAGTTCTAGCCCACTTATATGCCAGGACATGCAACAGTTTTTTACAGCGTTGTATAGGTTTATTTGACCTTGTTTTTCACTTCAATATTTCCTTCACTGATAATGAATGTTTGTGAATGGGACATTCCTTTAAATAAAAATGTAAATTTAAGTTTATTAATGGAGTTTCAAACAGAAACCATACACATTCTCTAAAAATGCTAATTGTCAGTAATTATCTACAATGTTTCACGAGGTTTACTTCCTGTCATTTAGCCTAGTACACTTATCTTACAACTTCCCATATTGTGAACACATCCTTGGGTTTTGTTCAGTGATTATGAAAAGAAAATGGTTTTCTTCCCTTTATCTGCTTGAACAGCTTCCTGTATGTATTTATCTTTTCAAACCCGCCATAGAATCAATGCTGGAATCCATTATCCAAAAAAGCAAAGTCCAGCTTGTATAGTAATGTTTATTATTGTATGAACAAAACATAAAATAACATGACAAGAGAATAGCCAGATTCACTTTATTCTACTTTTCCTCAATATGTTTTCCAGTATATTGGCCGATTTAATCTGTTCTGGAATTATCATTTTAAAGTTGTTATTTTTATATCAAAGATAAAATGTTGAAACAAAAGAAGACAAGGGAATATTACTGTGTTGCAGTTCCCTATACAGTGGGTAAAATTGAGAAGGAGTTACACCAATTAACTTCCACAAAAGTACACTAAGGCCCCAATTTATCAAGACCAGTGCTTTCAACACCAGTCTTGATGAGGAGGCATGCTGAAGTCAGATGCTTCCGATTCATTTAGAGGTATATGTCTCTTAATACATCAGGAGCATCTGAAATGTGGCATGTGCCTCCATGTGAGCCTCAACACAAATCTTACAAGGAAGATATGTGGTGTAAAAGTATGCCAAATTCATGAAGAGTGGGGGTTGCCACATCGCTGTCCTGCCCAGGCTCCACCTGATTTGTCAGAGCTGGCCAAAAATGTTGTGTAAATGCCAAAAGTCACTAAATTTTAGGGCAGTCTCATGTCATATCAAAATTTTGTGTCTTTTGAATGCTTTTTACTCCAGAATTATGACATAAACACCAGAAGACTTCCGATTAAGCGCAGTACAGCTTCAGAGGAACAATGCAGTGAGTAACAGAAGCTGCACGCATACACGATTTATGTATATCTCTAGCGATGATGCCAACGCTTGTAAGTCATGTTATCACGCTCACAGGGCTGTGATAACATGCTAATTGAGCTGACTAGTCTGGGGAAACTAACGCCTCATCGACTAGCCAAAGGCCTCATTTACATATCATAAACGAACTTTAGAAATTATTTTTCTAAAAATCTGTTTATGTGTATAATGTAACACAAGGAGTGTTAGGCAGGGTATTTACATATGCAAACACAACTGCTAGTGGTTCTGTGGACACGTGGGACCTGACAGGTTCTCTTTAATTTTACACTAACAGGAAGCTTTCTAGACCCTGCTTATGACAGCCCCTAACAAGCCACCTTACCTGACAAACCCAGAGCTCATTGTTGAACTCCAGGTTCAATGGCCATCATCGGGGCTCCATGATCGTGTTGTGGGAGAGCCAATGGGTTGAGAAACAGAGCCCCCTCACTCTCACAACCTTCTAAATGACCCATTTGCTTTTGATTGCAGCATCTAAATGGTTAAACATCCAGACACAGTGCTAGCACTGGCCTCGGCTGCTACTGCAGAAGCTTGGCTATCAGTTAAGCCAAGCTCCTGGGCATAAGATTCTGTGGCAGCATGATCAACAGAATGTGACCACCAGAACCTATACATCCATTTGCAGAAGCACCCTGCAAAATAGGATTTGCTGGTGTTAGGGTTTGAGTTCCCACTGCTGCACAAGGGGAGTCTCGAACCAGTCCCGCTGCGGTCCCCCATCCACCTCCGGCCGCAGTGGAGCCTGCTCAGCAAAGACATCGGTCCCAGCATCTCGCCTGGTCTAATACTGTGCAGAGACTTGTTGCTGCCTCTTCAGGTTCTGCTATAGTAGCCACTGCTGGTCAGCGGCGAGCAGATGTCTTTAGGTCTAAGTCCTTTGTTGCTTCATCTGGGCATGCCCAGGACAAGATCTCCCATTGGAGATCAGGGGTCACATGCTCAGATACAGCTGCCACTCCTATTGGTCCTTCAGGAAGGTCCTCCGGCTGTTGATGTTCTGAAGCAGCTTCCCATTGGTCCTTCCTGGAAGGTCTTTTTCTCGTGGCTGCTATAAAAGGCTGTCCTTACCGCAACGCCGGGCGCTAGGATCAATTGCATTATGTGCTTTGCGCCAGTGTGATCATGCACGCATATGGTTAGGGCTCGGCTGAAATAAGCCCCTAGAATACCGGCACCTCCGGTGAGGAGATTTGAGTGCACGTGGTTAGGGCTTGGCTGAAATAAGCCCCTAGAATACTGGCTTCTCCGGTGAGGAGATTGCTTGATTGCGTTGCTGTCTGCATGATCACGGACTGCTATCCGCACAGCAGTTATCTGTGTATCCCTGTGGTGTTAACAGGACACAGTATCTATCTCTGCGTCTTTACCTCAGCGACTCTGTGGTGTAACAGAGTTCGCTTATATCGCTATATAGCGCTGCGGCATTCCCGCTAGCAGCTCTGTGGATTAACAGAGTTCGCACTATCTGCCACAGCGCGCTACGGCGTTTATTTTAGCGACTCTGCGGGATAACAGAGTTCGCCACTTACGCCCTCTTACTAGCAGCAGGCTCCGCCTGCACGGTGGACCCCGGGCTGTGAACACACCTCTCTACATTATTTATTAGGTGCGTTCCGCAGACCCTAACAGCTGGTATGTCCATTTTCAGAAAGGGGTTAGTTAGCATGGAGACTAGCATGGAAAAAGTATAGGCCCAAAGCTTGCATGTCAACACAGCATTGCAATACTATTAGCAAAATCCTCAGGACTGTCATTCTCTTCAGAATTACTTCTATGTACAGCAGCTTATACTTCAGGCTGATACCAGTACCGATGATTTTAAATGCCAGGACGTTAGAACCACAACCTTTGCTATTGACATGCGCTCAGGTTGTGGAGAATGTGTTGTTTCTATTATGTGCATGTATTCTGAATATTGTTTCTATTAGTGTCTCTGGTAGCACTTTTATGCTTTGTGTAGTATCTTCCAAATGATAAAATCAATCCTGGCTGCCTGACTTAATACATTTTGTACTATTATTAAATTCTGAAATATTCATATTAATTTAAAATATTAACTAGGCACTACCACTTATGCTGATTGGTTCATAAATATTGCATAAAACATTCTTTTCTAATTCTAAATCAACGTCTCACTGTAGTATAGAATTATTGTTTTCCTGCAATTCTATCTAGAAGTATAATTTAGGTTATAGCACGGGGCAGTTCTTCCAATTAAGATAAGCATATTGTAGTTAGTAGATGAAAAGGGGGTTTAATTAAGTTTGTGCACTTGACATACACTTAGAATAGATCAAATGGCTTGAATATAGAGAAATGTATTGCTTGGTGTAATTAGAAAGTTACACAAAAATGAGACTTGGGTAAGTTAAGCTTTTTTGGGGGTTCAGCAAAAAAAAAATTCAAAACAATATAACCACCCACATCTCAGTCTTAAGGTCCATTTACAAGGGCTGATGATTGGCAGAACAAATGTTTGTACAAAACAAATAAGCATATGACTTGTCATTTAGCTGAATCTTCTATGCAGACTTACGTAAATTATCATAGGGAAAATATGACATTAAAGAGATTTTCCCCGTCTGTAAAACTTATTGGGGCTGATTCCCTGGCGTACGGCAAGCTTGTGCTATTCTAGTTTTGACAGCGTACACAGTGCCAAAGTCATTAAGAGATGCATGTCACTTAATGAATTCAGCACCTCTGTTAAGTGGTATGTGCCTTCATGCGCTACCCCAAAAATGCTACTCTGTCATAGAAAATGCCAGCAGATTTGATGAATTGGCTGGGCAGGTATGGCCACGTCATGTCCTGCCCCAACTCATCCACAGCTCAGTCCATTTTGGCAGAGCTGATCCAGGGTGGTAATCAAAAGTTGCAACATTTTTTGCGCAACTCCACATTGTTCCACAGAAGAATTTATGCTGTTTTGATGGTGAAGGCTGGTTACATCGAATAATTATTTGATTTAAATTTCTCCTTTGTTCATTCAACTTTGAATTTTAATTAATTAATATAAACTATTAACACTTCTATTTCCTACTTAACATTTTTTTTCCACAGCTGACTAAAAGTTTTGCACAGTATAGTAAGTATTGAGATAATTATGGTATTCTCATAGCAGTGGGGACCAATACTTGTCAATAGATATCAGCATATCCATTGCAATGATACATTGTCATATCATTGATTCAACTTTGTTAGTTAAACTTCACCATTTCACAATTTTCTAAAGTTAAAATTCGCTATTGCGTCTTACAATGAATACAGCCGGAAAGAATATCATAGTCCAACATTTAATGTTTTGGACTCCATTGACTAATTAAAGTCTATGTGCCATATTGAGTGCATGTCTGAATACTAGTTATGGGGCAGAGAGAATCCCTTGACGTATTCAACAGAGACTGAGTTGTTGAGTGAACCTAGCCTAAGGCTATGAAAGGAATGATATTCTTTTCTGTATCTACAGTCATGGCCAAAAGTGTTGTCGCCCTTGAAATTGTTCCAGAAAATAAATTTTTCTCACAGAAAATTATTGCAATTACACGTTTTGTTATGTGCCCATTTTGTCAGGCCCATAAGAAATTATGTCCAATTTGTCTTTTTTTCTATGTTTTTTTGGATTGTTCCAATACACACAAAGGAAATAAACATGTGTATAACAAAATGAGTAATTGCAATAATTTTCATGGAGAAATACTTCATTTACTGGAACAATCTCAAGGGTGCCAACACTTTCGGCTAGTACTGTATATCTGCGACTAGTCAGCAAAAAACAATAAAGTCCCTATTATAATGCCTTATGTACAGATGCTGTATATATCTAAAATAAGGCTGCCCTAGAGATGCATTTCATATGGAGGCATGCAGAAATTTTATGTCAGATACTATAAGAATCTGCTTGAAAAATAATCATGACTAGAGTTGAGCGAAACAGGTCGGCCAGATTCATAAGTCGCCGACTTTTGCTAAAGTCAAGTTTCGCCGAGCGAAACTCGACCATAGCGTGAAGTCGACCATGCGGTCGTCGACCCGAGCGCCAAGGTCAGTTTTCCCATAATGCTTGCAGGTGCCTTTTTTCAGGTAATGAGCAAGAACGTACACTGTGGGCAACGAGATGACATGGGCAGCGTCCACCACCATCTTAGAGAAGGGCATTGCAGTGATTGGCTTGCTTTGGATGGCGTCATAGTGTCTATAAAGCCCTGACCGCCGACCGCCATTTTACTTCTGCCGATCTTAACAGTAGGGAGAGGTTCCTGACACTGTTTATCAGTAGTGAGAGAGTTAGGGCTGGAAAGAGAAGTTCTTCTGTGCTTGTGCTGATAGCAATTGTGCTGTACAGTTAGTGTGCAGTGACAGGGGAGGATTTTCTTGTGTGCAGCAGTGCTGGTTATTAGGCTGCCTGCCAGTGACAGGGGAGGATTTTCTTGTGTGCAACAGCGCTGGTTATTAGTCTGACTGCTAGCTGTATTGCTGTGTGTACACTGCTGTGCAGACTGCTTTTTACACAGCACTAATACTTTGATTCTTTTTTTTGAACACTTACCGAGCGTTCATTTTTTCCCACACCGTATAAAGCTGTACGCTCCTCACACACTACCGTGTACAGGCTGATATCACGGACAAATACATGCTGACTATCTGTGTGTGACTCTGGAAATATATACGGAGATTGACATTTTCCCCTACACTATATACACCTGTTATCTTCAGATACAGTACCCTTTTTCTGCTTTTTATATTCTGTCCTAATCCATACTGAGCCTGAGAGCGTCTGTGTGTGACTCTGCAAATATATATGGAGATTTACAATTTTCCCCTATACTATATACACCTGGTATCTTGTGATACAGTACCCTTTTTCTGTTTTTAATATTCTGGTCTAATCCATACTGAGCTTGAGAGCGTCTGTCTGTGACTCCGGAAATATATACTGAGATTTACAATTTTCCCCTATACTATATACGCCTGGTATCTTGTGATACAGTACCCTTTTTCTGCTTTTTATATTTGGTCTAATCCATACTGAGCCTGAGAGCGTCTGTCTGTGATTCAAGAAATATATACAGAGATTTACAATTTTCCCCTATACTATATACACCTGGTATCTTGTGATACAGTACCCTTTTTCTGCTTTTTATATTCTGGTCTAATCCATACTGAGCTTGAGAGCGTCTGTCTGTGACTCCAGAAATATATAATGAGATTTAAAATATTCTCCTTTACTATATACACCTGGTATCTTGTGATACAGTACCCTTTTTCTGCTTTTTATATTCTGGTCTAATCCATACTGAGCTTGTGAGCGTCTGTGTGTGACTCCGGAAATATATACGGAGATTTAAATATTCACCTTCACCGTATACAGCTGTACGCTTCTGATACAGTACCATATATCTGCTGGTAATTTTGGTACATTTTCCCAAACATGAGGAAGTATGGTGGAAGAGGCCGCAGACGTGGGCGGGGGGGCAGCTGGTACTGATGGTGGTGGTGGTGCATCTGCTGGTAGTGCCAAAAGCACAACAGCACCCAAGGCAGGAGGTGTTGAGCCTGCGTCATCGTCTGGCTCCAGAAAGCCTGGAAGGCGCCCTTTTCTGTGAGTAGGTAAACCGCTTTTAAAGCCGGAGCATCAGGAACAGGTTTTGGCTTACATTGCCGAAACAGACTCCAGCTCTATCGCCTCCTCTTCTGAAGTTTCAAAAAATGCAAGCACTGAGTCGTCAGTGCAGGCTCCTGGTCAGGAACAACACCTTTCCTTGTGTCCTTCACCCCCATCAAAAGTGAAGGATACGGCAGGCCACACTTCAGATTACTCCATGGAGCTCTTTTCACATACCATGCCTGGGTTATCAAGTCAAATCCTGAATTCCCCAGTCCAAGGTGAATATGACATGGAGTGCACTGATGCACAGCCACTGCTATATGATTCTGCTGGTACATTCACCCAGAGCACTACATTGCCTTCACAGTCTACTGAGTCAGAATTTGACCATGATGAAACTCAGGTGCCCCTTCCCGGATGACCCAGTTGTTGACCCGGATTGGCATCCATTGGGGGAAGAGGGTGCCGCTGGCAATAGCTCAGAAGAGGAGGAGGATCCGCAGCAGGCATGGACATCGCAGCTGGGGTTATCTGACAGGCCCGTAGCAGTCCAAAATTGTGTCAAAAAAACAAAAAGAGTTGCAAGACAGCTTGGCCAGACGGTCAAATTAGCACAGCGTGCAAGCCCTGAAAATTTATCCCATAGTAGGAAGAGTGCAGTGTGGCACTTTCTTGACCAAAATCCTATTGATGAGGCAAAGGTTATCTGTAAGAAGTGTGGAAGGACCATTAGCCAAGGAAAAATCTCCGAAATTTGAATACCAGTTGCATGCTTAAACATTTAAACACCATGCACTTGCAAGCGAGGACGGTCTACAATACCTCAGGTAGCACATGTGCACCTGCTCCGACTGAAGGTAGCCAGCAACGCTAAATAGCTTCCCCCACTGTAAGCCCATCGTTTAGCACACCACCAGCAAGAAATGTTGAGGTGTCGTCGCAAGGCCAAAGCAGTCAGGGAATCACAATGTTTTTGCAACTAAAGACTGAATCTAGGCCATCACCACCACCAACACTACCACCACCATAACCATCACCAACCCCCTCTCAGTCCGCCATGTCCACTGCTAGTTCCCCATATGCAGCTCTCAAGTCCAGCTCATTCTAGCAGACACTCTGAGTAGGACAAGAAAGTACTTATCCTCTCATCCGTGTAGACTGGCTTTGAGTGCCTACATTGCCAAACTGATCTCATTAGAGATGATGCCCTTCCATTTGGTTGAAAGCGCAGCGTTCCGAGAGCTCATGGCCTACGTTATCCCACGCTATGACCTACCCAGTCGGTACTTCTTTTCTAGAAAAGCCATCCCTGCCTTCCACCTGCATGTGAAAGACCGCATTGTCCATGCACTCTAACAATCAGTGAGTGGAAAGGTGCACCTCACAACAGATGCATGGGACAGTAGGCATGGCCAGGGCCGTTACGTGTCCATCACTGTGCACTGGGTTAATGTGGTGGATGCATTCTCCACAGGGGACAGCAGTGGTGGGACAGTGCTGCCTAGCCCACGGTATAGGCAACAGTTGGCTGTAGGCGTTCGACCCTCCTCCTCCTCCTCCAGAAGCGAAAGCTCATCGACAGAGCGCAGTCACACGAGCACTCCATCCGCAGTTGCCAGTGTTGCACACGAGGTGTCCCACTATCGAACAGCTAGTGGTAAGCGTCAGCAGGCTGTTTTAAAAATTATGTCTTTGGGTGGCAACAGACACTCGACGGATGTACTGGACGACTACTTGCAGCGAGAAACTGAGTCATGGCTGGGCAGTCTACATCTTGAGCCAGGCAAGGTAGTCAGTGATAACGGCCGTAATTTTGTGGCAGACATAGCCCTGGCAAAGCTCAGACACATACCTTGCCTGGCTCACACCTTGAACCTGGTGGTGCAGTGCTTCTTAAATAATTGTCCGGAGTTAACAGCCCTGCTCCATAAGGTGCGAAGAGTGTGCTCGCACATCCGTCGCTCGCCCGTAGACTCCAGTCGTATGCAGAGGCTGCAGCGATCACTCCACCTCCCCAAGCACCGCCTAATCATAGACGTTGCAACAAGGTGGAACTCCACCATGCACATGGTTGAGAGGCTGTGCAAACAGAGGCAGGCTGTAATGCATTTGTGGGAGGATACACGGGCAGGCAGTTTGAGGGCAGACATGGAGTTGCCGGGTGTGCAGTGGTCAAAGCTGAAAGACCTCTGTAAAGTCCTTCAGTGTTTTGAGGAATGCACACGGCTGGTAAGCGCAGACGACGCCATCATAAGCATGATCATTCCACTTATGCGTCTGCTCCTGCAAACTTTGATGCACATTAAGGATCAGGTGTCTGCAGCGGAGGAGGAAGAGGAGGAGGAGGGAAGCCTTGATGACAGTCAGCCATTGTCTGCTCAGGGAACTGTCCTGGACGAGGTGGAGGAAGATGAGGAAGTGGAGGAGGATGATGGGGATGATTATTTTGGGAGGAGGATGCTTCTCGGGGGCAAGAGTAAATGTTGGCTTGCCTAGGTCAGGTACAGGGTTTGTGCGTGACTGGAGGGATGTGGATTTGGCAGAAAGTGCTCCTCCACCCACCACTGGCAGTGCATCATTGACACCTGGAACATTGGCCCACATGTGTGATTATGTCTTGCGGATCCTAAAAAGGGACCCCCGCATTGCCAAAATTATGAAGGATGATGACTACTGGTGGGCCAGCATCCTCGATCCACGCTATAAAGGCAAATTACAGAACATCATTCCACAGGAGAACCTAGAGCTAATATTGGCAAAAAACAAGCAACTCTGGTAAACCGTTTGTTAGAGGCATTCCGAGCACACAGCAGCAGTGCAGGTTCTACCACGAACCGTACTGGGCCAAATGGAAGAGGTGTTCATGGTGCACACAGCTGAAGTGGCGTTGGAGACAGGGGTTTCATGACCATGTTGTGGACTGATTTCTCGAGTATCGCTCACACGACTGTTAATACTGAATCGATTGCAACAGACAGGAGACAGCAGTTGTCAACTATGGTTCAAAATTACCTCTCCTCCCCTATCGATGATCTCCCTTACAGTTCATTCCCCTTTGACTACTGGGCCTGTAAACTGGACACCTGGCCTGAATTGGCACAATATGCTTTACAGGAGCTCGCTTGCCCTGCTATCAGAAAGAGTCTTCAGTGCTGCTGGATCAATCCTGACAGAAAGGACACGGCTGTCGACCCAAAATGTTGGTGATCTCACCTTCATTAAAATGAACTATGCCTGGGTTTCAAAGGATTTTGTACCACCTTCCCCTGATGACACATAGTTTGCCAGCAAAATGACTCGCTTTGTCCTCCTCTTCATCCGACTTCTCCAATTCCTCCATTTGCAGCTGCTGAACGTTCAGCCTACACCTCAACATATGCCAGTTTTTCCACCTCCCCAACTGGGCTGTACCCCCCCAGGGTCGGCGTCAGTACCTGGCACACCCGGGCAAGTGCCCGGGCCATGAGCAGGTGAGGGGCCCACTCGCCGTCAGAGACACCGGCGTACTATGAGGGCTCCTGTGCCAGTGCCGGCACTCACAAGTGGGCCTCCCCTGCTTGCTCAGGGCCTCAGCACTTGCAATACTTACCTCTCCCTTCTCCACCGCTGTGACATCTTCCGCGTTTCCTGACAGTGACATTCAGGTCAGAGAGCGCGATGATGTCACGTCTGTGCGCCCGCTGCCTGAACAGTCACAGTGCAGAGAGCTGGAAGATGGAGACGCTGAGGAGTCCAGAGTAAAGCAGTGCCCAGCCAGGAGAGGTATTTAATTTTTTTGTGTAAATCAAGTTTATTTTGGTATTTATACACATCAATCATTAATAACAGGAAGAGAAAAGAACAGACCTCTTCTACTATCACATGCAAAAAAAATTATATAGAAACTATAACTTTTCCCCGGAAAGTCATACATATAAAACAAATGTTAGATGAGCGCCTGAGGTGTTTGCTCATGTAGGCAATTAACATCAGTATTACTTTGTTTACAAATTTTAAAGAAGACGGTACCTAGACTAAAACTCTAGGTCTACAAAAGAAAAGAAGATAGAGAAGAAACAAGGGGGAAAGAAGGGAAAAGAAAAAAAAAGGGGGGAGGGGTGAGGATTTTAAGGAGTGGGGTAGGAAATGTGGCTCCATCCAGTAGATAAACTCGTATGACCCATCATCTATGGGTCTATCAACCAAGAGTCCAATTCCGATGATTCTCTAAACATAACCCAGGGGGCCCAAGTGTTATATACCTTTCCTGTGGTACCATTCAGTTGTCCTATCAGCTGTTCCATTCTGTATATGTCGTTGAGCTCCATCACCATATCAGAACGCGAGGGAACCTTTTCCTGTTTCCAAAATCTAGTAATCACATTCCTGGTAGCAGTTAGAATATGTCTAAGAAGACCTTTCTTAAATCTAGAAATCGAGGAGCTACACAAGGACAGCAAGGCCACCTGCATTGTGGGTGTAATTTTGTTTATAGACAGCTTGTGGAAGAGATCAAAGGATGCTAACCACAGTTTCTGTATGAGTGGGCAGTGCCATCAAATGTGTAGAAATGAACCTCTATCTTTTAAGCATCTCCTGCACGTATCCGGTGTTGTTGGATAAATTAAGTTTAAATCTGATGGGCATCTGTACCACCTCGACAAGATTTTGTAGCTCCTCTCCTGTGATGTCGAACAGAGCGATGAACTGAATGTGCATAAGAGAATCTTTGTTCTTTCTTCAACTGATAAGGGTCTACCCAAATCAATCTCCCATTTTGAAAAAAATGCAGGGAAATCTCTCGATGGGGTCTGCACTTCTTGGAAGGTTTTGTATAATAAAGAGATAGTGTGATCTATAGAGTTTGTTGATAAACAAAGAGTCTCAAACGGAGATAATGTTCTATATGGATTGGATTGTTTGGCTAATTTAATAATAAAACTCTTTATTTGTTCATTAAAGAACCATGCACCTGTTGGCGGCTCCTTGTCCCGAAAAATGTCCTGGAGAGACCTCATCCCTGTCCTTGTAACATAATCATGGACTATGGGGCATGAAGCTCTATTTTTATGTAGATAAGTGTCTCTTTTTAATCCTGCAGGAAAGGATGGATTATCATATATAGGAGTTAGGGGGCCAGGAGACTAAGAGACTCCCAGCTCTCGACGCCCTCTTTTGATAAATGATATCATGTTTTTGGTGAGGAAGGGTAAAGGTATATCCCGTTCTTCCGTCGGGGACCAAACAACTATACGGGAGTCACGTCCATTAAGATCATTTTGTAATGTAACCCATTTTTTGTTGTTTTTATTATGAAACATCTAAAATACATGTGCCAATTGCTGCTTGACTATACATAGCAAAATCTGGCAGACCTATTCCCCCTTCTTGCTTCGATCTACTTAACAAAAGTATGAAATACATGCTCGTTTTTGTGACCAAATAAACGATTAATCGCTTTTTTTAAGATGTGAGAAAAAGGAGGCAGGTAAATACAAGGGTATTGTTTGGAAATAATATAGGAGACGGGGTAATAGATCCATTTTAATAGCACTCATTCTTCCAAACCAAGATAAAGGTAGTTTATGCCATTTTTCTAAGTCTAATTCAGCTTTATGTAAAGCTGTCTTAAAGTTTGCTTCATAAAGATTAGATACTTTGGCGGTGATTTTTATTCCTAGATAGGTAAGAGAATATGATCACTACTTAAAGGGAAATAAAGCTGCCAACCACTCCACCTCAGTTGGTTGGATTGAGATATTGAGAATCTCCGATTTGTGGGTATTAATTTTGAAATTGCTCAGACGACCAAATCTATGTAATTCTGAGATAATATTTGGGAGACTTATAGTTAGGGAAGAGACATACAATAGGAAAACATCTGCAAAAAGTGCCAGTTTGTGCTCTTCTGATTGGGCTTTTATGCCTCTAATGGAGGGATTATTCCATATGGCGGTTGCTACATGTTCTATAGTGAGTATATAAAGCAAGGGTGAAAGAGGACAGTCTTGCCTCGTGCAGTTCCGAATTAAAAATGTGTTTGAAAGTGTGCCATTAATTTTAACTTGAGCACTGGGAGATGAGTACAGGGCAGAAATTCTACAGAGCATTGTTTCTTTTAAGCCAATTCCTTCTAACGTTTGAAATATAAAATCCCAGTGCACACTGTCGAAAGCCTTTTCTGCGTCAATCGACAGAATGCACATGGGTTCCTCCTTCTTGACCGCCCCATCAATCAAAGAAATAGTTCGGATGGTGGTATTTCATTTTTTAAAATGTTTGGAGCAATATATGGGGAGCATTATAAACTAGCATTATATATGGGGCCCATCATACACTGTAGCATTATAAATGAGGCCCATCATACACTGGAGCATCATCCATGGGGCCCATCATACACTGGAGCATTATAAATGGGGCCCATCATACACTGGAGCATTATATATGGGGCCCATTATACACTGGAGCATCATATGGGGCCCATTATATATGGAGCATTATATAGGCCCATCATACACTGGAGCATCATCCATGGGGCCATCATATACTAGAGCATCATATGGGGTTCATTATTTATGGGACATCATATAGGGTATGAAGCATCATATGGAGCACATATGGGGCCTATTCTATATGGAGCATTATATGGAGCCCAATCTGTATGAAGCAACATATGGAGCTCATCATATACTGCATGGAGCTTTATATGCGACTCATTATACTGTATGGAGCAATATGTAGGGCTCATTATACTCTATGGGGACCGTCCTATACTGTATGGCACATTATATGGGGACCATCATATACTGTAGCATTATGTGGAGCTCATCATATACAGTATGGAACATTATATGGGACCAATTATGTATGGAGCAATATATGGGACTCATTATTCTGTATGGCACACTATGTGGTGGCAATAATACTATATGGAGGAATATACTGTCCAGTTTTTGAGCTATTGTAGAATTTAAAATAGATATCAGTCATGTAATGTAAGAAGTGAGGTATTTGGCATTGTGCTATACCTATATTTCTGTGCCGTATCGGAGCATCATGAATTGTGGTATGTGTTAAAGGGGCCCACTGAGACTTTTTGGCCCGGGGCCCACGAAAACCTGGAACAAGCCCTGCCCCCCACAACTTTAGCCAAATAACCCCCAGTTTTCAATGCGTTACTATTATTATAAAGTAAATTAAGGTTGACAACAAGCTTAAGTAATAAGAATTGATGTCGTTTGCATTGAAATGGGCACTGTAGGTGTGTTTACTGTCCTCTACTCCCTGCCGACTTTTCTTCCCCATTGACTTGCATTGGGTTTCATGTTTCAGTCGGACCTTCGACTTTTGCTGATAGTCGGCCGATTTCGTTCGACTCGACTTTTGGGAAAGTCAGGTGGTCCGAAATCCGACTCGACCCTCCCGGAGGCAAAGTCACTTATCTCTAATCATGACATGTTCTTTTAGATGCCTTATGTATGAAAATTAAAATGGCACCTGACAGTTCTCCCTATGCCAACATATCAGATCTCTCCCATGTGCATGAGGCCTACTTACTGAGCTTGGTTAACACTGAAAAGCAATATTTTTTGCATTATACCATGATTTGCAAGCAGGAATTAAACCATTAAGAAGGCTGAAATATTACTTAGGGGTATAAGAATATTGTGTGACAAATAGGGATAAACGATCATGCTCGGTGATACTCGGTTATCACTCTAGTGTCACGGTGCTCAGATGTACTCATTACTCGGGGAGCAATAAGTGGTGTTCGATGTAATAGTCGAATCCCCAACCCGCATCTCTGGTGCCTGTTACACAGCCAATAAGCAGGGGGGATTGCATGTGAGCTACTGTAATGCCATAGCCATCTTGGGTGTAGCATTACTGTGATTATCTGGCCATGTGACATCATCAGGGATAATAAAAGGACAAGCACTGCCCCAATCGGTACACTGATGCCATTGCACAGCTCTGTGACACTTTGTATTGGAGGGGAGAGTGCGTGTCTATGCCTGTGTGCACAGTGTAACAAATCAGAGTCATGTAGTGTTGATAGTGGTGCTGAAGTTGAGCCATCATACTAATAGCCCTTCTAAGGGCTAATCATTTGCTTTGCTGTTTGCATCACATACAATGTGTATTTAGCCTAGGGAAGGAGAAAGTCGCAGGAGCAGGGAGGGTGACAGAATACAGTCTGTAGACAGTGATTAAGCCTGTGCAGTCTGTTGGCAAATATATAGACAGATAACTTGGCACTCAACTTGTTGTGAAGAAAGGTATATTTATTGAAGTCCAAACAAAACAACGTTTCGGTCCAAATCGGACCTTCATCAAAGTACTGCAAAGTTAACATAATGTTTGTATAAAAATTTTTTGTACAATATGATAATCGTATAACATGATTACATCAGAGGAAGAAAACACTTCTGAGCATAAGTTTAAAATAAAGAAAAGAAAATTAAAGAAAAAAGAAAAGGAAAAAGAAGGACGCCTACCCGACTGCTTTGTAGAAGAGAGTCCAATATGTGGACTAATGGTGACACATGATGTGTGCTAATCTGTGGACTGAATAGAGTATATAGGTGAATAAAGTGTGATAAGTGAATGGAGGACAAACAGGTGTTAGTAATTTATAAGGTGGAAACACCTATTTATACTGGGTTGCTAAATAAGCTGAATGGTGCACATGCGTACAAAGAAGTTGTGCAGTGATTAATACACTATATTAAAAAGGTGAAATACAAAATGGGTGATGTACCTGAGAATATCCAAATTAGGAGTTTTAAATGTGGACTGGAAAGATTGTATACACCTAGGAGCAAATGGGTATGAAGGTATTGTCGCCAGTTAATATATTGGTATAACCAAATGGAAAATAAAATATATACAGTGCTCTTACTGTATGGTGTAATAGTTTCCCCTTGAAATCACTATAACATGTGATGGCACCGTACCACCTAAAATAAATATAGTGTATATAAGGATGATAATGTTCTCATTCTATAGTGCATAGAGCAATAGATAAGAAAATACGCTTTGTGGGATCTAACACTTGTGTTGAAGGTGACATCACCAAAAAATGTACACAGCGGTGATTACTCCAGGGACGTCTGAGAAGGCCCATAAGGTAAGGACATAAAGTCACTAAAAGGATCAGACGTTTATGTAAGATCTGGATATGAGGAAAAGATACCTTACCGGTGGTGGTAATGTGTGGACGCTCAGGGCCTCTTCCAACGCGGTATCCGCCGCTTGTTGGAGCGAGGTCCTGGGTTGAATGACCGCTTTTTTATGTGTGTAAGGCGGGACTGACACTGTGACGTGAACCGGAAGTGCGTCACAGAAAGTGGTGTCACCAGTGCGTTCCAAGCGCTGGTAGCTTGCGTGTCAAGCTTATCTCAGCGGCTGGGAGTCACATAGAGAAGCGTGGGGTGAAAGTGATATAGCGGTAACGTCCTGGCTATATAGAGGAACGATTAGAAAAAAGAATATACGGATAGTGCAACCAATTTAATTTTAGTATAACAAAGTAACACACCAATAGCAGTCGAGAGGTAAAGAATTGTATAGAGATCCAGAGGTTAGGCATGTAGAGGAATCAATATTCAGAATTTAATATAGGCGACTCTGTAAAAGAGAGCAAAGGTATTAATAAATCGAAAGAGCACTGGATTAAATATAACAGACCAACGGTACAAAAAGTATTATATGAATGAATGCAGATCATATTCCCTATTGAGTCCACGGGGGGATAACGTTTGTAGTTGGTGAATCCAATAGGATTCTCTCTAATATATTGGTTATACCAATATATTAACTGGCGACAATACCTTCATACCCATTTGCTCCTAGGTGTATACAATCTTTCCAGTCCACATTTAAAACTCCTAATTTGGATATTCTCAGGTACATCACCCATTTTGTATTTCACCTTTTTAATATAGTGTATTAATCACTGCACAACTTCTTTGTACGCATGTGCACCATTCAGCTTATTTATCAACCCAGTATAAATAGGTGTTTCCACCTTATAAATTACTAACACCTGTTTGTCCTCCATTCACTTATCACACTTTATTCACCTATATACTCTATTCAGTCCACAGATTAGCACACATCCATTAGTCCACATATTGGACTCTCTTCTACAAAGCAGTCGGGTAGGCGTCCTTCTTTTTCCTTTTCTTTTTTCTTTAATTTTCTTTTCTTTTCTTTATTTTAAACTTATGCTCAGAAGTGTTTACTTCCTCTGATGTAATCATGTTATACGATTATCATATTGTACAAAAAAATTTTATAGAAACATTATGTTAACTTTGCAGTACTTTGATGAAGGTCCGATTTGGACCGAAACGTTGTTTTGTTTGGACTTCAATAAATATACCTTTCTTCACAACAAGTTGAGTGCCAAGTTATCTGTCTATATTCACACTTGGTTGGGTTCCTACTTGTGCACCTTCTACGGTAGTGCCACGGTATACTTCTCATGTTGGCAAATATATAGCTGCAGCTTTTTTGTGGGGGCTGAAGAAATTGAATATATTTTGATCTATCAAGTACTGAGGTCCATTTTTGTGTTATATAACACACACAAAATTCATTGAAACATTTTCCATGGCTACATTTCTTAGCCATAAACTAATCCGTACTGTGGAGTACATTTCTGTGATCTCTGAAACTGAGAAAAAGCTTTTAAAAAAAAATGTCCAGGCTTCCATTTCTCATCCATGCAATGTTACATGGTCTGTGAACTTTTCTGTGATCTCTAAAACTAAAAAAGTTTTACAAAATTTTGCAGGTTTCCATTTGTCAGTCATAAAGTGTTATGTGGTTTGTGAACATTTCTGAGATCTCTAAAACTTAAAAAAAATGCTTTTAAAATGTTGTAGGCTTCCATTGCTCAGCCATGCAATGTTACATGGTCTGTGAACATTTCTGTGATCTCTAAAACTGAAAAAATCTTTTTAATACCTGTTTAGGCTTCCATTTCTCAGTCATACAGTGTTACAAGGTCTGTGAACATTTCTGTGATCTCTAAAACTGAAAAAAGCTTTTAAAAATTTTGAAAGTTTCCATTTGTCAGTAATAAAGGGCTATGTGGTCTGTGAACATTTCTGCGATCTCTAAAACAAAAAGAATTGTTTAAAAATGTTGCAGGCTTCCATTTGCTATCCATACAATGTTATGTGTTCTGTGAACATTTCTGTGATCTCTAAAACTGAAAAAAGCATTGAAACATTTTTGCTGAATTGAATTTGATTGTCATTCATACACATTTGTGTTCTTTCTGTTACATTCTGCTGGAGTAAACTCCTAAAACTGCTTAAATTGCTACGGCTGACCACAATTTTTTATTTTGTTTAAAATAAACTGGGTTATTACAAAATTCATAAGGTGTGCTCTAAGGGAAGGGGAAGTGGAAGTGCTAATGATGATGAACGCAGATACCGAGGATGTGGGTGCAACTACACCTGTTGCTGGAGCGCAAGAAACACTTCTATCCACGACACATTTGTTCCTGTCCCACTTTGCAGGGAGGCATGGTACACCACTTCTAAAGCCAGAAAAGTGCGAATAGGTGGTCGGTTGGATAGTAGATAATGCTTCCAGCAGGCTTGGCAGCACCATTCAGTGCTCCACACGGTACAGTCTCACCAGCCGAAAGTCTGGATCACTCAATCCTCACCCTGATCCTCCTTCCTCCCAACAGGTTGAGTCCCAGGAGACTTGTGATCACTAAGACACATTTACAAGCTCTTTACCTCAAAATTTCTTGATTGTGGCCTCTCAACCTGCATGTTCCAAGGGTAAGGATGCACAAAACTTAGCGCAACCATGGCCACAAGAACATGACAGTGGGGAACAGAAAATTTGGGATAAGGAAGATGATGATGAGACACAGTTGCTGCTAAGTCTTGTTGTTGTTAAGTCCCAAAGTCAGGAGGACCAGACTGCTGTGGTTGAAGACAAAGTGGTGAATGATGAAGTCACCAACCCAACCTGGCATGCATAGCAAGGCCAGCAGTGCTGCTCTGCAGAGCACCGACACTTCTGAGTTTCTCCATCAAAGAGTTAGGTGTTCCCCAGTCTGGTACTTTTTTAAAGAGAGTTCTAACACAAACAAAATGACAATTTGCAACCTGTACCATGCCAAGATCAGCACAGTCCTGACCACTAAGAACCTAACCACCACCAGCATGATCAGGCACATGTCATCTAAGCACCCGACTTGATTGGCCGAATGCCTTGGTCCATGATTGGTACCATCCGGTGACACCACTGCCTTTTCCCCTGTGCTAGGTGCTTCCCAATCCCTTGTCCTAAACACTAGGGCAGATGCCTCCTGCCTTCCACCTATCCTTGCACATTATGACTTACCATCATTAGGCACTTCCAAATCCTTGTCCAAGCACAGCTTTCAGCTATCCCGACCCCAGGCCATGGAACGAAAAATTCCGAGCCACCCACCCACAGTTCCAACTGCTAAACGGGCACATTTTCAGGCTGCTTGACATGAAAATGTTGCCATTTAGGCTGGTAGACATGGAGAATTTCCGCTGACTCTTGGTACTTGGTCCCAAGCTGCAACTTTTTCTCACGATGTGGCATCTCCACCTTCTACCAAGACGTGTCCAGAAATATCAGCCATGCCCTTACCAATGCACATAGTGGCGTTGTCCACTTAACGACCAACACGTGGACAAGTGCTTGTGGCCAGGGATGCTACATTTCCCTAACGGCACACAGAGTGACTATTGTGGTGGCTGGGGCTGAGTCACACCCTGGCACTGCGCATGTGCTCCCAACGCCAAGGATTGATGGGACAACTTCTTTGGAGTTTCCTCCACCTCCTACAGCAGTTCCTACACCCACTCCTGCTCCTCCTCATCCTCCATCTCTGATGTGGTATCTCAGAGCACAGCGTCCACATCAGCCAGAAGCTAGAAGCTCTGCAGCCTTGCCTCAGCAAAGCAGCTACAGGCTCTGCTGAAGGTAATTTTTCTAGGAGGCAAACCACACACAGCGGCAGAGTTACTTAAAGGAATAACAGACCAGACAGATTTGTGCTTTTTTCCTCAGAACCTCCAACCAGACATGGTGATGTGCGATAATGGGGCAACGTGGTGGTGGCTGTGAAGCTTGGCAAGCTCACACACATTCCATACTTGGCTCATGAGCTCAACTTGGTAGTTCAGCAGTTTCTGAAAACATACACAGATTTGCCAGAGCTTTTGTCAAGGTACACCGCATCATTGCCCATTTCCGCAAGTCAACTAGAGCTGCCACCACTCTGGCAGTGCTGCAGCACTGGATGAAAGTGCCAGAACACCGACTATTTGGCAAAGGCACTACGTACTCCAAACTGCACATGCTGGCAAGCCTTTGTGAGCAGAAGAGGCCAGTGATTGAGTACCAGCTCTAACACGCCAGTCAGTCATTTTCTGCACATAAAAACTGAAGAGCAGGCATGGATGTCTGACATTTGTGTGGTTCTCCAAGATGGTGGGCGGCAAAGATGCCATAGTCAGAGCAACTATCCCGCTTCTGTGCGTATTTAAATAGTCGCTGCTCATAATTAAATATGAAGGTTTGCATGCAGACCAGATGGGGATGGAGGAAGACATAACACAGAGACATTGTAGCCAACCCAGCATAATCTCATCTGTTCAGCGTGGATTTGGTAACAATGAGCAGGTGGACACTGAGTAGAAGGGAGAGGAGGAACATGAGCTAGTGGCTAGCACACAATAGGCCAGTATCCACACAACCTTCAACCCATCTCTCCTATGTGGATGAGCCGAGGATGGGAATGAGGAGGAAGAGAGGGAGGAGGAGCAGGAGATGGAGAGTCATTATCATGGTGGAGATAGGGAAGTGTTGGCTGTATGGAACTTGGCACATATGGCTGACTTCATGTACCGCTGCCTTTCCCATAACACTCACGTTACATTCATCTTGGCCAAAAAAGAGTACTAGTTGTTCATTCTGCTACATCCACGCTACAAGGATAACTTTGCATTTCTTCTTCCTGAGGTGGATAGGTCTTGTAAAATGGTGCTATACCAGAAGGCCATTGTGGAAAATATCCTGAAAAAATTCCCATCAAACGCTAGCGGCAGGGGGCAAACGTCCTTGCCCAACCAAGGAGAAGAGGCCAGGGAGAAACACAGCAGAGACAGGGGTACACTGTCAAAGGCGTGGGACAATTTCATGACACCAGCCAAGCGCCCTGATGACTGGGTATTTTAATCAAGGAGTGAAAAGTTTTTAAAGATTGTCAAGCAATATGTGGAAGATCAAACCAGCATACTCCTTAATTCCTCTGCAACTTTCAACTATTAGATCACAAAGCTGGACACCTGGTAAGAGATGATCTTCTATGCATTAGAGGTGTTGTGCTGCCCTGCCGCTAGCATCTTGTCTGAGCAGGTTTTTAGTGCCTTCGGGGGGTCATAACAGACAGACGCTTTTGCCTGTCAACAGAGAATGCAGACAGACTCACTCTCATTAAAATAAACAAAACCTGGATTAGCCAACACTTTTCCACACCACCAAATAACAGCAGTACATAAAGTGTTTGTAATATTCAATATTTTAATGAGGGACACCCATTGTTGGCTTTCAGGGGTCTAAGGATGACCCTCCCCAATTTTTGTCTGGTTTTGCTCCTCCTAAAGCCTTTGTGACTGTATAAGTACACTTTAAAATTATTTTCATTCAAATTTTTTTATGGATTCAATGACTCATCCATACAGTTTAATATGGTTATTGTTGCGTTACAGTGTATTGTAACATTTACAAAAATCATAGAAAAAAATTTCAGGATTAGATTACTCATCCATAGAGTATTACGGGCTTTTTGTCACATTTTGTTGGTATATAACAGTATAAAGAAGAGTTCGAAAATGTTGCTTGTTTGTTCACATTTTTTACCCATATACTATTCTGTGTTCTGGGGTACATTTTTGTCATACAGTACAGACCAAAAGTTTGGACACACCTTCTCATTCAATGATTTTTCTGTATTTCATGACTATGAAAATTGTAGAATTACACTGAAGGCATCAAAGTTATGAATTAACACATGTGGAATTATACATTACACTTTACAAAAAAGTGTGAAACAACTGAAAATATGTCTTATATTCTAGGTTCTTCAAAGTAGCCACCTTTTGCTTTGATTACTGCTTTGCACGCAGAAAAGGTGAACGGATGGACTCTACATGCCTGGTTCCCACCGTGAAGCATGGAGGAGGTGGTGCGATGATGTGGGGGTGCTTTACTGGTGACACTGTTGGGGATTTATTCAAAATTGAAGCGGTGAGCGGTCCAGCTCACCCCAAACCATCTTAATTGGGTTCAGGTCTGGTGACTGTGGAGGCCAGGTCATCTGGCGTAGCATCCCAACACTCTCCTTCTTGGTCAAATAGCACTTACACAGCCTGGAGGTGTGTTTGGGGTCGTTGTCCTGTTGAAAAATAATTGATGGTCCAACTAAATGCAAACTGGATGGAATAGCATGCTGCTGCAAGATGCTGTGGTAGCCATGCTGGTTCAGTATGCCTTCAATTTTGAATAAATCCCCAACAGTGTCACCAGCAATGCACCCCCACATCATCACACCACCTCCTCCATGCTTCACGGTGGGAACCAGGCATGTAGAGTCCATCCGTTCACCTTTTCTGCGTGCAAAGCAGTAATCAAAGCAAAAGGTGGCTACTTTGAAGAAGAATATAAGACATATTTTCAGTTGTTTCACACTTTTTTGTAAAGTGTAATGTATAATTCCACGTGTTAATTCATAGTTTTGATGCCTTCAGTGTGATTCTACAATTTTCATAGTCATGAAAATACAGAAAAATCATTGAATGAGAAGGTGTGTCCAAACTTTTGGTCTGTACTGTATATAACACTTAAAAAAACATTTCAACATTTTGCTGGGTTACATTTCTCAGCCATACAATCTTACTTGTTCTTGGGTACATTTTGTTGCTATAAAAGCCTCAAAAAACTTGTTCAAAAATGTGTCGTTATTATGTTGCTCACCCATAGACTATTCTGTGATCTGGACACCATTTCATTGTTATAAAAGCCTCAAAAAACTTGTTAATAAATGTATCGATATGATACTGCATAACCATAGACTAGTTTGTGGTCTGTAGTTCATTTCGTTGTTATAAAAGTTTTCAAAAAGTTGTTCAAAAATGTATTGGTATTATATTGCTCACCCATAGGGTATTATATCTTCTTTAGTACATTTTGTTGCTGTAAAAGCCTAAAAAAACTTGGTTAAAAATTTAGTGGTATTATATTGCTCACCCTTAGAGACTATTCCATGCTCTGGAGTCCATTTAGTTTATATAAAAGCCTCCAAAAAAGTTAAAAAATTTATCGGTATTAGATATTCTTGGGTACATTTCGTTGGTTTATAACCCTCAAAAAACTTGTTCAAAATGTATCGGTATTATATTGCTCATTCATAGACTATTTCATGGTCTGGAGTACATTTTGTTGGCATATAACCCTCAAAAAAGTCTTCAAAAATTTAAGCTGTGTGCATACATTGCAGATTTGGTGCGTTTTTGTCTCGTTTTTTTTAACGGATGTGTGACAAAACCTGAAGCAAAACATGATGCCAGCAAATTAATGAGAAGCCTAAAGGGTCATGCACATGTTGAGTATTTTTTGATTTGCGGATTTTTTTGCAGAAAATAATCTGCTGCATGTCAATTTTCTGTGCTTTTTTGCCCTGCCTTTTTCACCATTGACTTCACTCAAATCAACCAAAGACGCACCAAAAATGTACATTTTTGCAGCTGCATTTTTCCTGCCAAGAGATGCAGAAATGGTGCAGAAATTTTACTCAATGTGCGCACATACCCTTATCAGTAATATATTGCTCACCCATAGACTATTCCAGGGTATGGAATACATTTCATTTTATTACATTTCATATATATAGGTGTATAACCCTGAAAAGTGTATAGCCTTTATGAGTCGAGGAGTACCAATACATGATAATTTGAACAGAATGTGTATGAGACCCTCTTTTATGTCTAATACAGGGTGTATCTGAGTCACCTATTTTTGGCTTTTCTTACTTCCTTCATAAATTACATTAAAATTTCCTATTTTTTAATAAAAAATCAATTTTGGTTTACTTAAATTATAGATTTTTAAAAAATTATTTTAAAATTTTGCCTTATATACAAGTCATTAAACAGGAAAAAAGGTTTCATAAATTTATCATTGGTTTGGAATGTTTTATTGTCACTCCTTAAAGTGGAGTAAAAGTGTGAACCATTGTTCTCAGCAGGGATCTGGGAGTCAGAGATGCTTCCAGGAACCCCAAGCTGTTCTCCTTCCATTCAGCACTTTTCCCATCCATTTCAACATTTCATTTTTACTGCCCCCCAGACCTCCTTGTAGGGTCTGCCAGAAAAAGCTTGACTTTCCCATTGACACCCATTATACTCGTTACTCGATACGAGCATGTGAGTATTAGGGATTGCTCGGTTCAATCAATAAGCACTCGAGGGTTTTTGTGCTCGCTCATCCCTAGTGACAAACCCTGTGAGTGCTGGAAAGGCGACCATATCATAACTGACAGCATAAAAGTAGTGATCTTTTCAGAGGGAGATATTCTTTAAGATTTTCTGAGATGCAATAGAACTCTTCAGCACTGTTTTTTTGTAATTTATAATTTTTTTATTGCTAATATAGAAGAATATGATTTGGGCTTTTTGTTATACGTTTCATGGCTCACACTGAATATCTGATTAGATTTTTCCAGGTTATTACAGTTGTTTTCATACATAAGTGATGATTTTATGTAATGCGTGCTCAAGAAAATTAATTTTAATCACAATTTCTTTTTTTGAGGTGTAGGGAGTATTTTATTATTGCAGTTTTACTACATTTTTTCTTATTTTTAAAATCTATTTTTATTTCTGCTGGCAGCTGATTACTCACGATACTCTCCAAGTGTGTGACAACAGAACTTGTTTATACAGGAACAATCAGGAACAATATGTGATAAGCTTAATAGATCAGGAATAAATCATTTCTGTGCCTCTATCTGTGCAGCATCTACCGCAGGCTGCTTCTCTCATACACAGACAAAGAAAATAGAGTCTCAAGCTCTTCCTGTGTGAGCCTCTGGGAGTATTTTTTTGTTCTAACTTTATAAACAGCATACAAATCTATCAACTAAACACTCAGACAGGAATAGAGTTGTTGCACCAAACATATTCCAACACCCCCACTCAACAACGGCTTATCCTGTTAGTCCCATTGCAGTTCTGAAGTCCACAAACTTGTCTCTTGCTAATGGCTTTGTCATCCCATCAGTTATCATCTTGTCAGACTCGCAATAAACAAACTCGAGTACACCACATTCCAGTCTCTTTGGGGTGGCTTGCTTACACTTTGGCAGAGAATTCTGACTGTGGCTGTGATATCCGGATGAGTTGTGGTTGCTATGTACAAAAGCGCCCCCACTGCTTGTCTGTAACTCCCATTGCCATGTAGCAGATCCCCTTCTCCTTCCAGCTTTAAGTAGGATGGGTCCATTGGTGTTGATGCACCTTTGGCTTCTGACCACATAAGAAAGGCGTCTAGCTGGGATACCTTTGTTTGGCCTTTCTGATCTCCTGACTGGGGGTTGACATGGTTCTTCAGTGCCTTCCTTGGTGGCTTCAGAGCTTACCCAGACTTCAATGTTTTCCTTTTCGGTGTCTGGGTTTGGTGATTGAGTTTCTTGTTCTTGCTTCTTAGGTTAAATAACTGGTGTAACGTCATGCAATTTGAATGATACTGAGTTTTCATCAATCACTAGCTCTCTGCTGATTGTTACATTGTTGGTCTCAGGGTGCAGGGTTCTGTATCCCTTTTTAGCTTCGCTATAGCCTACCAGGACTTCTTGCTTCGCGTGTGATTCCCACTTGGAGCGTTTTTCTTTGGAAACATACACAAACGTTTTGGTTCCAAATATCCTGAGATGCTTCAGGTTAGGTTTCTCGCAGTTCCATAGCTTATATGGAGTTTTATTTGTGGCTTTACCTGGCACTCTGTTTTGAGGATAGCAAGCTGTCTTGATGGCTTCTTCCCAATATGTTGTAGGTAGATTCACATCAAACAACATACTTCTTCCACTTTCACAGAGAGTACGGTTCTTTCTCTCTGCAATGCCATTTTGTTCTGGGTTGTATGGAATGGTAGTATGGAACACGATTCCATTCTTTTTCAAAATGGTTTGCACCTTACCACTTGTATATTCGGTTACATTACCTGCACACAGGGCTTTTGGCATTCTTCCAAATTTGTTAAACACTACACGATATTCTTCAAGTTTCTGTGGAACTTCATCCTTACTGTGAAGCAGGTAGGCGACTGTATATCTGGAGTAGTCATCAATAAATGTGAGAAAATATCTCTTCTTGCTAGGAGTTTGAACACTCATTGGACTACATACATCTGTATGTATCAGATCCAGAGGCTGTGCAGATCTAGTGGTGCTTATTTTAGGAAAGGATTTTCTAGACACTTTCCCTTTAAGACAGCTTGTGCACTTCATCATTTGACGACACTGGTTGAGCTAGCTTCCTTACAGCTTCTGGGTCTCTGTGCCCAAGATGTCTGTGCCATACATGGATACAGTTCTTATGCAGATCTTGTCTAACACTGTACACTCTTTCTTTGCATTTTAGCTGATAAATTTCATCTTGGAGTTTTCCTTCTGCAAGAGTGTGACACTTCTTTGAGATGATGCAGCAGTTATCTTTAAAAGTAACTACATTCCCATTCTGTGTGAGCTTCTTTACTGATAGAAGATTGCTTTCTAGGCTGGAAAATAGAGAACATCCTTTATTGGCATCTTTCTGCCTTGTGCTGAGGAAACTGGACAGTGGAGGTAGTGGTCTACTACCGTATATACTCATGTATAAGCCAACCCGTGTATAAGCCGACCCCCTAATTTTGCCACAAAAAACTGGGAAAACTTATTGACTCGCGTATAAGCCTAGGGTGAAAAATGATTATGCCCCCATATGATGCTCCACAGATTATGCCCCCATATGCTGCACAGATTATGCCCCTATATGCTCCAGATTATGCCCCCATATGCTCCAGATTATGCCCAATATGCTTCAGAGATTATGCCCCCATATGCTCCAGATTATGCCCCCATATATTCCACAGATTATGCCTCCGTATGATCCACAGATTATGCCCCCATATGCTCCACAGATTATGCCCCATATGCTCCACATTATGCCCCCATATGCTCCATATTATGCCCCCATATGCTCCAGATTATGCCCCCATATATTCCACAGATTATGCCCCCGTATGATCCACAGATTATGCCCCATATGTTCCACAGGTTATGCCCCCATATGCTCCATATTATGCCCCCATATGTTCCACAGCTTATGCCCCCATACGCTCCATATTATGCCCCATATGTTCCACAGCTTATGCCCCCATATGCTACAGATTATGCCCCCATATGTTCCACAGCTTATGCCCCCATACGCTCCATATTATGCCCCCATATGTTCCACAGCTTATGCCCCCATATGCTCCATATTATGCCCCCATATGCTCCATATTTTGCCCCATATGCTCCAGATTATGCCCCCATATGTTCCACAGCTTATGCCCCTATATGCTCCATATTATGCCCCCATATGCTCCATATTTTGCCCCATATGTTCCACAGCTTATGCCCCCATATTATGCCCCCATATGCTCCATATTTTGCCCCCATATGCTCCATATTATGCCCCATATGTTCCACAGCTTATGCCCCATATGCTCCATATTATGCCCCCATATGTTTCCATATTATGTCCCCATATGTTCCAGATTATGCCCCATATGCTGCAAAAAAAATAAAAAAAATGACATACTCACCTCTCGTCGCTGGGGGACAGGTGCCGGCGTCACCGCTCACTCAGAACCCCGGCACCTGTGATATTTACCTGTCCTCTCTGCACCGCAGCGCTGCGTCCTCTTCCTGGCCCTCGGCAGTGAATGATCTGGCAGGGGGCGCGGCGCTCACTAATGACATCATCGCGCCCTCTGCTGATCATTCACCGCCAGAGGAGTCAGACGAGGACGCAACACAGCGGTGGAGAGAAGACAGGTAAATATCGCTGTACTCACCTCTCCGCCGCGCGTCCCTGCAGCCTCTCCTCTTCTTCCGGCGCTCTCAGCAGCGCTTCCTTCCTACAGCGGTCACATGGTACCGCTCATTAAAGTCATGAATATGTGCATATTCATGACTTTAATGAGCGGTGCCATGTGACCGCTGCAGGAAGGAGCCGGAGATCGTGGGAGAAGCAGGGGGGCTGCAGAGACCGCGGCGGCGGAGAGGTGAGTATAATCCGAAACCCCAGCTCCCCCTCCCCCGCCGACCCCCGTATATGACCCGCGTATAAGCCGAGAGGGGGACTTTCAGCCCTAAAAAATGGGCTGAAAATCTCGGCTTATACATGGGTATATACGGTACTTCTTCTGAAGTCATATAGTGACTATTAGCTAAGATGACCTTTTCTGACTTGCTTTCATTAAGGTCAGTGAAGAAATCCTTGTCATTTGTCATATGACTGCTTGCCCCAGAATCTATACACCATATATGCTTTGCAGATGAGCCTATACTGGCATTAAATGCAGCTTCCGCACATGCAGAATCTTCTTTTATAGCTGTTTTAAACCTTTGAAGTCTGTTCTGCTTTTTAAGCTGACTCATTCTTGCTTTCCAAATTCTGCAGTCTGCTTTAAGGTGGTGAAGCTTTTTACAGACAAAACATTCATGAGTTTCTCTTAGATTGCTCTTATATTTAGGGAAATCCTGTGTCTTTAATGCTGTTTCTTCTCTGGATTCATTACTGCTGCTTACATGCTGTGTTTTTCTCTTGAATTCATCCACAAGTTTTGCCTTTAACCCCTTCATAACCTTGCCATTTTTTGCAATTCTGACCAGTGTCCCTTTATGAGGTAATAACTCAGGAACGCTTTAACGGATCCTAGCGATTCTGAGATTGTTTTTTCGTGACATATTGGGCTTCATGTTAGTGGTAAATTTAGGTCGATAATTTTTGCGCTTATTTGTGAAAAAAATGGAAATTTGGCGAAAATTTTGAAAATTTCGCAATTTTCAAATTTAGAATTTTTATTCTATTAAACTAGAGAGTTATGTGACACAAAATAGCTTATAAATAACATTTCCCACATGTCTACTTTACATCAGCACAATTTTGGAAACAAAATTTTTTTTGTTAGGAAGTTATAAGGGTTAAAAGTTGACCAGCGATTTCTAATTTTTACAGCAAAATTTACAAAACCATTTTTTTTTGGGACCACCTCACATTTGAAGTCACTTTGAGGGGTCTATATGGTAGAAAATACCCAAAAATGACACCATTATAAAAACTGCAACCCTCAAGATACTCAAAACTACATTCAAGAAGATTATTAACCCTTCAGGTGCTTCACAGGAACTAAAGCAACGTGGAAGGAAAAAATGGACATTTTAATTTTTCCAACAAAAAAATTATTTTAGCATCAATTTTTTCATTTTTGCCTGGGCAATAAGATAAAATGGATCCTAAAATTTGTGGGGCAATTTCTCCTGAGTACACAGATACCTCATATGTGGTCATAAACCACTGTTTGGGCGCACGGCAGGGCTCAGAAGGGAAGGAGCGCCATTTTGGAATGCAGACTTGATGGAATGTTCTGCGGGCGTCATGTTGCGTTTGCAGAGCCCCTGATGTGCCTAAACAGTAGAAACCCCCACAAGTGACCCCATTTTGGAAACTAGACCCCCCAAGGAGCTTATCTAGATGTGTAGTGAGCACTTTGAACCCCCAAGTGCTTCACAGAAGTTTTTAAACGCAGAGCAGTGAAAATAAAAAAAATCATTTTTGTTTCTCAAAAATCATTTTTTAGCCCGCTATTTTTTATTTTCCCAAGGGTAACAGGATAAATTGGACGCCAAAAGTTGTTGTCCAGTTTGTCCTGAGTACACTGGTACCCCATGTGTGGGGGGAAACCACTGTTCGGGCACACGTTGGGACTCGGAAGGGAAGTAGTGACGTTTTGAAATGCTGACTTTGATGGAATGGTTTGCGGGCATCATGTTACTTTTGCAGAGCCCCTGATGTGCTTAAACAGTAGAAACTCCCAACAAGTGACCCCATTTTGGAAACTAGACACCGCACGGAACTTATCTAGATGTGCGGTGAGCACTTTGAACCCCAAGCGCTACACAGAAGTTTATAACGCCCGGGCATGAAAAAAAAATCATATTTTTTCCACAAACATGATCTTTTAGTCCCCAATTTTTTTATTTTCCCAAGGGTAACAGGATAAATTAGACCACAAAAGTTGTTGTCCAATTTGTCCTGAGTACGCTGATATCCCAAATGTGGGAGAAAACTACTGTATGGGCACACGTCGGGGCTCGGAAGGGAAGTCGTGACGTTTTGAAATGCTGACTTGATGGAATGGTCTGTGGGTGTCATGTTACGTTTGCAGAGCCCATGATGTGCCTAAACAGTAGAAACCCCCCCAAGTGACCCCATTTTGGAAACTAGATCCCCCAAGGAACTCCTATAGATGTGTGGTGAGCACTTTGAATCTCCAAGTTCTTCACAGAAGTTTATAACGCAGAGCTGTGAAAATAAAAAATCATTTTTTTTTCTACAAAAATAATTTTTTTAGTCCCCAATTTTTCCCAAGGGTAACAGGAGAAATTAGACCCCCAAAGTTGTTGTGCAATTTTTCCTGAGTACGCTGATACCCCATATGTGGGGGTAAACCACTGTTTGGGCACACGTCGGGGCTCGGAATAAAGGGAGCACTGTTTCACTTTTAACAGCCAATCAGAGCGATCGTAGCCACGTGGGGGTTAAGCCAACCCCCCTGTGGTGAAGCACAAAGGGTCTTGTGCCTGCGGGTCGGGTGACCTTTCAGTGACCCCAGTCACCCGACCCGCAGGAACGCGATCCTTTCATGACACATACGCTGTGTCACAGGTCAGGAAGGTTAACATACTCTAAAGTCAGTCATCATCTGGCTGTGCATCTAGTATGGTCACAAGTGTGTCATAACTCTCGGGAAGACCACTTAATAGAAGTGCAGCAACATGAAAATCGTTAATTTCTTCTCCAATATCCCTGGGACACTCTACAATCTCTAGGGTGTTTCTTATGTAGTCCTGCATATTCTGTCCATCACTCAGCTTAGACTGATGCAAATTTCTCATGAGATAAAACTTATTTCTGAGATTTGATCTTTCATGCACTTTCTGTAACTCATCCCACATCTCCTTTGCAGTTGCACACTTGAGGGAGATCGTGCTTTGTGCTTTCTGATCTTTCTTTAGCCAATCATTTGGTAATGGATGAAGCACTTGTTCCTGAGTATGTTTCCACAGTCCTTCTCTTATGAGCAGCATCTTCACCATGATTTTCCAGGACTGGTAGTTCTGGTTAGTGAGGCTTGGCACTGAGAACTTGACAGGATTGCTGCTAGTGGACATCTTCTCTGGTGCTCTGTGCTGCTTTTGCTCTGGGCTTCTGTTGCTGTGTTAGGGTACGTTTCCACGTAGCGGAAACACTCAGGATTAGCTACGGATTGAACGCTGCGTCCTACCACGGCGTTTAATCCGCAGCGGCCAGATGTTCCTGCATAGTGGAGGGGATTTTATGAAATCCCGTCTCCACTATGCATCAGATTACACGGGTGACACACCCGCGAAACCGGACATGCGGCACGTCTTTTCAGAACGCAGCATGTCCATTACCTTGTGGCGATGGAGCATCGCCGCAAGGTAAATAGCAGAGTCCTATGAAGCTGTGCAGCGATTCCGGATGTGTTCAATGAACAAATCCGGATTCACCGCACATTCAGAAGGGGGTGGGGCTTTGGGCGGAGCGGGGTTTCCGCTCCATCCAAAATGCCAGCTCTCCGCTACGTGGAAATGTAGCCTTACTCTGGGGTTCTGTGTCACTCTGGGCCCATAACCTGTTGGCAGTGGGTTACTCACGATACTCTCCAAGCGTGTGACAACAGAACTTGATTATACAGGAACAATATGTGATAAGCTTAATAGATCAGGAATAAATCATTTCTGTGTCTCTATCTGTGCATCATCTACAGCAGGCTGCTTCTCTCATACACAGACACAGGAAAACAGGAAATACAGTCACATGCTCTTCCTGTGTGAGCCTCTGGGAGTTTTTTTTGTTCTATCTTTATAAACAGCATACAAATCTAGCAACTAAACACTCATAGACAGGAATAGAGTTGTTGCACCAAACATATTCCAACAATTTCATAATACGCTCCCAAAGAAGTCATACCAAGCCTTTTTTGGGGGCAGGGTGTATAGATTTTTTTCCATAGGAGCCCCAATTAAAGGGGAAAATAGACTACTATGGAGACATAAGTCTTTGACAAAAGTAGTCAGGAGTAGTAAACTTTGCTATGCTGGAGAAACACCTAACGATCATACTTATTGTGTCAAATTGAAGCAGCTACATTGCTTTATTGAGCACTGTGTAGATTTAACCCTCAACTGGTGAGGTGGGGTTGCCACACCCAGGGCCGGCGTCAGCACCCGGCATACCCGGGCAAGTGCCGGGGCCCTGAGCAGGTGGGGGGGCCCACTCACCGTCGGTGCCCGTCAGCGGATGAGAGCGGTACCAGCACCACCACTGGGCCCCCCGCTTGCTCAGGGTCCCGGGAGCAGCCGGCGCAATACTCACCTCTCCCCGTGCCTCTGCTGCCGCAGCTCCGGGCTCCCGGGGCGCCTGTGCTTCGTCTCACAGCAGCGCCGCTGAATTACGTCATCATTCAGTGGCCGGCTGTGGCAGAGAGAGCGCGGACGCCGGACAGGTGAGATGTGAGGTGTGTGTGTATGTGTGTGTGTGTATGTGAGAGAGTGCTGCAGTGCTGTCTGTATGTGGTGCTGTATGTGTGATGGTGGTGGGGGAGGCAGTGATGGTGGTGAGGAGGCAATGATGAAGATGATGATGGGGAGGCAATGATGATGATGATGGGGAGGCAATGATGACGATGGGGAGGCAATGATAATAATGATGGGAAGGCAATGATGATGATGATGGGGAGAAAATGATGATGATGATGGGAAGGCAATGATGATGATGATGATGATGGGGAGGCAATGATGATGATGATGATGATGATGGGAGTCAATGATGATGATGGGGAGGCAATGATGATGATGGGAAGGCAATGATAATGAGGAGGCAATGATGATGGGGAGGCAATGATGATGATGATGGGGAGGCAATGATGATGATAATGGGCAGGCAATGATGATGATAATGGGGAGTCTTTCCACAGTGCCCTTTCCTGAGCCGTGCAGAACGCAGCACAGTGCAGATGAGAGCTCCATATTTTGTATGGAGCATTATATGGGGACCAGTATTCTGTATGGAGCATTATTTGGGGTCCAGTATTCTGTATGGAGCATTATATTGGGTCCAGTATTCTGTACGGAGCATTATATAGGGGATGGGGGGTGACATCCTGCATGGGGTATTATATGGGTGATGAGGGGGAGACTATGTGGTGCCCATAATATTGTATGGAGGACTGTACTGTCCGGTCTGTACTGTGCGCTGTGAGGATTTGGCGTTTTTTGAGCTATTGTACAATTTACAATAGATATCAGTCATGTAATGTAAGAAGTGAAGTATTTGGTATTGTACTATACCCATATTCCTCTGCAGTATCTGTGCATCATGAATCGTGGTCTGTGTTAAAGGGGCCCACTGAGACTCATTCGCCCGTGGCCCACCCCAGGGAATTTTTGTACAGCTGCCATTCATTCATAATGCCCTCGGATTGAATCATCAAAGTATTACATTTTTCGGTACTTGTGGGTGTCAAAAATTTGTTATGCTCATGTGTAATCAATCGCCAATAAGAAAACGATTAAAACAAACGAGATCTTTGCATTTTCTGTAAAAATAAGAGATTTCTAAACACTGAGGTATAGGAAACCCCACATCACCAGTTGCGTGACAAAAACCCCACCTCACCAGCTGAGGGATAAACTGCTTCTATCCTTTTTTAATGTTTCCCGTTTGTCTCTGATATCCAGGGACCAGGACCGCTCCTGTTAGATTGTTAATGTAACTATGTAATATCATATAGTTGTAGGATTGGAACCTGCGTTGCTCAACATCAAATGGCAGTGGTTGGTCGCTAAGAGTCAATGTTATAGCTAATTGCTATATGCATGATTTACCTTTCCTATTGCAATGCTGTCCATTGTGGCAGCTAAAAACATTTGAGCAATTTATCATGATAGGCATTTTACACAGAAATGAGAAACAAAAGAAAAACAGTTATGTTTTGCTGGCTGGAAATGTTTTGGCGTTCCTGCTCAGGTCATTGAGTCGGAACTTGAGTGTAAAGACATGAATGCTAAATAGACAATTTATTTTCAGCACAACTTTATTTTCCCTTTCTGAAGTTGAAATATTTTGAGGTGTTGCATGTACTTCTCATGAAATTACAATATCATCAAAAAGTTAATTTATTTCAGTTCTTCAATACAAAAAGTGAAACTCATATATTATATAGAGTCATTACAAACAGAGTGATCTATTTCTGTTAAAGTTGATAAATATGGCTTACAGCTAGTGAAAACTCAAAAGTCATTATCTCAGTAAAATAGAATAATTAACAAAAAACCCATGCAAAGGATTCCTAAGCATTTAAAAAGGTCCCCTGTTATGTTTTGGTAGCTGAGGAGGCAGGAGCAAAAAACCGCATAGGCAGCCTAACACCAGAGAGGTTGGAAACTAATAGGTTGCAGACCCCTAAACTAACCGCACAACTAGAAGCAGCCGTGGGACGTTCCTACGGTGCCCTAGATGCCTCGTCACAGCCGGAGAGATTAGCTATCCCTGAAGATGGAAAGAGGAAAGCTAACTGCCCTGGAGTAGACCCCAAAAGAATAGGACCCCCAGACATATAGTTGCGGTTAGACAAGATGAAAATACGAACACAGACAGAAAATAGATTGAGCAAATGCTGGGGTCCAAAACTGTCTAGACAGGACATCAAAGGAGAATACTGTCTGCAAACCAAAAAAACCTGGGAAAATCTCCAACACTTCTGAATCCAAAAATACTGAGACCACACGGTCTCGACCACCTATATCAGATCTCTGGTGTGGACACGAAGCAACTCAGCAGTAAAATATCACAAGAACTGAGCAAATAACAAATACAAAAAACGAACGAAGACCAGCCAAAGCCCCCAAAGGGGACCCGGCTGAAGACAAAAAGCAATGCAGCAAAAAGCAACGAATTTAAACCACAGTAAAAAAAACTGAAAGAGACTTATCTGAATGCAAGCAGGAGACAGCAGAAAATCAAGCTGAATTCCAACCTAGACCAGGAAGAACAATTGATCACAGGCAAAGATCATGGGAGGTCAGCTCACTTACGTCAGGCCAGTCAATATCACCTGACAACCACTCATTAACTGCAGGTATAGGACTCTTGGTGTTCAACATAGGTTCAATACCCTCAGCAACCACCAGAGGGAGCTTCAGCTCCGAAGTCGTCTCCAATATGTTCACAACAGTACCCCCCTTGAGGAGGGGTCACCGAACCCTCACTTGTGCCACCAGGACGATCAGGATGAGCTTTCAGCATGAATGTCAGAAGCAAACACCCAAGAATTGTCCTCCTGACCATAGCCTTTCCATAGCCGAACGAGAATCCAATATCTTCTCAACCACATACTCCAAATTGCCCTCAACCAAAACAGGATCAGGAGGCGCAGCCATAGGAACCACTGGCTCGAACGAAGAAGCAAGAAGGAAACGGGATTAATAATCTAACGATCTTATAAGGTCCAATGAACCTTGGCTTAAATTTTGGAGACGCGACCTTCATAGGGACTTTTTTTGAGCACAACCAAACCAAGTCACCCACTTTAAATCAAGGACCATCAGTCCTATGCCAGTTGGCAAACAGCTGTGCCTTTTCCTGAGAGAGAGACAGCTTATCCACTACTTGATCCCAAATCAGCTGCATTCTCTCCACAATAGAGTCAACACCAGGACAGACAGAAGCCTCCACCTGCCCTGAAGAAAATCGAGGATGAAGCCCGGAATTGCAGAAAAATGGAGACATCAAGGTGGCTGAACTAGCCCTATTATTCAAAGCAAACTCAGCCAAAGGCAAAAAAGAGACCCAGTCATCTTGATCAGCAGACACAAAACATCTCAAATAAGTCTCCAAGGTCTGGTTTGTTCTCTCAGTTTGTCCTTTGGTCTGAGGGTGAAATGCAGAGGAGAAAGACAACTGAACACCAAGTTTAGAACAAAATGTCCTCCAAAATCTGGAAACAAACTGGACTCCTCTGTCAGACACAATGTTCACCTGACAACCGCTCGTTAACTGAAGGTGTAGGACTCTTGGTGTTCAACATAGGTTCAATACCGTCAGCAACCACCAGTGGGAGCTTCAGCTCCGAAGTCATCTCCAATTTGTTCACAACAGTCCCCCTTAGTCAGTTTCAGTAGGCTCCACAATCATGGGTTATTGACACACTTCTCAAGGAGGGTAAGCCACAAAAGGTCATTGCTAAAGAAGCGGGCTGTTCACAGAGTGCTGTATCCAAGCATATTAATGGAAAGTTGAGTGGAAGGAAAATGTGTGGAAGAAAAAGGTGCACAAGCAACCGGGATAACCACAGACTTGAAAGGATTGTTAAGAAAAGGCCATTCAAAAATTTGGGGGAGATTCACAAGAAGTGGACTGCTGCTGGAGTCATTGCTTCAAGAGCCACCACACACAGATTTATCCAGGGCATGGGCTACAAGTTTCGCATTCCTTGTGTCAAGCCACTCATAACCAATAGACAATGCCTGAAGAGTCTTACCTGGGTCAAGTAGGAAAAGAACTGGACTGTTGCTCAGTGGTCCAAGGAGTTGTTTTCAGATGAAAGTAAATTTTGCATTTCATTTGTAAATCAAGGTCCCAGAGTCTGGAGGAAGAGTGGAGAGGCACACAATCCAAGCTCCTTGAGGTCTAGTGTGACGTTTCCACAATCAGTGATAGTTTGGGGAGCCATGTCATCTGCTGGTGTAGGTCCACTGTGTTTTATCAGGAACAAAGACAGCGCAGCTGTCTACCAGGAAATTTTAGAGCACTTCATGCTTCCCCCTGCCGACAAGCTTTTTGGAGATGGAAATTTCATTCTCCAGCAGGATTTGGCACCTGTCCACACTGCCAAGAGTATCAATACCTGGTTTAAAAACAACAGTATCACTGTGCTTGATTGGCCAGCAAACTCGCCTGACCTTAATCCCATATAGAATCATGGGGTATTGTCAAGAGGAAGATGAGAGACACCAGACCCAACAATGCAGATGAGCTGAAGGCTGCTATCAAAAAACCAACCTGGGCTTCCATAACACCTCAACAGTGCCACAGGTGGATCGCCTCCATGCCACAATGCATTGATGCAGTAATTGATGCAAAAGGAGCCCCGACCAAGTATTTAGTGAATTTACTGAACATACATTTCAGTAGTAAATGTAGAAGGGTTATTCCAGTCACCAAGTTTCAGTGTTACATGTGCAAAAAACAACCTAACTCCTTTAAAATTCACCTTGATGGACCTCTTTTGGGTGGTGCATAAGTTGGTAATGCATGATATAAGATAACAAGGAAAAACAGAAATTCAGCACTCACCTGATCCTTATTCCAACTTGTGCTTTAATCCATTACAACCAAGGTATTGTACATGTGGACATGCTTGATGTCAGCTGCCATAAAACAGTTGACATCAACCCAAAGCCCACGACAATTTTTTAAATTTAATTCTTTATTTTATACATAATTTACACAGCAGGGGCTGAATACAACTCCCATCATTGTCACCTGGTCATGCTGAGCTCAGGAAGATCGTGCAACAATGATCAAAGCTTTCATCAGCACTTGGGAAAAGCGCAAACTGCACAGCCAGAATGTGTAATACTGACAAATGATGTCATCTATGTGTCATCAGTGTGTTTGTGTGCGGCACGCATTTTGTCCGTGTTGCTGGTAAAAAACTGACATGTCTGCAGGTTTTTCACATGGACACACAGTCCATGTGAAAAACATGACATGTTAGTGCGTCTATTGAATACAATGGGTGTGCGCTTGTCTATGTTTGTGGTCCTTAAAATATGAACCACATACGGACATGATAAACGGATGTGTGAAGGGACATTATGTAGGGAGTGTTCACACAGGCAATGCAGTTTGGTCCAAACATGTGAAGTTTTATTGCTTTCATAAAACTCCAAGGGATTCAAAACAAAGCAGCATCTTCTGGGCACAAAGATATAACAGCAAAAACACAGTTCATTCATCAGGCACATATATGTCAGTGCGGGCTCACCAAAAATTATTAAAGTCCTCCCTCTCTCTCAGCTTCCAGCTGAGACTGCTAACATTGGAAGTCTTTTCTTCCTCCCAGATATAGCTCAGATTTGCTGGTCACTCACCAGCTCCAACACTCTCCACTCTGCTCACCATCTACATGCATACTGACACAAGGTGAACTCATTTCCTGGTTCTAGACAAAACAATGCAGGTTTCTCTAATCAAACCTTGCAGAGCTGGGATTTAACCATGTCCTTGCTGCTTTACTACTCTTATAATAAAAAATAAGGTATCTTTTTAGCTAACTACATTTATCATGAAGATAGCAGCTCCTCCCCTGTGTATAGCAACAGGTCCTCCCATGTATATGAAGATAATAGCATCTCTCCTCTGTATGAATATAACAGCATTTCCAATTTATCAACATAATATCATCTTCCTGGTATATGAAGATAAGAACCCTTCCCCTTAGGTATGAAGATAACAACACTATAATGTGTCTGGGTTTGAAACCCTTGAGCCTGTGCTTTATTGTTGGCTTCTCTCTCTGCTGAATCACAGCAGTTACCTCTTATCTCTTGGTGTTTATTGTCTGGTATCTATGCTTTAGTCTTTTTAGCTTGACAGATATTTTAGTTTATTCATTTGTCTGCCTATTCACCTTTCGGGTAGGGTTATGTATACTTTCTTTCTGCTGGTGTTTCTTGCTGGTGATATTCTCATATTGTTGTCCAGCAATACTGCCATTGTTTATGCCAGTAAAGGTACTGCCACACTAAGCAATCCCGCTAGCGATCTCGTTAGCGTTGCATACTAATGAGATCGCTAGCGGGATTGTTTCTATATCGCTAAATGCTGCCGCATTTAGCGATATAGTTAACGACGCTATCGCCGTTAGCGATCTTCTTAACGACTTTAGCGGTACAAAAGTACCGCTAAATCGCTAAGAAAAGGTGCCACACAGCGATTAGATACTTACCCAGCGGGAGCGCCGACGAGAAAATAGGGTCCGGAACGATTCCAGCGACGAGCGAGATCACAGCAGGAAGCTCGTCGCTGGCAGCTGCCGCACTGAACAACATCGCTAACGGGATCGCTAAATAGTGACGTTTTTTAGCGATCCCGTTAGCGATATTGTTTAGTGTGGCATACCCTTTAGTGAAAGACTAGATTGGGTTTATCACTCTGCTGATTATGCTTTTCACCTTGCACCTATCTTCTGTTACTTGTTTCGGAAGTAGGTGGCATACTCCAGCACTACATACGTTATCGTTTCATTTTGTATTTTGTGGTTTGTTTTAACTCACTCTGGAATCTCCTTCTATCTCCTTCCCTTCTGTAGGTATATTACAGTCTGCTCTGCCCTCCGGTACCTTAGGAGGAACGTGAAATGCTCAACGGCCTTTCAGGCAGCATAGGTCTAAGCTGCCATTGTTTAGTCTGTTATTAGGGCTATTCCAGCCCACGTAGAAACCGCTAGGGACTGCTGGGTCAGAATTTTTAGTCTGTACAGGAATCGGCTGGATCAGATGTAGTTTTTTTGTGTTTAACCTGTTTTCAGATGTGAGTTGTTACATAATTATAACATTAACGAGGTTTCATCTCAACTGTAACTCATTTGTCCATGAATTTTGTCACAGATTTGCCGAATTCGGGTGGTAGTATTATTTTATGGGTGGTGGACCATTTCAGCAAGACGATTCACTTGGTTCCTCTACCAAAATTCCCTACGGCTAAGAGTTTTGCTACAATGTTTATCTCTCATGTCGTTAAGTTACATGATATTCCTAAAAACATTGTTTCCGATAGTGAGGTTCAGTTTATAGCTAGCTTTTGGCATAACTTTTGCTCCAGATTAGGAATTAAACTTTCATTCTCCTCAGGTTGTCATCCTGAGACTATTGGTCAGACAGAGAAAATGAACCAAGAATTAGAATAATATTTAAGATGTTTTGTTTCATCTAACCAAGAGGATTGGGTGGATTTTCTTCCTCTGGCTGAGATGGCTTTCAAAAACTGGACCTCTACTGCTATCGGTACCTCACCTTTTTATTTCTTGTGGGGGTTTTCATCCAGTTTTTGGAATTTTTTCTGGTTTTCAGTCTGTCACTCCAGAGGAGGAAACATATTCTTCTCATTTGATTAAGGTCTGGAGAGACGTTGATAAAGATTTTTTGATAACCTGCAATCGGGCCGAGAGAACTGCGAACCGCAGACATAGGATTTTTCCTGTCTTTAAGGTAAGATATTTTATTTGGTTTTAATAAAAAAATCTTCATCTAAAGGTTCTGTCAAGGAAATTTGCTCCTAAGCTTGTTGGTCAGTATAAGGTAATTAAAATCATTAATCATGTGAAAAAAGCTCCAACTCCCGATCGCATAGATTAATAATTCCTTCCATTGCTCTCTCCTTTAAAGGTTTGACTGGGTACTCATGACATCATTGATGTCGATTTGGAGGAGGACAAGGAATATGAGGTGGAACGAGTTTTGGTTTCCAGACGTAAATCAAAGGAGAAGAAAGACCATTCAGTACGATGAGCACACCGGTGAAGAGCCGGTGAAGAGCAATTCTTCATTGAGACAGGAAGTGTTGACTGTTCGCAGATTAAAAATCCATCAGGCCTCAGTTTGTAGTAATAATTTGTGACAGCTCCCATCTCTTCCATTACCTGTGATTTTTTGTAGACCAAAAAAGCTGGTATTATAAACTTATCCATCGTGTTGCTATAAATAATGTTCGGCAACTGGTGTCAAGGTCTTACCCTTTTTTCTATCTGCTACTGCCAAGCGGATGGTGGATAAGTGCTTCTGTGCCTGTTTCCTCAATTCTTGTGACATTTCCCAATGTATATCTTCTGGCAAGGACAAACAATAGCTGAAATGAAGTTTCTTGACTTGCAATTAATGTATGACTTCAATGTGTAGTGTCTGGAGTCCAAGGGATTAATAAATTTCTCCCGGATAGGCCGCATGTACCGGCAAACATTGCAGTCTCCACAGGGGAAAGAACCCTTAAGTGTAATGCCCCGATGTAGTCTTGTAGTCGGCCGGATAAAGTGGCTTCTTGTAAGGATATCCTGTAACTTTGGGGCCCTCCTTGCTGTTAAGAGAGATCATGTAATCATAAATGGGGAAGTCTGGGAATCCATAAATAGGGTCAGGCAATAGGTCTGCAATATCCCCCTCATTCGTTTCCACCCAGTATTATAGTTCGTTATGAACCTAAGAGTTTGATCTTGGGCGTGGGTACAGGGGTCAGTAGGGTGTCTTGCATATGCCCCTTGGCTCTTTGGTAGGCCACGGAAATTACCTTTTTGGGGTAGCCATGTTGTTCGAATCTCTCCGTTAGAGATCTTGCTTGGATGTTGAAGTCATGATCAGAGGTACAATAATGTCGGATTCTGAAAAATTGGCCCACGGGTACCCCTTTCTTTCTATGGGCAGGGTGGAAGCTCCCATGTTGTAACAAGCTGTTGGTGGCAGTGGGTTTCCGAAATAGGTCCATGGCAAGGCGATGATCGGAGACAATCACTTTCAGGTCCAAGAACATCACAGAGCTAGAAGAACAAAGGTACGTTGAGCAAATATTGTAGCTGTTGCAGTTGAGCTCGCTGAGAAATTGCGAGCATTCAAATTCCGTACCTAGCCATACTAAAAAGACATTGTCAATAGAGCGATGCCAGTGTAGGACCTTGTCATGGTACCAATAGGACTTATAGACCACCGTTTCCTCCCACCAGCCTAAAAAGATGTTGACATAGGCTAGCGCACACCGGGCACCCATCCCTACTCCAGACACCTGGTGGAAAAAAGACATGTCAAACAAAAAGTAGCTGTGATGGAGAATGTGGTCCATAAGATCAACCCAAAAGGAGCCATGCATACGATTGTTGGAAAATGTTTGTCCAGAAAAAATGCAAGAGCATGAATGCTGTCCATTTGGCTGATGTTTGAGTACAATAACTCAACGTCACAGGTCACTAGAAGTGCTTGGTCATGTAGGATAACATCTCAACATATTTGAATGAAATGGGAAGAGTCTCTAATGTAGGAAGGTAATGTAGAGGCAATTGGCTGCAATAATACTGAATCAATCATCAGCTGGTTAATATCCCTCGCATCCACTGAGTGCGAGGCACGCCACACACGTTGATCGTGTATCTAGCCTCATCCCTCCATGACATGCCTGGGAGTAGCAAACTCACACCGGGAAACACATTTATCCTAATTAACAAAGGTATTTATTGTTACACATTCTGACTCCACACATCTCATTTTTCTCCCTGACAAAGCTGCGTGAGCAGTGATACGCATAAGATGTGTTTCCTTCCCCTGGTTTGGTAACCATGTATTCAGGCACTCTCCTGGTGGGTTGGTGGGATATCTGTAGAACCTTGTATTTATTGACTCCATATGCTGCCTTTACTGCTTTATTATTAGGCAGGCACCCCCAGCAGCTCTTTTTTGCTCCTATTATAGGACACAGAAGCTGTTTTCTTTGGGGTCCATGGTCTTTACTCACTTGCTATCATAACACTTCTTATGACATTTTTCCTGTGCCTCATCTGATATACTGCTCATCTTATAGTTACTGGGTCCCACACTTGCCCTATGCCATAGTCATTTAGACTCTATTGTATTGGTAATAAGGGTTATCTTGTGATGCTGCTTCATTCTTGATGTGGGGACACCCACTACTGTATGATATGTGTGTTTGTACATTTTATTGAAGTTTATTTTCATTCATATGTTTATTACCATCCAAACTAGCACACATTAGAGTTCAAAGCTCTGGTGATTTCTTGCAGCTAGCCATTTGTCAGTGTGTCCCATTCCTTGCATTTATACCAGGGGAATATATGTACACACGTGGTCAAAATTGTTGGTACCCTCTTTTAATGACAGAAAAACCCACAATGGTCACAGAAATCACTTGACTCTGACAAAAGTAATAATAAATCAAAAATCTATGAAAATGAACAAATGAAAGTCAGACATTGCTTTTCAAACAAGCTTCCACAGAATTTTAAAAAAAATAAAACTCATGAAATAGGCCTGGACAGAAATGATGGTACCCTTGAAAATAATGTGACAAAATGGACATGTTAAATCAAGGTGTGTCCACTCATTAGCATCATAGGTGTCTACAATCTTGGAATCAGTGAGTGGGCCTGTATAGAAGGCTACAGATACTTACTGTGCTGTTTGATGACATGGTGTGTATCACACTCAACATGAACCAGAGGAAGCGAAGGAAAGAGTTGTCTCAGGAGATTATAAAGAAAATTATAGACAAACATGTTAAAAGTAAAAGTTATAAGACAATCTCCATGTTCCTGTGACTACAGTTGCACATATTATTCAGAAATTTAAGCTCCATGGGACTGTAGTCAACCTCCCTGAGCATGGCCGCAGAAGGAAAATTGATGACAAATCTAAGAGAAGGATAATACGAATGGTAACAAAAGAGCTCAGAAAATCTTCTAAACAGACTAAAGGTGAATTTCAAGCTTAAGGAACATTAGTGTCAGATCACACCATCCGTCGTTGTATGAGCCAAAGTGGACTTCATGGGAGACAACCAAGGAGGACACCATTGCTGAAAAAAAAGCATAAAACAGCCAGACTGGAATTTGCCAAACTATATGTTGCCAAGCCACAAAGCTTCTGGTAGAATGTCCTATGGACAGATGAGACAAAAATCAGACAAACATCAGCTCTATGTTCACAAACGGAAAAATGAAGCATATCAAGAAAAGAACACTGTCCCTAGTTGTCAGACGTCAACTACAGTATCTCATTAAATGGAAAGATTTCAGTCCGGAGGATAATTCCTGCTTTAGTGCGGAAGATTTGGATCACCTAGTGAGAGAGTTTTCTTAGCAGTTGGGGATCAGTTGGTCCAGTGTCCTCTCGTAGAAGGAAAAAGGGAGTACTATCATGCATCTGGGTTGAAACCCTCAAGTCTGTGCTTTGTGATCAATTTCTCTATCCATTGAGTCACAGCAGTTACACTTTTTTGTCTTGTTTATAGTCTGGTATTCTTGCTTTAAACTTTTTAGGTTGACAAATGTTTTAATTTATTGTACCTATCTTCTGTTTCTTGTTTAGGAAGTAGTCAGCATATTGTCTAGCGGTATGTTCCTTATGTTTTCATTTTGTATTTTGTGGTTTGTTTTAACTCACTCTGGGATCTCTTTCTACCTCAGCACTCCTTCCCTTCTGTGGGTAAATTACATTCTGCTCTGTCCTCCAGTTTCTTATTAGGAGCTAGAGGTGCTTGACGGCCTTTCAGGCAGCTTATGTCTGAGCTGCCATAATTTAGTCTGTTGTTAGGACTATTGCAGCCCATGTAGGAACAGCTAGGGACTGCGTGGTCAGAATATCTAGTCTGTGCAGGAACGGCTGGGTCAGTTGCTGTTTTTAGTGTTTTCCCTATTTTCCCATGTGAGTTGTTACACAATTATAACAGGCACCGCCACTATGAATGAAGATAACGGTACCTTCCCTGTTTATGAACACAACAGCACATCCACAGTGTATAATAATAACAGCACCACTATAATGTATGAAGATTACAGTGCCTCTCTTGTAAATGAAGATAACAGGACTTCACCTATTAAAGAAGATAACATCACATGCCTCCTCTGTGGCCTCCCCATCAACTCCCTTGCACCACTCCAGTCTGTCCTCAACTCTGCTGCCCGACTAATCCACCTCTCTCCTCGCTACTCCCTGTTTTCTCCCTGTGCAAATTCCTCCACTGGCTCTCAATTCCCAATGAATCCAGTTCAAACTACTAACACTGACCTACAAAGCTATCCACAACCTGTCCCCTCCCTATATCTCTGAACTAATCTCCCAATATCTTCCTTCACGTATTCTTCGATCCTCCCAAGACCTCCTACTATCCTCCACACTTATTCGTTCCTCACACAACCGCCTCCAAGATTTCTCCCGAATATCCCCATCTTCTGGAATTCCACGCCTCAACATGTCCGATTATCCAACACCCTCGGATCCTTCAGACGGAACCTGAAAACCCATCTCTTCAGGAAAGCTTACAGCCTGCAATAACCATTCTGCCACCTCACCACCACCCGAGCTTCCGCCTTGCCAACACCCGAGCTTCCATCTTTCCACCACCCGAGCTGCCACCTCCCGAGCTGCCGCCTTGCCACCACCACCAGAGCTGCCGCCTCACCGCCACCACAAGAGCTGCCACCTCACCGCCACCACAAGAGCTGCCGCCTCACCACCACCAGAGTTGTCGCACCCCGACCTTCTGTCTCTTCCCCATTATCCCGTAGAATGTAAGTCCGCAAGGACAGGGTCCTCTCCCCTCTGTACCAGTCTGTCATTGTAAATTTGTTTACTGTAAACGATATCTATAACTTTATATGTAACCCCTTTTCATGTACAGCACCATGAAATTAATGGCACTATATAAATAAATAATAATAATAATAATAATGCCCTGTATATGGAGACAGCAGTACAACCCATTTGAATGAAGATAATATCGTCTCCTGTGAATGAATACAACAGCACCTCTCCAGTATATGAAGAATAATGTGACATTTTTCACTATCCAATTGAAAACTTTTCTCTCTACCTATGATTTATTTTATTCTTTGTGAAGTTATTGAGATTGTCTGGAAATTGAGTGCAGGTTCAAGTCTTCTTACATTGCTTCTTTATATACATAAACTGTTAGTTTATTCTCTGCAATAAAAATGAATTTGACTCACTGAGGCCTTGACAAGTTGATGTATTTACTTCTTGTGTATATAGTATATGTTATTTATTTCCCATTCCTGCTAAGTAGATGTGAGAGTATGCAATAATTGCTTTGCTAAAGTATAAGCATCATTGTGAGCATTTTGTTTAGTCAGTTGTTTTTAGAAGCAGCACCATATTACTATTACCTGGCAAATCCTGCCACAAATGCACAATGAGGATTTACTGCTGTGCAGTTTTTTGCTGCCAACAATATACCAATTATATTTATTTGGCTTTCTTCCACAATTTTGTACTCTTTCCAGTGAATCAAAAGCAGCCTCTCTGTTCACTTTTTATACAAAGGGAGGGAAATGTTTCTTCTTTTATCACTGCCAATAAAAGAGTAACTCCTAAGTGCTGATCTTTTAAGCTTTTAAGTCGGAATAATATACATAAATCAATACTATCAAGACAGAAAAATTACTCCATAGTACAGATCACAGTAAAAAGACTACACACATCTGCACACATGAGAGAAATTAATTACTTTGATAATACTTTTTGTAAGTCCTTAATATTGTTAGATTTCTAAATCCTTTTTTTAAGATACCAACAGCCTATGATTAAAGTTGCGCAATAAAAGTCAAATATTGTTTTTCGCTTACCATAAATAAATCGATTTCATATTTTTGGGTTTTCTTATGCTGAATTATTTGATTGATCTAAGCATGACAGGCTTACTACCAACAACTATTAAAATTTATATAATTTACATTATACAATCATGGCTAGCAGATACTAAAATAAAGAGTTTTTGAAGCGTAGTTATTTTCTAATACACGTTTGGGAATTGACTGTTGTAATAAGTAGAGTAGAGAGATATACTGTATGCCTCCTCTTTATGGACTTATACTCAGATCATGGATAAAAAAGTTATTAAAGGTAATTATTCAACATATTAATCTTCTTGATTTGTGAAATAATATAAATATCATAAGTTGAACTATCAACGCTACCATCTTCACTGCAATCTATCTAATAGGGTTCACATGGATAAGAAAGTTGGGATTGTTACCCATCGCAACCACTGAGATGTTTGTTTTGTAATGCAGATTACCATTGCCTCTTCTCGCTGTATTGGTTACTGCGGGCCACCACCTTGTCTTATATGGGCCCAATGCTTTATTTATTTGTAGCAGAACTGCTGCTACCAGAAGAATCTGTGCCGTTCTCAGTGCTGGAGGGTGGACCGAATATTCAGTGACCCTTTCTAAACCTGTATATTTTACTTTTTATTTGACTTTTGTTCTTGGTGCATGGTACGTTGTCACTGAACGTATCTAATGTTTGTTTCTTTTTGTATTCAGTGCATTGTGGTCGTGTTTTTATTTTGCCGAAGGACTGGAAATAAAGCCCTTTTTTATGTTTGTGGGTTAATTCTAACATGAATCTGCATTTGGTGGGGGAAGAAGGAAAATCTGCTCTTATCCGGAAATTAAACCAGTTTACCGGAAAGTCTGTACTCGACCATGTCTGTACTCGGCAGCACAGTGGCTCAGTGGATAGCACTGCAGCCTTGAAGCGCTGGAGTCCTGGGTTCGAATCCCACCAAGCACAACATCTGCAAGGAGTTTGTATGTTCTCTCCGTGTTTGCGTGGGTTTCCTCCGGGCACTCCTTTTTCCTCCCACACTCCAAAAAACATACTGATAGGGAATCTAGATTGTGAGCTCCATCAGGGACAGCGACGATAATGTGTGCAAAGCGCTGCGGAATATGTTAGCGCTATATAAAGATTATTTATTATCTAAGGGATTCTCTGTACTTTATGACTGGATTCTGTATTATACTAGTGCATACCACCAAGAGTGTCAACCATCTTCCCATTATAATGTGTCTATAAAAATAAAGATCAGATTTGTTTGAGATTGATTTGGACAAAAACTATGACCAGAAAAGTATTAATGCCTTATAACTTAAGGTTCATGCACTGTCATGGATGTGTCAGAGGCTGTAGACCGTTGCACTGCATCTGTCTGCAGAAGGTCTCGGTTGTTTGCTTTGCAGACTAGTGGCCACCTCCGCCGTGCTAATGACCACACCTGGACCTGGGTGTTTATAAAGGTACTGTCACACTAAGCGAGATCGCTAACGAGATCGCTAAAGAGTCACCGATTTTATGACGCAGTAGCGATCTCGTTAGCGACGCAGCTGTGTGTGACATGTAGCAGCGATGTGGCCCCTGCTGAGATGTCGTTGATCGCTTATCAACGTTCTGAGCCGTTTTTTGGTTGTTGGTGTCCCGCTGGTGAGCCTGAATCGCTGAGTGTGACACCCTTTATGAAAGACTTTACCAGCGTCGCAGGTGGGACTAAGTTTTCCCAACGACGGCAGAGGTCGTTATACAGATCGCTGATCTCTGATGAGATCTTTGTGTTTGGAAGCTAACTAGCGACCACATAGCGATCGCACTAGCGATCTCTCCAGGTTGTGTCGTTGTCGTGATCGCTAGTGCGATCGCTAAGTGTGACAGTGCCTTAACTCCCTACTTCCTGTTGGGAGGTGTGGGTGTTATTTCCTGTTTGCACTTCTCTGTTGAGACATGGAGCTGTAGCAATCTGCTAGCATCTCATGGAGTTTGGAGGGCATCGGCGTGTCTCTCTCAGTCTACTCAAGCAAAGTGTTCCCCTTGTTGCATTTGTCCTTGCTGTCTTTAGTGTTAGTGGGATTGACTAGCATTCATTCTGTCCTTCCCAGTGCAAGTCTTATTGCCAGGGTCACATAATGATTAGGTATACTGCTCGGCGATAGGTGCGGAACCTATATAGGGATGATAGGACAGATAGGGTGACGTTAGATAAGTTCAGGGGTCTCCACTTCCCCTTTCCCTAGTGTTTGGTTCCCCTTCCCTTAACCCTTTGTGTTGCATTTAGTCTGTCCTACACTGTGCTTGACATGCATCCTCAGGTGGCAGTTGGGCAAACTATTGTTTCACCAACAGCTGCTCCCAACAACTTCCCCATACACAAGCACAATCGGTTCAGCCAAATCTGCATGTGTTTTCAATGTGGAAAGTGGAGCAAATTTTCTACCAAACATCTCTGTTGATGACTATCTCATCTAAGAACAAAAAAAATGATGAAATTTCAACATGCCAGATTGCTTTTTTCACTTGTTATCAAGGGGAAAGAGCAGACTAAAGGTACTGCCACACTTAGTGATCTCGTTAGCGATCTCAATAACGACGCAAGCTAATGAGATCGTTTGCAAGATCTCTTTTAGGTCGCTAGTAGCTGCCAAACAGGAGATCTCATAAACGACTCATCAGCGGTCAGTGATCTCTTTAACGACTTTGGCGGTCGTTAGGATGTCATTAGCATGTACTGAGCGCTTGATTCATAGGAATTTCCAGCATCGCTCCTGCTCTCTGCGTCCTGCTAGCCTGCTTTGCAACTGCTGCGATCCTCTCTGTGAGCAAAAGAGAACTTATAGATATTGCGATCCATTCCGTGACGCTAAACCCATATGCGTCACAAACGAGGTCGTTCGCAAAAGGTGCCAAACAGCGATATAGGCTCACCAGCGGGATGCCAACGATCAAAAAACGGTCCAGAACTCTAGTGAACAATCAACGAGATCACAGCAGGGGCCACATAGTTGCTACATGCCACACACAGCTAAGTCGCTAACGAGATCGCAAAATAGTGACGTTTTAGTGATCTCATTTGCGATCTCGTTTGCGATATCGTTTAGTGTGGCATACCCTTAAGATTAAGTGTTGAACTGTTGAGAAAAGCTAGTCAGCAAAACAACCATAAGGTGACCTTAAATAAGATTGAGGTGGGATGATGTTGCCATACATATTATCATCCAAAGTAGCTTTCTGTCTAATTGGCAATATGCAAAAGCACTGAACATTGAACAAACATTTGTATCGTAATGTCAATAGATGTAGTAGACCAAACATTAATTTAGCACTTGCTAAATCTGTAGGAATGAAGAATCTTTATAGAGGGCAAATCCATGCATATTAATCAAATAAATCTACTCTGACAATCGACCAGTGAAATGTCTGAAACAACTTCAGACATGCATATAGTTACATATCCACCAAAATATTAATGTCTATGGAAATATTGAAAACAACAGCAGATTTCATTACAGCTCTGCTAGTTTTCTCACTGAAGATTGATGACTATGTAGTCCACAATTTTCAAAAGCTCTAGCTATCTTTGTCCCTCACCATTGATTGTTAGCTAGCTGCCTGTGTACAGAAAAGGTAAAAAGCTACCAATCAATGGAGCATAGGAGTTAGAGGTCACAGCTGAGAAGACTATCCAAACTGTATCAGTTAGAACATACCACTGGTATCAGGATTTTGCTCACCCTATTTTATGCAGCTCTCAGACTGGTAAGATTGAGCCTGATTCCACTTAAGGGATCTTCTCAACCTAAACATTTATCACCCATTTGTGCAATAGGAGATACATGTTGTGGGGGACAAGGGAGAATCCATTTTGGATTTTAAGTTCAGGACAACTCCTTCCTCTCCTAAAATGTGCCCCCACCCTTGCATTCCCCAAGGTCATAAAAAGCCATGCAGTGTTTATCTTTAATTAAAAACCAAAAACAAGCCTTTGAAGCTAATAACACCAAGGTGTGAAAACTTCTGCAGCTGCAAGCCAGCTGGCCCTTTTGTGTGACAAAGTACACGAATATTCATCATCGTACAACAAATCACAGCAAGGCTATGAGGTATTGAATCTGGAAAATTACCCATAATAACAAAACGCAATATCTCTGAGCCTAGCCGAGCACATCATCCGAATCGGCATTCCTTCCCCCATATGCGCTGCCAGGAGGCCAGTTGTAGCACTTTGTGCTATGGAGTTATAAAGCTCAGCCACCAGGAATTACAGTGCCTACAAGTAGTATTCAACCCCCTGCAGATTTAGCTGGTTTGATAAGATGCAAATAAGTTAGAGCCTTCAAACTGCAAACGAGAGTAGGATTTATTAACAGAAGCATAAATCTTACAAACCAAAAAGTTATGTTGCACAGTTGAATTTTAATAAATTTTAAACATAAAAGTGTGGGTCAATTATTATACAACCCCTATGTTTAATATTTAGTGGAATAACCCTTGTTTGCAATTACAGCTAATAATCGTCTTTTATAAGACCTGATCAGGCCAGCACAGGTCTGTGGAGTTATCTTGGCCCACTCCTCCATGCAGATCTTCTCCAAGTTATCTAGGTTCTTTGGGTGTCTCATGTGGACTTTAATCTTGAGCTCCTTCCACAAGTTTTTAATTGGGTTAAGGTCAGGAGACTGACAAGGCCACTCCAACACCTTGACTTTTTCCCTCTTGAACCAGGCCTTGATTTTCTTGGCTGTGTGCTTTGGGTCGTTGTCTTGTTGGAAGATGAAATTACGACCCATCTTAAGATCCTTGATGGAGGAGCGTAGGTTCTTGGCCAAAATCTCCAGGTAGGCCGTGCTATCCATCCTCCCATGGATGCGGACCAGATGGCCAGGCCCCTTGGCTGAGAAACAGCCCCACAGCATGATGCTGCCACCACCATGCTTGACTGTAGGGATGGTATTCTTGGGGTCGTATGCAGTGCCATCCAGTCTCCAAACGTCACGTGTGTGGTTGGCACCAAAGATCTCAATCTTGGTCTCATCAGGCCATAGAACCTTGAACCAGTCTGTCTCAGAGTCCTCCAAATGATCATGAGCAAACTGTAGACGAGCCTTGACATGACGCTTTGAAAGTAAAGGTACCTTACGGGCTCGTCTGGAACGGAGACCATTGCGGTGGAGTACGTTACTTATGGTATTGACTGAAACCAATGTCCCCACTGCCATGAGATCTTCCCGGAGCTCCTTCCTTGTTGTCCTTGGGTTAGCCTTGACTCTTCGGACAAGCCTGGCCTCGGCACGGGAGGAAACTTTCAAAGGCTGTCCAGGCCGTGGAAGGCTAACAGTAGTTCCATAAGCCTTCCACTTACGGATGATGCTCCCAACAGTGGAGACAGGTAGGCCCAACTTCTTGGAAAGGGTTTTGTACCCCTTGCCAACCTTGTGACCCTCCACGATCTTGTCTCTGATGGCCTTGGAATGCTCCTTTGTCTTTCCCATGTTGACCATGTATGAGTGCTGTTCACAAGTTTGGGGAGGGTCTTAAATAGTCAGAAAAGGCTGGCAAAAGAGATCATTAATCCACACATGTGAAGCTCATTATTCTTGGTGCCTGAACTACTTCTTAAAACTTTAGGGGGACCAAACAGAAGTCTTGTGGTTTGAGGGGTTGAATAATAAATGACACTCTGAATTAACTTTTAACGTTTTTTTTTTAAAAAAAAATTTAAAAATTTTTTTTTGCTGCAGTGCATTTCCCACTTCCAGGCTGATCTACAGTGCAAATGTCACAATGCCAAGTTAATTCCACATGTGTCAACCAGCTAAATCTGCAGAGGGTTGAATACTACTTGTAGGCACTGTATATACAATAGGCATATTTGGACTTGATGCGCAGATAAAATCCAGCCAAATCCAGTGGCGCTGCTGCCATTCCATTCAGAGTTTCGGGCAGAAAATTGTGGGCCGTTCACGGTTCTGGACTGAAAATCATACTCTTAGAGATGGGAGGAGAGAGGCTGCACAAGCCCAGGGGTGGGCGCAGAGTGTAGTGAGAGCAGCTAAGGAGATAAGTGTCAGCTCCTCACTTGGAGCTCAGTTTGTAGTTTTCTTTTGGCAGGAGGACCCATTATCAGACGGAGCTAAGAAAGCCTGTAACTAAGATTTGGACCTGTGATCCATCAGCGCCTCCCTGTGGTCACATGCTACATAGCACGGTAATTGCAACCTATCTATACCCTATCCTTTGCACTACACTCCTGACTGCATACTTGTATATTGTTCTGTAAATATATGCTTGTATATTTCTAGTGCGCATTTTGGGCGATTAAATATAAAATTAATCTTGGGCTGCTCTTTTATCTTAATCCATGAATCTCCACGTCTGCACGCTCGGTTGTTTATATGATACACTACCCGGGTGGGTTCCTGACCCGATATAAGCCTGCTGTCGGATGGAGCTTATTTCAAATGAGGAACTGGTGGCAGAATACCATATTGTTTTAGTGAGGAACTCTGGCAGTGATGGCCGGGAGGTTTATATATATCCCCATTCTGGACTGGTGATATATATCCCCCCTCAATGGGAGCGCCTTACTAACTCATGCCTATAAGGGAAGCCTTTCTGGTGACTATTTGCCCTCGGTGCAGTTCCCTGACTGACCTGGGGCAAGTGGTGGCGCCAGAGAGCCGACACCTGCTAGGTACTTCTCTCCCCTCCCCTCGAGGTGAGCGAAGTCGACCCCCTTCCCGTGAGATCCCTCACAGATGTTAAAAGATGCGAAAAGATCACTAGAATGAGGGACTTTCTTTCACTTTATTGTGTTCCAAATTATTATGCAAATTGATTTTAAGTGTCAGCGTTTTTTTTTTGTCAATGAAATCCATTTATGGTATTGTGTCTCAGCGTTCTTTGGATCACTGAAATCAATCTCAGATACCTGTGATAATTAGTTTGCTATGTGAGACCAATAAAAGGAAAACTGGATGTTCCACACTATTAAGCAGGCAAGAGTTTTCAAGTAACATGGGAAAGAAAAAGGATCTCTCTGCTGCTGAAAAGCATCAAATAGTGCAATGCCTTGGTCAAGGGATGAAAACATTAGATATTTCCCGAAAACGTAAGCGTGTTCATCGTACTGTTAAGAGATTTGTGGCTGATTCTGAACACAGACGTGTTTGCGCTGATAAAGGCAGAATGAGGAAGGTTTATGCCAGGCAAGTTCATCGGATTAAGGCCTGTTTCTCACATCAGGTTTTTTCAATCAGGCGAGTTCCGGCATGTTTTCTGAAAACCGGATCCGGTAAAAAATAAAACCGGATTCAGTTTTTTACAATAGACTAACATTAGTGCCGGATCGCGCCGCATGTCCGTTTTTCGCCGGATCCGGCGTCTGGTCTCAATCCGGCGTCTGGGAAAAACATCTCATGTAACGTTTTTTGTCTCCGGCAAAAAGGCCGGATGCGCCGGATCCGGTTTTTGCCGGATCTGGCGTCCGGATCCGTTTTTTTTTTGTCTGGTTTGGGTTTTGTAGCCCAGCCCACAGCCAACCTATATAAACAATGTTTGAGGGACCACCCTCAGCCATAACCATGCAGCCAGCGAAGAAAGCAGGAGGACGATATGGAGCCAGCCATCGAGGAGCCAGCTGCAGGAGAGGAGGACAGGAGGCCAGACCAGCACCACCACCAACAGCACGACCCAAGAATCTGTGGCCATGATGCAGCCGGGACCAGATGCAAGATGGTAAATATCACAGACAAGCACTTTCAGCGAGGGGTATGCAATATCAATATTTTCATGGCCCTTTTTTTCCCTCTTTATTCAACAGCACAAGCCGGTCACCAGGAGCACCTACACCCCCAGGACTCCAACAGATGCGGCTGCTGATGGAGAGCATGGGAGCAGAGGCCAGGCGGTAAATATAACACACTACCCCTTCCAGCCAGGGCCATGCAATATCACTTGATATTGCATGGCCTATGTTTGTCTTTATTCCACAGCAGAAGATGGCCCTCAACGCCAGCACAGGACAGTTCAGGCAGTGAGGAGACCACAGCAGCAGACAGCAGATGGTAAATATGACACACTACCCCTTCCAGCCAGGGCCATGCAATATCACTTGATATTGCATGGCCTTTGTTTGTCTTTATTCCACAGCAGAAGATGGCCATCAACGCCACCAGCACAGGACACGTCTTCTTCTGGGAGCCCTCCGACGCATCGTCAGCGTTTAGAGGTTTTTTTTTTGTTTTTTTTTATTGCACAATCGCATCTCTGTTATTTATATATTAATGGCATTACTTTTTATTTATAACAGGAAATGGAACCTGAAGAGGAACTCCCAGGAGAAGAACGAAGGGGTGGAGAGATACCCGGAGTGGGCTCGCAATTCGTAAGTTTCCTGCATGCATTGCTCAAACATAACATCACACTACACACAACACATAGAAAACAATTTAGTACAGACATCACACTGCACCCAAACACGTATGCCTACAGTCAAGCACATAATTTTTTTTTTATATAGTGTTCCGGAAATGGTGTTCGGCAAAGAGGTCAACGCAGTGCCTCCCAGGGTCGTCGGCGTGAGCAACGCGGCGGTCACCATCATGTAAGTAATTTTTTTTTTTTTTTCAATTTGTTTTGGTAAACTTTTTTGGTTAACTTTTTAATTTACATGTTTTTTTTTCCTTGGTAGTTTGGAGACTAATGTATATTTTTTCTCTTTTTCTTTAACAGGCTTCACAGCGTGCTCCCGCCTCGGACTGTGAGGAGGGGGTTCTCAACGTGGACCTCCTCATTGATCTGGTCCGAGAAAGGGAGCCACTGTGGAACATGGGGGAACGCAGCCATGCTGATGTGATAGTGACCCGGCGGCTCTGGGAGGAGATCTTTTCACAACTCATGGACCGCTGGGAGGACCTCGACGCTCGGGCCAAGCTTGAACACAGTAAGTATAAACAGTTCAGGTTGCTGGACTCAAAGCTGTGTTTCCCAAACTCCAGTCCTCGTGGCCCCCACGGGTCATGTTTTCATGATTTACTTTTGTGCAACACTGGAAATCCTGAGAACATAACCGGTGTGGTCTGTGAGGGCTGGAGTTTGGGAAACACTGATGTTGTATATTAACCAATGTTTGCTATCTCGTTTCAGGGGACAGAATTGTGAAGCGGTGGCGGTCTGTGAGGGATCGCTTCAAGAAGGAGTTCAACAAAGAGATGCGGGCCCCGAGTGGATCTCGAGGATGCAGGAGCAAATACACGTACGCTGAAGCCTTGTCGTTCCTCCGGGTTACAATGGTCACCAGAAGGTAAATATTACCCACCCTAAGTTTTACAAAATGATAACATGTCTAACTAATTTTTTTTTTCAGCCAGGGCCATTCAATAACAGTATATTACTTGTATTTTTTCTCTTTATTCCACAGAACGGTGACCAGCACTCGGGCGCCCGCAGAGTTGTACACTTCTGTGGCGATCCCTCAGGAGACCGGCACCGAGGGACCTTTTGACAGCCCCGGCCGATCCGCACCTTCCCAGATACATGAGCCCTCTGTCCCCTCCACCAGCTCTGCAGCATCGTGGCCGAGTGCATTGCATGAGGCTGCTGGTCAGGAGATAGATTTCCCTTTACCCCACCCTTCTGCCGCCACCTCTAGTACACCTGTGGCTACTGGGCGGCTGCGGCAGAGGGGTCAGGAAAAGAACTATGCGCCCAAATTCTTGCATCTGAATGCATCATTTCAGAACTGTCTTAAAGTCTTGTCAGAGCAAATGGCTGCAGGCTTTAATCAGCTCAGCTCCAGCATTCTGGAGCTTAAGACACTTCTGCAAACGATGCATTCAGAAGCAAGAAGTTCGCCAAACCACAGTTTTTTCCAGTCTGTAGCCGAGTGCATGGATACGCTATCTCCTACCCAGCAGATGTATGTAATGCATACGTGCCACGGTGCTCTACAGCAGGTTATCTCCCAACCTACACCCACCCCAGTCGTTCCTCCCACACCTGCCCCCCCTCCAGCCACCGTCCCTCCTCCCCCTCCCATTCAATACCAACAACCTCCCCAATACCACCAACCTCCCCAGTGCCAACAACCTTCCCACTTCCAGCAATCTTCCCACTTCCAGCAACCTTCCCACTTCCAGCAACCTCCCCACTTCCAACAACCTTCCCCATACCAACAACCTGCCCAATACCAGTTCCCAACCACATCTGCTCCTGTACTACCTGCTCAATCCGCCTCTCCACCACCTACCTGTTCTGGCTCCCACTTCTCCACCCATTCCATTTCTTTTTCAACCCCATCACCTCTTTTACCTGATCCTTCCCCAACACCATCCCAGGCTGCTCTTCACACTCCCACTGTCGAAGGGTCCCACAGCCCCTCCAGTAGTATCTCCACCCCACATTACACAAACCTGTGATTTTGTGTTTAATAAAAAAATTTATTAAAAAAAAAAAATTCTTTTCACATTGAAAAAAATAAAGCTTTATCTCATTGAAAACAAAGAAGTTAAACATTTTTGACATTGTTAAACATTTTCAAAAAATAAAAGTTTATTTGGTTGATTAAAATGGTTGTCTGTCATTTATTTCTGAGGTAAAATAAAGGTAAAATTTATTGGTTATACAAAAGCAGGCACATAACTTTGGATAAAAGGTAAAATATTTTTACCTTTTGTCCAAAGTTGTGTCCCTGGTTGTGTAAAGTATTTCACCTTTCAAACAGAGTTCTGTACATTGTTGGGGATTACCTAAAAATGACTAAGTATGGAATGGACAAGGCAACTGTTAGGTGGATTCATAACTGGCTTAGTGATCGGACCCAAAGAGTGGTCGTAAATGGCTGCACATCCAGTTGGAAGAATGTATCAAGTGGGGTACCACAAGGCTCTGTTTTGGGCCCTGTATTGTTCAACATCTTTATCAATGATTTAGATGAAGGAATTGAGGGTAAACTGATCAAATTTGCTGATGACACAAAGCTAGGAGGGGTAGCTAATACTAGAGATGAGAGAGAGAGGATTCAAAAAGATATAAATAAACTGGAGCAGTGGGCAGCAACTAACAGAATGGATTTTAACAGGGAAAAATGCAAAGTACTACATCTGGGCAATAAAAATGAAAAAAGCATATACAAAATGGGAAGAATAGGGCTAAGTAACAGCACATGTGAAAAAGACTTGGGTATACTAATTGATCACAGACTGAACATGAGTCAACAGTGTGATGCAGCAGCAAAAAAGGCAAATGCAATTCTAGGTTGTATCAACAGAAGCATACAGTCTAGATCATGTGAGGTCATTATTGTCCTATACTCCTCTTTGGTCAGACTTCATCTGGAATACTGTGTCCAGTTTTGGGCACCACATTTTAAAAAAGACATCAACAAACTGGAGCAAGTTTAGAGAAGAGCCACCAGAATGGTGACCGGTCTGCAAACCATGTCCTATGAGGAACGGTTTCAGGATTTGGGAATGTTTAGCTTGCAAAAAAGAAGACTGAGAGGAGACTTAATAGCTGTCTACAAATATCTCAAGGGCTGTCACATTGTAGAAGGATCATCTTTATTCTCATTTGCACAAGGAAAGACTAGAAGCAATGGGATGAAACTGAATGGGAGGAGACACAGATTAGATATTAGAAAAAACTTTTTGACAGTTAGGGTGATCAATGAGTGGAACAGGCTGCCACGAGAGGTGGTGAGTTCTCCTTCAATGGAAGTCTTCAAACAGAGTCTGGACAGACATCTGTCTGGGATGATTTAGAGAATCCTGCTTTGAGCAGGGGGTTGGACCAGATGGCCCAGGAGGTCCCTTCCAACTCTACTATTCTATGATTCTATGATTCTACCTAACAAAGTCCAGAACTCTGTTTAAAAGGTGAAATACTTTGCTAATACACAACCAGGGACACAACTTTGGACAAAAGGTAACATACTGTACATAATACACTAGAAGGTAGACAACTTTGGTTGTCAAAGGTAAAATAAAGGTAAAATTTATTGGTTATACAAAAGCAGGCACAAAGTATTTCACCTTTCAAACAGAGTTCTGTACCTTGTTGGGGATTACCTAACAAAGTCCAGAACTCTGTTTAAAAGGTGAAATACTTTGTTAATACACAACCAGGGACACAACTTTGGACAAAAGGTAACATACTGTACATAATACACTAGAAGGTAGACAAATTTGGTTGTCAAAGGTAAAATGTGGGTACAGAAGGTACAAAGGTCACAGAGCAGTTTAATAAACTCTGTCTTCCTGCCAGTCTACTCTTCCTTCAGGGGACATAAAGTATTCAGCAAATTTGTCCCTCATTCGGAAACCGTCACAGAAGTTCTATTGGTAACGTTCTGGTAATCATGCAAGGTGGTTTCTTCACAGTGTTCCTCAATGGAAATCTGTTCCTTGCTGATGACAAAATTGTGTAGAACCACACAAGCTTTGATTACCTCGTCCACAGTTTCAGTTTTTAGGTTGATAGCGGTCAATAGAACACGCCATTTTGCTGTCAGAATCCCAAAAGCGCACTCCACCATTCTTCTGGCTCTTGTGAGGCGGTAATTAAAAATTCTTTTGGTATGTGTGTATGTATGTGATGGGGTGGATCCAGAAATGGCGGCGTCGATGTTGTCACTGCAGTCTCTTTCTCACCTTCTCCAGAACAATCACTTTCAGACGATTCGCCTCCACCGTGAAATCCACCAAATTCTTCAGAATGTTTCCTATCACAACGTCCATCTTCAGCAAAAACTTGCTCTTCTCTCCAACCGGCACTTGCTCCTATACAACAAGATGAGCTATAGGAACGGTGTATATATAGGTTTTCAGTAGCCAATCATGTTTTTAACCCCAAAAAGGGCGTTTTAAATACCGGATCCGGTGTAATTCGTCAAAAAACCGGATACACCGGATGAGACGGATCCGGTTTTCCGCCGGATCCATTACAATAATCCGGCCAAAAACCGGATCCGTTGTATCCGGTTTTACATTTCAAAAACCGGATCCGGCGATCAGGCGAGACGCCGCATCGCGCCTGACGCTGAAAAACTGATGTGTGAAAGAGGCCTAAGACAGCAGCTGCTAAAAAGCCTTTACAAACCAGCAAACGGATATTTGAAGCTGCTGGTGCCTCTGGAGTCCCTCGAACCTCAAGGTGTAGGATCCTTCAAAGGCTTGCTGTGGTGCATAAACCTACTATTCGGCCACCCCTAAACAGTGCTCACAAGCAGAAACGTTTGCAGTGGACCGAGACATACATGAAGACTAATTTTTAAACAGTCTTGTTTACTGATGAGTGTCGAGCAACCCTGGATAGTCCAGATGGATGGAGTAGTGGATGGTTGGTGGATGGTCACCATGTCCCAACAAGGCTGCGACGTCAGCTAGGAGGTGGAGGAGTCATGTTTTGGGCCAGAATCATGGGGAAACAGAAGGTAGGGTCCTTTAAGGTTCCTGAAGGTGTGAAAATGACCTCTGCAAAGTATATAGAGTTTCTGACTGACAACTTTCTTCCATGGTATAAAAAGCAGAAACGTGCCTTCAGGAGCAAAATCATCTTCATGCATGACAATGCACCATCTCATGCTGCAAAGAATACCTCTGAGTCATTGGCTGCTATGGGCATAAAAGGAGATAAACTCATGGTGTGGCCACCATCTTCCCCTGACCTCAACCCTATAGAGAACCTTTGGAGTATCATCAAGCAAAAGATCTATGAGGGTGGGAGTCAGTTCACATCAAAACAGCAGCTCTGGGAGGCTATTCTGACTTTATGCAAAGAAATATAAGCAGAACCTCTCCAAAAACTCACAAGTTAAATGGATGCAAGAATTGTGAATGTGATATCAAAGAAGGGTTCCTATGTTAACGTGTAACTTGGCCTGTTAGGATGTTTTTGAGTTAAATAGCTTTTTTGTTCAGTGAATGTGACCTCCTAATGCTGCAAATTCCACAAATAAGCATTTTCAGTTCTTTAAAATGTATCAAATGTTTAGAAATTCTACAGTGCCTAATAATTTAGAACAGTGCATTTTGAGTTTTTATTCATTTTGGAGATTATACTGTGATCATTGGGAGGTTTCTTCAATAAAATTCGATGTATAATGTAACGTGTGAAGACTTTTATTAGACTGACTGTCATTTGCACCGACCACTTAGGAAAATAAGAGAAAAATATCATTTGCATAATAATTTGGAACATGGTGTAGTGACAATAGCAGCTGAGTGTTAAATGCAGGTTAATTCGTAATTCTCATGCCAACAAAAAGTAGAGTTAATGTTAGCAATTGAGAAGGAAATCACCAGTGTGGATTTGGAGCTTAACAATATCCGAGACTCGAAGATTATGACAAAATTTATGATAAGTAAAACAAGAGCATTGAGTGCTTGAGAAACTCGATTTTGCAATTGAAACTCACCAAATTCAAAAGAGATACAAGAGACTAACTACAAAATAAAGTTTGTACCTGGATGGGAGAAAGGAGGAAATCACATACAGCTTAGCAGGCCTGATTATGAGAACACTAGCATAAAGGGCTTATCTTCGAATTCTGAGGCGACTGAAAATGAAAAAAGGTCAAATAACATTATGATCATCCATTAAAGCTAAAGAGAAGCAAAATATTTGTTTTTCAGTTCAGCAGATTCAGGATGAAACAGACTCATCAGGAGGTTTCCCGACCACAGGAGAAATACAGAAGACGACCCAAAGAACGTAAAAATTTTGTTAAAAAAATGAGATAGGTGAGCTAGTTATTAATATTTCATCTAGAAAATTGACTGAGTTAAGTGTTATTAATATGGGTTTGGGTTTTTTCCCAACTGTATGATGAATATTAAAAGTTGACATTGAAAGTATAATATTAGAAAATGATCTTCATAAAATGTCTGAATGGGCAAACAGTTGGCAAATAATATTTAAACACCATGCCAATCACCACATTTAAATGACTGCTCCCCCTGCCCTAACACGCCACCTGATGAAGCTGGACTAAATGCGTGTCTGGGCAGAGGGTCACAGTTCTAAAGCACCACGTTTACTTTCCGGATGATACGGCCAGGTAAAAACTTTCTTTATAATATTTGCAGCATCATGTTTTTCAATGTTAGAGAATTGTTATTTGATTCTGAGTAGTCAATCTTTTGACACAAACCTCAGCAATCAACTCTAACATCACACTATGATATGACTGGAATTTATATGTTTACACTACAGTGTGCACTTTATAAGTAAAGTACAGCACCAATACAATGTTGAATTATCTGAGCATCACTGCCACACAAGCATTTTATGCATAATTTAGTTACATTTGCAATAGGCACTTTATAATTTAAGAAATACTTTGATCAATTTTCTGCATGTGTACGTGACTTAGGTATTCCGATTACAAGTAAACTGAGAAACAGTAATCAATGTCAAGCAGCATCAGCAAAAGCAAACAAGAATTTAGGGTGTATAAAAAGAGAGATAAAATCCCGTGATCCCAAGATATTGTTACCCCTCTGTAAATCACTTATACAGTGGCTTGCAAAAGTATTCACCCTTGGCTTTTTACCCATTTTGTTACATTACAACCTGTGTTTAATTATTTTTGTAATCCGATTTGTGTGTGATGCATCAGCACTAAATAGTCTAAGTTAGTGAAGTGAAGTAAGAAAAATATAGGCATACATTAAAGTTATGGGGTCAAATAACTAAATTTGGCATGTGTGTATGTATTCTCCCCTTTTGCAATAAAATCCCTAAAAATTTCTTGTACAAGCAATTACCTTTATAAGTCACATGCTTAGTGAAAGAAAGTCCACCTGTGTGCAATCTAAGTGTCACATGGTCTGTCAGAATATACACTCCTTTTCTCAAAGACCACAGAGACCAAGAGGCACCACTAACCAAACAACATCATGAAGACCAAGGAGACCTCCAAACAAGTCAGGGACAACGTTGTTCAGAAGTTCAAGTCAGGGTTGGGTTTTAAAAAATTATCCCAATCTCTGATGGTCTCTCAGAGAACCATCAAGTCCATTATTATCAAATGGAAAGAGCATAGTAACACATCAAACCTGCCAAGAACGGGATGCCCACCAAAACTCTCAGCCCAGGCATGAAGGGCATTAATCAGAAAGGCAGCAGAGAGACCAAAGGTAAGAAACTGTAGTATCTGTCCAAATGACTACAATAAGCCGTATAATCCATAGAGGTGGCCTTTATGGAAGAGTGGGCAGAAAAAAGCCTTTACTTCCACACAAAAATTGTAAGATTTGTTTTGTGTTTGCCAAAAAAATATGTGGGAGACTCCCCAAATGTATGGATTAAGGTGCTGTGGTCAGATAAGACCAAAATTGAACTATTTGGACACCGAGGTAATCTCAATGTCTGGCACCAAACCAACACAGTTCATCATCATCATCCCAAGAACACCATTTAAACAGTGAAACATAGTGATGGCAGCCTCATGATGTGGGGATGTTTTTCTGCAAAAGGGACAGGGAAAATGGTTGACGGGAACATGGATGGTGCAAAATACAGGGATATTCTTGAGCAAAATCTGTTTTAGTCTGCCAGCGATTTGAGACTAGGACAGAGGTTCACCTTCCAACAAGACAATGATTCAAAGCATACTGCTAAAGCTGCACTCAAGTGGTTTAAGGGGTAAAGATGTGAAAATGTTTTGTGTTTGAACCGATTGCAGTACACTGGATAGTTTTCTGTAGCCTATTGTTAAAAAGATTGTATAATTGCCTGGGTTTAACCCCTTTACTCCCTAGGGTTGTTTGCATGTTAATGACCGGGCCAATTTTTATAATTGTGACCACTGTCCCTTTATGAGGTCATAACTCGGGAACGCTTCAACGGATCTTGGTGATTCTGAGTTTGTTTTCTCGTGACATATTGTACTTCATGTTAGTGGTAAAATTTCTTCGATATAACTTGCGTTTATGAAAAAAACGGAAATATGGCGAAAATTTTGAAAATTTCCCAATTTTCAATCTTTTCATTTTTATACCCTTAAAACAGAGTTATGTCACATAAAATAGTTTCTAAATAACATTTCCCACATATCTACTTTACATCAGCACAATTTTGTAAAAATTTTAATTTTTTTCCCAGTTTTCAGTACACGATATGGTAAAACCAATGGTGTCATTCAAAAGTACAATTTGTCATGCAAAAAACAAACCCTCACATAACCATATTGACGGAAAACTAAAAATGGTTCTGACTCTGAGGAGCAAAAAACAGAAATGCAAAAATGAAAATGGGCTGCTGCGTGATGGGGTTGAAACTTGAAATTCTTCTTTTGAATTGCAATGTTTGAAAAAGTCTCCACATCCTCACAATCTTTTATTGGTGCTCCTACATTGTTTGGCATATCATCTATAGTAGCCGGATTTACAGTAGTCCATATTCTCCATATTCTCCTGGTGTCTATTGCTTAGCGTGCTCTAGAATGCAGTGTCAAAGTCAAACATATAAACAATAGGGCAGAATTGCTGGAACTGCTAATTCACCCTTGAGGAATGCATTCAGGCAAAAACAACTGTTGATATGCCAGATATAGCGGTGCTCTGCTTGAGATAAAGCAGTACAAAATTGGGAGCAAAAACAGCATGAAAAACTGAATGAGAGTGGCACTTACCACTGTTATGTGAAAATATTCCTTTAATAGTGTCCTATTAAAGGAATAGAAGAATCCAGGATATCTATAAACAGAAAGACAGTGAGGAAACACTTAGCTAACCTAAATGAATTCAAGTCTCCAGGTCCAGATGAATTACACCCCAGAATACTGAAGGAGATAGCAGAAGAAATTCTTGAACCACTGTCCATAATCTTTGAAAATTCTTGGAGAACAGGAGAAGTCCCAGAAGACTGGAGAAGAGCAAATGTTGTTCCTATCTTCAAAAAGGGGAAGAAGGTGGACCCAGGGAACTACAGGCCGGTGAGTCTGACTTCTAGACCAGGAAAGATCTTTGAACAAATTATTAAAGAACATGTATGTAAGTACCTGCATAAGAATGAAGTGATTAAACAGAGTCAGCATGGGTTTGTAACTAATAAGTCATGTCAGACTAACTTAATTTCCTTCTATGACAGAATCACTGACTGGGTGGATCAGGGAAATGCTGTAGATATAGTACATCTTGACTTCAGCAAAGCATTTGACAAAGTATCTCACACAATCCTTATTGAAAAAATGACTAAGTATGGAATGGACAAGGCAACTGTTAGGTGGATTCATAACTGGCTTAGTGATCGGACTCAAAGAGTGGTCGTAAATGGCTGCACATCCAGTTGGAAGAATGTCTCAAGTGGGGTACCACAAGGCTCTCTTTTGGGCCCAGTATTGTTCAACATCTTTATCAATGATTTAGATGAAGGAATTGAGGGTAAAACTGATCAAATTTGCTGATGACACAAAGCTAGGAGGGGTAGCTAATACTAGAGAAGAGAGAGAGAGGATTCAAAAAGATATAAATAAACTGGAGCAGTGGGCAGCAACTAACAGAATGGTTTTTAACAGGGAAAAATGCAAAGTACTACATCTGGGCAATAAAAATGAAAAAAACATATACAAAATGGGAGGAATAGGGCTAAGTAACAGCACATGTGAAAAAGACTTGGGTATACTAATTGATCACAGACTGAACATGAGTCAACAGTGTGATGCAGCAGCAAAAAAGGCAAATGCAATTCTAGGATGTATCAACAGAAGCATACAGTCTAGATCACGTGAGGTCATTATTGCCCTCTACTCCTCTTTGGTCAGACCTCATCTGGAATACTGTGTCCAGTTTTGGTCACCACATTTTAAAAAAGACATCAACAAAATGGAGCAAGTTCAAAGAAGAGCCACCAGAATGGTGACCGGTCTGCAAACCATGTCCTATGAGGAACGGTTTCAGGATTTGGGAATGTTTAGCTTGCAAAAGAGAAGTCTGAGAGGAGATTTAATAGCTGTATACAAATATCTCAAGGGATGCCACATTGTAGAAGGATCATGGGAGGAGACACAGATTAGATACAGTACAGACCAAAAGTTTGGACACACCTTCTCATTCAATGCCCGGAGACACTGGAAAATGTAGTAGTAGTAGTAGTAGTAGTAGTAGTAATAGTAGTAGTAGTAGTTAGTAGTCCTCGATTTCCAGAATCCGGATCAGACTTTTGCCGGATTGCACAAAAGTCTGATCCGGTTCCATTGAATTCTATTGTTTCCGGCCGCCTGATGCGCCGCTTCAGGCAGCTCCAGCAAAAAAACAAAACGTTACATGCTGCGTTGTGTCCGGCCGCCGGAATGTACATTTCCGCCGCATCCGGACAAAAACGGATACAACGCACTGACATCAGGCGCCATCCGGCGCTAATGAAAGTCAATGCAAATAAAAACGCATCCGGCATTACATTTCGCCGGATGCGGTTGGACAAAAAAATGCCGGAGGGCGCCGTCAGGCGCACAACGGATGTGTGAAAGAGGCCTTAGGGTGATCAAGGAGTGGAACAGGCTGCCACGAGAGGTGGTAAGTTCTCCTTCAATGGAAGTCTTCAAACAGAGGCTGGACAGACATCTGTCTGGGATGATTTAGAGAATCCTGCTTGGAGCAGGGGGTTGGACCAGATGGCCCAGGAGGTCCCTTCCAACTCTACCATTCTATGATTCTATGATTCTATACAGCACAGCACAGTTATGTGAGAGAGGTAAGTAAGCGACAGCTGTTTCGCATAAACTAGACTTCTTCTGGATGATTACAACATAAAATACACACCCCCTCTTATACTCTACTCCCAAATGCAAAAATTGAAAAAAAAGAGTATTCCTGGAGGGTGTGTTGGCAGTGCCAACAATTCTGCCTTATTTTTTTATATTTTATATGTCTACTGATATTTCTTGTCAAGATAATTAGGGCTAGCACTGGGGTGACAATCTGAGATTAGCATTTCACAAAGGGGCACACTGTGTTTGACACTTTGGGGGTGCACAGTTTATAGCCCTGTAATATACACCTCAGTTATTCATGTTTAGCCAGGGATCAATTACTAAGAGTGCACAGTGGACATCGATATGTCAGAACTGTCCCAGATGACACAACCCTGTTAAGAAGATTAGGCATTACCTCAGAGACCTATGACCTTTCTCTCTACAATTAGTATCATTATAGAACATATATAGCTATATTTATAGAATAAATATTATTTATCACTTGTTCAATATTTTGCTTGCTTTTGCTCCTCCACCAAGAGATACTTATCTTGTGCTGCAGCCGCTTAAAAAAATTGTCAATTTTTCCACATTGAAGTTCACAGGCCAAAAATCATTATCTCATAGTTTCCTTATGCCAACACTACATTAAGTTGAATTCTTATTTTGTTTGAGCGACTATATCAACCAGAGACCATACTTGGGGAACCACAGGATGGTGACTATAGCCCATTTGTAGAGTTTGCAAGAAAATCACTGATAGGATAATGGTTCCTGACTTATAATTGCTCTTGTACAGCTATTTGCAAAAACGGAATTTCAATTACATTTCCACCAGGCTTATTTTCTAAACACATTTGGAGCAGATGCAAAAAAATTGAACAAGGTTAAAAATAACTTTCACGTCTCTTATAACCTTTCAGGCTTAGCTCAGTCAGTGATTATCTGTAACCATAGATTTTTAACCTGTGCTCTTTCAATCTATTTTTCAGAGGAAGGCTGAATCCAAATTAGTCATATCCAAACAGTATGCTATCCATATAATGCATAATGTTACAGTGTTCCTAAATATAGTGCGAGAATCACCGGCTCAGCAGCTGCAGTAACACATACAACATATTCATTAAATTGAAAAAAAGTCATTAAAATTGCCAATAGATACAAAGGAACACATCTACTTTGTGACACTTTTTTTTTTCATAAACGTGATTTTGCTACCATGTATAAATGTTGCTGTTCTCCTGAATCTGTTACAATCATTTTTATTGAATTTTAAATTAAAATGGGGAAAGTAAACAAGGAAGGACAAAAAAGGACGGAGAGAATAATATTTATTGGGGAAATAAAACAAGGATAAGTGAGGAAAGAGTAAAATGTGGTAAGGGAGAACTCAGCTTACAAAGTCACATGTAATGCAAAACATATGAAGAAAATTCACCGCACACTCTATTTGTAAAGTGATGCCAAGAAGAAATTTATTTATATGTTCATACGAAAAGAGAAAATGTGATGCGGCACTCACCCATGAGCTGTAAAATTCTTTATTCAAAATCCATCAAAGGAAAAATCACAAGGGACAAACAGGTGAAGGAGGCATGCAGGGAAAAAGAGGACGACGGCCGTTTTGCGTGTTCAACGGGTTCTACGTGTGAGTGCCGCATCACATTTTCTCTTTTCGTATATGCAACTCAGGTAATTTCTGGATGCTGAGCACAGCATACCCATAGCTGTTGGACTACTAACGTTCAGCCTTCAGAATCCTCATCAAAAGGCGATTGGACTCCTGGCTGTGCTATCCTGGTGCCATTCACTTTTTACTTCATTCGTCCTTATTTATATGTTCACATATAATGTTTGTGGAGCAGAGAAGGAAAAAAGGTAATAAAGCGACTCTGACGTTTCGACCGTTCACCGGTCTTATTCAATATGTTGCTGCAAGAAAGAGAAGCGGTATAAATATCATATACAAACAGTGACTTAACAATATAATAGAGGAAATACAAAAATTCTGATAAAACATAATCATCATACAATATATACAAAATGTACAGAATTCAATTAACTTGTCCCTGTCAAAATCAAATCCAGTGAAATAAATTCACAGGATATATTCAACATGGGATTACTGGTCCCCTGCACTGTTGAACCTCAGACTCTGCTAACAGTTGCGTATAAATAATAAAGAGCAGTCGATCATAGCATATCATATAATGTTGTCAGGAGAACATAGTGAAGCATTTCAAATAAAGGTATATACTGACCCTTGTGATGTGTAATGCCTGTGTGGTCTTAGAGAGTAGGTAATCTGGGTAGCTCTCCGGCGCTTTGTCCCCTATATATATGTGGAAAGACCAAAGTAGTGGGCATTAATATGAGTCAGGAAGAAAACATATTGTGTGGAAATCAGAACGACCGCTTTATCTTTAAGTAGTATGCCACAGCTGCATCTGCTCACACTGGCTGGCGTGCTGCTTGTGAGTAAATGTGCTGTTATATACAAGTATGGAATGCCCTGGCAGGAAGTGTGTCACAGGAAATGATGCAGGGCACTCTTAGTTAAGCCAGTTCAAAGAACTGGCAGTGTAGTGTCACAGGAAGTGATGTTGGGCTGCTTGTAAACCAAATGTGCTCTGCCTGGGGTTGCCTAGTTGTCATGGGAACTGCTAAAACACAACGAAGTGTGTCAGTTTATGGATGGACTAGGGGAGAGAGGGGAGAAGTGTGTCAGACAGTGCTGATGTTACACTTTAACTGCCGGAGTACCTAGCAGGAAAATGGCCACTCCAAAAACATACAGATAGGGAATCTAGATTGTGAGCCCCATTCGGGACAGCGACGATAATGTGTGCAAACTGTAAAGCGCTGCGGAATATGTTAGCACTATATAAAAATAAAGATTATTATTATAATAGGTGGAGAAAATAGACTTTTAGTTGTAAATGGGCAAAACTGTTTTAAACGGTGGCCTGTGGATACACTCATATGAATATAGTAATGATAGCAAGAGTATACAAAATTACAGTACCCTAACCACTCCATCTAGGGAGTAAAGGTCAAACACTGAGGTTGTGGTGTCCCTGTATGGGAAAA
>JARQOD010000006.1:98917512-98968500 GCA_033576555.1 Oophaga sylvatica
CTGTCAGTAATGCCTGCATTTATGGGTAAAGTAGGGACCTGGTGTAATTAAAATCACCACCTGGTGGGGGCGGAGTGCTCGGTCAGTAAGCTAACATTCAAAAGACAAAAAAAACCTGACTGGCACATCCAGACTATTGTGAACTAGGTGCAAACCAAGGGTAGCTACCCCCATGTAAAACATACGAAAAAAGGCTGCACTCAAGCATACTGAAGCATGACAACATAGAAGACATGACATTTTGAATAGCAATATGGCTTTGGAGTATAAGGAAAATTTGAGACGCTTAGTATAAACATTTGACCAAAAAATTTTAAAGCCCACCAACCATCGTCAAGGTGGTCTCAATTCTGGTGAGTCCCTGACCTAATGTGAACATACCTCTATTAGGCTGATATCTGAATTTCTGGATGAATATGCACCTCTGTCAGTAATGCCTGCATTTATGGGTAAAGTAGGGACCTGGTGTAATTAAAATCACCACCTGGCGGGGGCGGAGTGCTCGGTCAGTAAGCTAACATTCAAAAGACAAAAAAACCTGACTGGCACATCCAGACTATTGTGAACTAGGTGCAAACCAAGGGTAGCTACCCCATGTAAAACATACGAAAAAAGGCTGCACTCAAGCATACTGAAGCATGACAACATAGAAGACATGAAATTTTGAATAGCAATATGGCTTTGGAGTATAAGGGAAAATTTGAGACGCTTAGTATAAACATTTGGCCAAACATTTTAAAGCCCACCAACCATCGTCAAGGTGGTCTCAATTCTGGTGAGTCCCTGACCTAATGTGAACATACCTCTATTAGGCTGATATCTGAATTTCTGGATGAATATGCACCTCTGTCAGTAATGCCTGCATTTATGGTAAAGTAGGGACCTGGTGTCATTAAAATCACCACCTGGTGGGAGCGGAGTACTCGGTCAGTAAGCTAACATTCAAAAGACAAAAAAACCTGACTGGCACATCCAGACTATTGTGAACTAGGTGCAAACCAAGGGTAGCTACCCCCATGTAAAACATACGAAAAAAGGCTGCACTCAAGTATACTGAAGCATGACAACATAGAAAACATGACATTTTGAATAGCAATATGGCTTTGGAGTATAGGGAAAAATTTGAGACTCCAAAGCCATATTGCTATTCAAAATTTCATGTCTTCTATGTTGTCATGCTTCAGTATGCTTGAGTGCAACCTTTTTTCATATGTTCATATAATTGAAGGAAGGATGAATGAACAAATGTATTGAGAAATTCTTGGTAAATAATCTGCGGCCATCTACCAGGATGATGAAGATGAAATGAGGTTGCACATTTTAGCAAGAAAGACACTGATAAAAACCACACAGGCAAGGAAACTCTCAATTGTTTCAGAGAAAGAAAATAAAGCTGTTAGAATGGCCCAGCTAATCAGCTGACCTGGATCCAATAGAAAATGTATGAAAGGGACTAAAGCTCAGAGTTTAAAGAAGTAACCCACAGAACCAAAACATTCAGGATTTGAAGAATGTATATGTGGAAGACTGGGCCAAAATCATAACTGAACAGAATGCGACTAGTTTCTCCATTCAGGAGGTGTCTTGAAGCTGTCATCACCAACAAAGGATTTTGTACAAAGTATCAATTGAATTTCAGTAAGCGTTTTCAATACTTTTTCCCGTGTCATTTCTCAATATTAAACATAACTTAATTTATGGACATCTATGGTTTGATTTATTTGCCTGTGTGGAGTAGATTGGTTGTTATCGACATCTAGTGAAAATTTCATGTCAAAATCACCTTTATAAATATATTAGACAAATGGTGACATATTTAATCCCTTTCTGCCAGCTGACGGAATAGTACGTCAGCTGGCAGTATCCCCTGCTTTGAGGTGGGCTCCCCCGGTGAGCCCACCTCAAAGCCGCGACATGTCAGCTGTTGTAAACAGCTGACATGTGCCCGCAATAGGCGCGAGTGGAAAGCTGACAGCGGGCATTTAACTAGCGCTTCCGGCCGCGGGGCCGGAAATGAGCGCATCGCCGACCCCCGACACGTGATCACGGGTCGACGACGCGTTGCCTTGACAACCAGAGGTCTCATAGAGACCTCTATGGTAGTTGCCGGCACATTGCTGTGAGCGCCACCCGGTGGTCGGCGCTCATAGCAATGCAGTAAATCTGCTACATATGAGCGATCTGTTCATCGCCCATATGTAGCAGAGGCGATCGAGTTGTGCATGCTTCTAGCCTCCTATGGAGGCTATTGAAGCATGCCAAAAGTAAAAGAAAAAAGTTTAAAAATAAAAAACTAAAAGTTCAAATCACCCCCTTTCGCCCCAATCAAAATAAAACAATTAAAAAACATCACACATACACATATTTGGTATCGCCGAATTCAGAATCGTCCGATCTATCAATAATAAAAAGGATTAACCTGATCGCTAAACGGCCATAGCGAGAAAAAAAATAAAAACGCCAGAATTACGTTTTTTTTGGTTGCCACGACATTGCATTAAAATGCAATAACGGGCGATCAAAAGAACAGATCAGTGCATAAATGGTATCCTTAAAAACGTCCGCTCGGCATGCAAAAAATGAGCCCTCACCCGGCCCCAGATCACGAAAAGTGGAGACGCTATGGGTCTCAAAAATGGCGCAATTTTTTTTTTTATTTTTAGCAAACTTTGGACTTTTTTTTCACCATTTAGATATTAGAGAACCTAGACATATTTGGTGTCTATGAACTCGTAATAATCTGGAGAATCATAATAGCAGGTCAGTTTCAGCATTTAGTGAACCTAGCAAAAATGCCAAACAAAAAATAAGTGTGAGATTGCACTTTTTTGCAATTTCACCGCACTTGGAATTTTTTTCCCATTTTTGAGTACAATACATAGTAAAACCAATGGTTTCATTCAAAAGTACAACTCGTCCCGCAAAAAATAAGCCCTCACATGGCCATATTAATGGAAATATAAAAAAGTTATGGCTCTGGAAAGAAGGGGAGCGAAAAACGAAATCGCAATGCCGAAAAAAGCTTCGGGGGTTAAGGGGTTAATAATAATTTCACCATCTGTATATAGTACATGAAATAATACATATTTTAATAAAAAAGTCTAAATAATAACAGTAGGACAGATTTATCAGTGCTATCGAAATCATAGACAGTACAAACTTAGACAAGACAGTCTTAAAATGTACCAGATTGATCTAAGTGGTCCAGTATGTTTGAGAAATCTGGCATTTTTATAAGGCCAACACAACTTAGGATAAAACAGTGAATAAATACCTGCAGCAAGTAATCACGGTACTTCAGTAACACTTATTTGATCAAACAAGTGTAAAAGCCATTCATTTAAGATGGTCCCTAACTGTAATATCTCACCTTGCTTTGTGCCAGCAGGCCTTAAAATTAAATGTGGGTAGAGAATAACCTGGCCATGACTGTTGTGCACCTGTTTTTTTAAGACTGTTGTGAGGCAGTGACCGGTCTCATATGCGAGGGTCGCTATGTGTCCCCCGCAGGATGCGCACAAAGGCGTATTGAGGCTGTGGAAGTGCATTGCAGTCACTGGCATAGCTGTGATTGCAATGCAAAATAAAAGTAAGTGTTGGTCTTGGGCAAGCTATTTGTTCAAGGCAGATTTAAGAAAACCTGCTCTGGGCTTTTATTTTTTAAACAGACCATAGGATGGTAGTGGGGCAGTCCATTTCCTTCCCGGTCACGTTTTCCATGTGGCCTACGGCCACAGGTCCTTGTAAACACCCCTGAAGCAGAGGGTTGGGTGTACCAGTTTGGTCTTGCAAGCGTGCAGAGCAGAAGGCTTTGCAGAGCTCCACCTTTTTGAGGCAACAAAGGGCCAAGCGGAGCCAAAAGGCCTGGCACCCCCAGCGTACACGGCGGTGCAGTCTCCCATGGCAACCGGTCTCCAATGTGGACTGTCTTGTTTCCCGGCTGTGATCCTGAGGATATCGTGTGCTGTTTATTTCTGTGAGTTTAGACATTAAAATACATTTTGTTTTGAACTTTGCTGGGTCACTGCCTCATCACTGCACAGTGTGGACACGGCTGCACTACACTGTCTAGTCTAAGTTTACATAATTTTTCAGATGGCTTACTTTGTGCCAGAAATGTGCATTGTAACTGTGCTGCATTTTTTGGCACATGGTGGTGCATGATAAGCCAAGACATTTTTCTGATAAGATATAACCCTCGTCAATAAGGTCAAACCTTCTCAGTGAACCATAAAAACAATGGGAGGGCACCTTATTACAGATATCAAGAAAAGAGGTGCACTCAACCCTCAAAAAATTAAAATGCAAGTAAACATGAAAAGAGAAAAAAGACAAAAGGGCCCTATCTTCACAAACATAAATTAGACATATAAAAATAATGTTTATTCTAACATATAACCACCAGTACTGATGCCACCCTTTCTTCCACAGTGAAGCAGGTGGAGAGAAGCCGCCGGGGACCCACCTGTCTGATTAGTCTCCCATGCGACTGATCCCTGGTGGCTATTAAACTATTTTTCTCTCTTAAAAGCAGCAGCATTCCACACCTGATGATCATCTTAGCTACTGTTTTGGTTTCAGGTCTTGTCTTCTTGAGTATCTCTCTCACAGGATACTTATACTATTCAGCATTAGGGTTTGGTAAGTTCCATACTTTACATTCCTGGTGATATGCTTTTTACTTGAATTTTTAATACTTATATTTAACAGTCTGCGGATATGTTCACCTTTATTACCTAAAGCACTTTCTCTGATCCCATATGCCTGTTGATTTGACATCATAATGCTGTTGCTTAATTATACATGGGCTCATCATTAATTCTCAGATATTTGCACCATTGATATTGATAGTCTTAGCCTTTCTTTTTTTATGATTGCTATTTCAACATCACAGTTCTGTGATTCTATTATTTTGGTAGGGACCCTGTTTATTTTGTCATTCTACCTTTCAGCCGAGCTGGTGGGTTTTTCCTTATTTTTAGGATAGCTGATTATTGTATGTAGCCTTTTGTGGCTTTATAAATGTTTATAGTTAAATATATATTATGGGTGATCCTTATGATTTGCATACTTTTTGTCTCTATGATTATTTCTCCATATTTTGGAAGCTGATCCCGCTTTTCTCATTGGTGGTGCCCACCAGTTTGTGTGCTTTTTCCTTGGAGCAGAAAGTGTCTAAAACACATCACGTATGCGGGACAAGACATGAAGTGTTTTGTTGCAGACTTCACTAGATTTCTGGTACATTTAGAGCTTGTTCAGATGAGAGTATTATACGTGCTGTCCATGTTGAAATCGAATAGCACACCACCTAAAATTCAACAAATGACATTTTTTTCACATGTATCATGTGTCCATTTGAAGAAAATTGCAGAATGTACTGATCTCTTTCAGATGATACTTGCACTATGGGTGAGCAAAAAAGAATTGGACCCCATAGAGATCATCTAGATTGCATCCAATCTTTATGGATACAGTGCAATAATTTTGATCATGTACATTTTAAACTGTTGATGTGTACAGATCCCATACGGATATAAAACATATGGATGACACGCAGATTAAATATGCATGGCAACATGGATGAAAACCATCCTTTTTTTCTGGATGAAAATCGTACAATTTTTAATACGCTTGTCTAACCTGGTTTTAGGCTGATAAATCTACCGTCAGTGTCTTTTCATGTCTTTAAAAAAATAACATGAAGATTTTTCACTTTGCTAATTAATCATTATTGCTCAAAAATTGTTGATTTTAAAGAACAGCATATAAGACTTTGAAAAAATAACCTATGTTACTATATTAATCTTTTACAATGATTTTAGATAAAGGTCTTGTTTATTTGATAATTTAAAATAGTCATATATGAACTTTACATTTTTTCAGACACATTTTATTTTAAAAATATCTTAAAGACGCCCAGTTATAAGTAATGTTTCCAAATGAAGTCATAAAATAAACGCAATCCATTTAATATTTTGGTGCTGGTGATATGTTGATTAAAAATGAATTATGGCTTTGAAAATGTAGTTTCTACTTCATTAAGCAAAGAGCTTAATAATACAATTTGTCTAATTAACGATGTAATCTGATAGAGTACTAAGAAATTGATTGAGAACTTTTAAGCAAATTGCTTCAGATAAATTAAATTATTCACATTGACATTCATGCAGCATCAGTAGATGTTTTCTTAAACTAATACTGAGTACTAGACAAAATATATACCATAGATGGTGGTTAGGCACTAACTGTGACTGTGAAACATATTGCTTTTTATATATCAAATAGTATATAAAAGAAAGTGACAACAAAGAGCTATTTCCAAATCTCTTATTAGGCTAGTGCAACACTGAGACTTTGAATAACTCTAATTTAAAGAACGTCCGTCCATAGAAATATATTGAATCACTTGAAATTTCCTGTAATTGCTGCTTGATAGCATTTGTAAGTGATTTTCAAACTTGCACTTATTCCATTAAGTAATATAAAATGACTTGAACAAACATTCAACTTTCAAGATATTTTCATGTTAGGAATAATCTATAAAAATTCTACTTCCATAAAGTCTCAAATTACGAAAAAGTGATTAGAGTATTTCAATAATATGCAGGAAAAAGTGTCTCCTGAATATTATTGAAATCATCATGCAGATAGGCATGTTGCACATATGGTTTACTAAATGTCTGTGGAATTCTGAGAGTGTGGTGGGAGCCAGACTTCCACCGATCTAATATGAATGACCTAGACTTAAAGTGTAACTGACATTTTAATTTTTATTTGATAAATCAATAGTGCACATGCAATAAGCAACTTTGTTATATATCTTATCAGACGAATCTGCTTTCTTTTGCCTCCAGGACTGATCATTCATTTACATACCGTATATACTCGAGTATAATCTGACCCAAGTTTAAACAGAGGCATCTACTTTTGCCACAAAAAACAAGGTAAACTTATTGACTTGAGTATAAGCCCGGTATGTATTGTCCTCTCATCCCTGTCCTGGTATGAATTGCTCCTTATCCCCTATCCTTGTATGCATGGCTCCCCCATCGCTGTCCTAGTATGCATGGCTTCCCGGTCCCTGTCCTTGTATGCATGGCTCCCCGTCTTTGTCGTAGTATGCATGGCTCACTATTCCCTGTCCTTGTATGCATGGCTCCCCGTCGCTGTCCTGTATGCATGGCTCCCCATCCCATCCCTGTATGCATGGTTCCTTATCCCCTATCCCTGTATGCATGTTTCCTATTAACAAAAAATCCTGCTTACCTCTTACCTTACCTGCACGCCCTCGCAGCATCTAATTCCGGCACTTGCAGCTCTTCCTGCCGAGCAATCACATGGACCCGCTCATTAAGGTAATGAATGTTCACTCCACACCTATGGGAGTGGAGAGGCGTCCATATTCATTACCTTAATGAGCGGGGCCACGTGATTGCTTGGCCAGAAATGCTGGCGCTGGAACAAACGAGATCTAGCCAGGGCGTGCAGGAAGATGAGTAAGATATCTTCTGGAAGCCGGCGGCTGCGAATGTCACTGTGCACGCTATAAGAGAAATGAATATTCATTTCTCTTTAGCAGTGGGCACAGTGACAGCCGCAGACACCGGCTCCTGGCTCTGTGACCCGCTGCTCCGCCGCTCCCCCTCCCCTGCCAGCCTTCTGGGACAATTAACTTGTGTATAAACCAAGGGGGACGTTTTCAGCACAAAAAAAGTGCTAAAAAACTCGGTTTACACACGAGTATATACAGTAATTCTCAATTTTTAGGTAAAATCTGTATTCAGTGAAAACAGACTGTTACATTACTAAGATAGGAGATGGCAGTTGCCACTGATGAGATTCTACGTAGATCATAGGGAGGAGGAGGAGGAGACAGGAGTTAGAGGCAGACCCTTCCCTCTCTCCCACCTCCATATAATTGTAGTAAGGTAACAATCTGTCATCACTGAATACAGATTTTACACATAAATTTAACATTTTAAGAATTTATTATAAGTCCAGGAGGAGAAAGAAGCAGACTTCTCTAAGGTATATTACAGAGTTTCTTATTTTCATGTGTACTATTGATTTTTTTAAATTAAAATTAAGACTACTTTTTAATGTTTGTGGCACATTAGTATGTGGGAGGAGGAAAACTTTTTAAGATGGGTGGTGACTAGAGTTGAGCGAAACAGGTCGATCAGATTCAAAAGTCGCCAACTTTCGCCAAAGTCGGGTTTCGTTGACCGAAACAGGACCATAGCGTGCAGTTGGCCATGCATTCAGCAAACCAAACGCCAAAGTCGGTTTTCCCAGAATGTTTTCAGGTGCCTTTTTTCAGCCAATGAGCAAGGATGTACACTGTGGGCAATGTGATGACATGGGCAGCATCCACCACCATCTTAAAGAAGGGCATTGCAGTGATTGACTTGCTTTGGGGGGCGGCATAGTGTCTATAAAAGCCCTGACCGCCGACCTCCATTTTACTTCTGCCGATCTTAACAGTAGGGAAAGGTTGCTGACACTTTATCAGTAGCGAGAGAGATAGGACTCGAAAGAGAAGTTCTTCTGTGCTTGTGCTGATAGCAATTGTGCTGTACAGTTAGTGTGCAGTGACAGGGGAGGATATTCTTGTGTGCAGCAGCGCTGGTAATTAGGCTACCTGATAGCTGATTGCTGTGTGTACACTGCTGTGCAGACTGCTTTTTACACAGCACTAATACTTTTATTCTTTTTTTCTGCACAGTTACCAAGCGTTCATTTTTTCTCACACCGTATAGAGCTGTACGCTCCTCACACACTACCGTATACCGACTGGTATCACGGACAAATACATGCTGACTATCTGTTTGTGACTCCAGAAATATATACGGAGATTGAAATTTTCCCCTACACCGTATACAGCTGTACGCTTGTGATACAGTACCGTATATCTGCTCTTTGTATTACGGTCAAATCCATACTGAGAGAGCGCCTGTGTGTGACACCGGAAATATATACGGAGATTAAAATTTTCCCCTACACTGTATACAGCTGTATGCTTATGATACAGTACCGTATATCTGCTCTTTGTATTACGGTCAAATCCATACTGAGTGAGCATCTGTGTGTGACTCCGGAAATATATACTGGGATTGAAATTTTCTCCTACACCATATACAGCTGTACACTCCTCATACAGTACCATATATCTGCTGGTATTTTTGGTACATTTTCCCAAACATGAGTAAGTATGGTGGAAGAGGCTGCGGATGTGGGCGGGGGGGCCAATTGGTACTGATGGTGGTGGTGGTGCATCTGCTGGTAGTGCCAAAAGCACAATAGCACTTAAGGCAGGAGGTGTTGAGCCTGCGTCATCGTCTGGCTCCAGAAGGCCTGGAAGGCTCCCTTTTCTGGGAGTAGGTAAACCGCTTTTAAAGCTGGAGCATCAGGAACAGGTTTTGGCTTACATTGCCGAAACAGCCTCCAGCTCTATCGCCTCCTCTTCTGAAGTTTCAAAAAATACAAGTACTGAGTTGTCAGTGCAGGCTTCTGGTCAGGAGCAACACCTTTCCTTGTGTCCTTCACCCCCACCAAAAGTGAAAGATGTGGCAGGCCACACTTCAGATTACTCCCTGGAGCTCTTTTCACATACCATGCCTGGGTTATCAAGTGAAATCCTGAAATCTCCAGTCCAAGATTAATATGACATTGAGTGCACTGAGGCACATCCACTGCTATATGATTCTGCTGGTACATTCACCCAGAGCACTGCATTGCCCTCGCAGTCTACTGAGCCAGATTCTGACCCTGATGAAACTCAGGTGCCCCTTCCCGCATACTATACCACCTTACATGGTGACACAGAGGAAGGTGCAGATGAAATTGAAGTGGAGGTGATGGATGACCCAGTTGTTGACCCGGTTTGGCATCCATTGGGAGAAGAGGGTGCCGCTGGCAATAGCTCAGTAGAGGAGGAGGATCCGCAGCAGGCATCGACATCGCAGCTGCGGTTATCTGGCAAGCCCGTAGCAGTCCAAAAACATGTTAAAAAAAACAAGAAGAGTTGCAGGACAGCTTGGCCAGACAGTCAAATTAGCACAGCGTGCAAGCCCTGAAAAGTTTTCCCACAGTAGGAAGAGTGCAGTGTGGCACTTTTTGGACCAAAATCCAGTTGATGAGGTAAAGGTTATCTGTAAGAAGTGCGGAAGGACCTTTAGCCAAGGGAAAAATCTCTGAAATTTGAATACCAGTTGCATGCTTAGACATGTAAACACCATGCACTTGCAAGCGTGGACGGACTACAAAACCTCACTGGCTTTGAACGCCTACATTGCCAAACTGATATCATTAGAGATGATGCCCTTCCGTTTGGTTGAAAGTGCAGCGTTCCGACAGCTCATGGCCTACGCTGTCCCAAACTATGACCTACCCAGTCGGCACTTTTCTAGAAAAGCCATCCCTGCCCTCCACCTGCATGTGAAAGACTGCATTGTCCATGCACTCAAACAATCAGTGAGTGGAAAGGTGCACCTCACAACAGATGCATGGGCCAGTAGGCATGGCCAGGGCCGTTACGTGTCCATCACTGCACACTGGGTTAATGTGGTGGATGCAGGACCCACAGGGGACAGCGGCGGTGGGACAGTGCTGCCTAGCCCACGGTATAGGCAACAGTTGGCTGTAGGCGTTCGACCCTCCTCCTCCTCCAGAAGCAAAAGCTCGTCGACAGAGCGCAGTCACATGAGCACTCCATCCACAGCTGCCAGTGTTACACACGAGGTGTCCCACTATCAAGCAGCAAGTGGTAAGCGTCAGCAGGCTGTTTTAAAGATTATGTATTTGGGCGACAACAGACACACAGCAGAGGCACTGGCCGACTACTTGCAGCGAGAAACTGAGTCATGGCTGGGCAGTCTACATCTTGAGGCAGGCAAGGTAGTCAGTGATAACAGACCCAATTTTGTGGCGGCAATAGCCCTGGCAAAACTGAGACACATACCTTGCCTGGCTCACACCTTGAACCTGGTGGTGCAGTGCTTCATAAATAATTATCCGGAGTTACCAGCCCTGCTCCATATGGTGCGAAGACTGTGCTGGCACATCCGTTGCTCACCCGTAGACTTCAGTCGTATGCAGAGGCTGCAGCAATCGCTCCACCTCCCCAAGCACCGCCTAATCATAGACGTTGCAACAAGGTGGAATTCCACCATGCACATGGTTGAGAGGCTGTGTGAACATAGGCAGACTGTAATGCATTTGTGGGAGGATACACGGGCAGACAGTTGAGGGCAGACATCGAGTTGTCGGGTGTGCAGTGGTCAAACCTGAAAGACCTCTGTAAAGTCCTTCAGTGTTTTGAGAAATGCACATGGCTGGTAAGCACAGACGATGCCATCATAAGCATGAGCATCCCACTTATGCATCTTCTCATGCAAACTTTGACGCACATTAAGGATCAGGCGTCTGCAGTGGAGGAGGATGAGGAGTGAAGCTTTGATGACAGTCAGGCATTGTCTGCTCAGGGAACTGTCCTGGATGAGGTGGAGGAAGAAGAGGAGGAGGAGTAGAGGATGAGGGGGATGATTATTTTGGGGAGGAGGATGCTTCTCAGGGGGCAAGAGATAATGTTGGCTTGCCAAGGTCAGGTACAGGGTTTGTGCGTGACTGTAGGGATGTGGATTTGTCAGAAAGTTCTCCACCCACCACTGGCAGTGCATCATTGACACCTGGAACATTGGCCCACATGTGTGATTATGTCTTGCGGATCCTAAAAAGGGACCCCCGCATTGCCAAAATTATGAAGGATGACGACTACTGGTTGGCCAGCATCCTCGATCCATGCTATAAAGGCAAGTTACAGAACATCATGCCACAGGAGAACCTAGAGCTAATATTGGCGAAGAAACAAGCAACTCTGGTAAACCGTTTGTTAGAGGCATTCCCAGCACACAGCAGCTGTGCAGGTTCTACCACGAGCCGTACTGGGCAACATGGAAGAGGTGTTCGTGGTGCACACAGCCGAAGTGGCATTGGAGACAGGGGTTTTCATGACCATGTTGTGGTCTGATTTCTCGAGTAACGCTCACACGACTGGTAATACTGAATCAGTTGCAACAGACAGAAGACAGCAGTTGTCAACTATGGTTCAAAATTACCTCTCCTCCCCTATCGATGTTCTCCCTCACAGTTCTTCCCCCTTTGACTACTGGCCTATAAACTGGACACCTGGCCTGAATTGGCTGAATATGCCTTACAAGAGCTTGCTTGCCCTGCTGGTAGTGTGCTATCAGAAAGAGTCTTCAGTGCTGCTGGATCAATCCTGACAGAAAGAAGGACCAGGCTGTCGACCCAAAATGTTGGTGATCTCACCTTCATTAAAATGAACCATGCCTGGGTTTCAAAGGATTTTGTACCACCTTCCCCTGATGACACATAGGTTGCTAGCAAAATGGCTCGCTTTGTCCTTCTCTTCCTCCGACTTCTCCAATTCCTCCATTTGCAGCTGCTGAACGTCCAGTCTACACCTCAACATATGCCAGTTTTTCCACCTCCCTAACTGGGCTGTACCTCCCCAGGGCCAGCGACAGCACCTGGCGCTCCCGGGCAAGTGCCGGGGCCCTGAGCAGGTTGGGGGCCCACTCGCCGTCAGAGACACCGGCGTATTATGAGGGGCCCCGTGCCAGTGCTTGCGAACACAAGTGTGCCCCCCTGCTTGCTCAGGACCCCAGCACTTGCAATACTTACCTCTCCCTGCTCCACAACTGTGACGTCTTCCGCGTTTCCTGACAGTGACATTCAGGTCAGAGAGCACGATAACGTCACCTCTGTGTGCCCTCTGCCTGAACAGTCACAGTGCAGAGAGCTGGAAGATGGCGACGCTGAGGAGTCCAGAGTAGAGCAGTGCCCAGCAATGAGAGGTATTTCATTTTTTTTAATGTTTGGAGCAATATATGGGGAGCATTATACACTGGAGAATTATATATGGGACCCATCATACACTCGAGCATCATAGATAGGGCCCATTATACACTGGAGCATTATATATGGGGCCCATCATACAGTGGAGCATTATAAATTGGGCCCATCATACACTGGAGCATCATATATGGGGCCCATTATACAGTGGAACATCACATGTGGGGCCCATTATATGCTGGAGCATCACATGGAGCCCATTATATATGGAGCATTTATATGGGGACCATTATATTTGGAGCATTATATGGGGCTCATCATACACTGGAGCATCATATACTAGAGCATCATATGGGGTTCATTATTTATGAGGCATCACAAAGGGCCCTTTATATATGGAGCATCATATGAAGCACATATGGGGCCTATTCTGTATGGAGCATTATATGGCGCCCATTCTGTATGGAGCAATATATGGGGCTCATTATTCTGTATAGAGCAATATATGGGGCTCATTATTCTGTATGGCGAACTATGTGGTGTCCATAATACTGAATGGAGGACTATACTGTCCGGTTTTTGAGCTATTGTAGAATTTACAATAGATATCACTCATGTAATGTAAGAAGTGAAGTATTTGGCATTGTACTATACCTATATTTCTCTGCCGTATTAGAGTATCATGAATTGTGGTATGTGTTAAAGGGGCCCACTGAGACTCTTTCACCCGGGGCCCACGAAAATCTGGAGCCAGCCCTGCCCCCCACAACTTTAGCCAAATAACCCCCAGTTTTCAATGTGTTACTATTATTATAAAGTAAATTAAGGTTGACAAGCTTAAGTAATAAGAATTGATGTCGTTGGCATTGAAATGGGCACTGTAGGTGTGTTTACTGTCCTCCACTCACTGCTTACTTTTATTCCCCATTGACTTGCATTGGGGTCAGGTTTCCGACTCCGACTCGACTTTTTCCGATAGTCTGGTGACTTCGTTCGACTCGACTTTTGGAAAAGTCGATCCGACCGAAACCCGACTCGACCCTCCCGAAGGCAAAGTCGCTCATCTCTAGTGGTGAACATGGTGGCCATTTTGAAGTCGGCCATTTTGGATCCAACTTTATTCCAATGGAAGAGGGTCATGTGACACATCAAACTTATTGAGAATTTCACAAGAAAACTATGATGTGCTTGGTTTTAAAGTAACTTTATTCTTTCATGAGTTATTTACAAGTTTGTAAACTTGTCAAATAGCAACATGAGCACGCAGCTGTGATCAGAGGTATGAAGCTTACATCCAGTCACTACTGTTGGCTGATGGGACTAATGCTCTCATCAGCTGACGCCTTTTGCCACTAATAACAGTGAGAGCAAGAGCAGCTGATGGGAGTATTCATCACACAGTGCCTGTGTTGTAAATAAATAAATTAAAAAAATAACGGTGTGGGTTCCCCTGTATATTTGATAACCATCCAGGCAAAACTCACAGCTGGGGGCTGCAACCCTCAGCTGTCAGCTTCAGCAAGGCTGGTTATCAAGAATAGAGAGTGTATTAGACATGCCAATTCTGGTGCTTTGCCCGTCTCTTCCCACTTGCCCTGTAGCGGTGTCAAGTTGGGTTCATATTTGTTAGGCTGATGTCACTTTGCATTGTCCCACATTAAGCCCACGGATTAGTAATGGAGAGGCATCTATAAGACACCCATCCATTACTAATCTATAGTTATATTGTAAATAAGGACACAGCCAGAATAGTCTTTTATTTAAAATAAAGCAAAACACACTTTTCCATTTTAAAATAACAAATACAGTTATAAACACCTAATGCCCATTCCACCGAACCCTCGTCTTTTGTAATAAAACAAAAATAAAAAACAACAATATCCCTCACTGTTCATCATTCTGTACCACACTGTAATCCACATCTGGGGGATAAATAGTTTTCAACTTGGATGGTGGAAGATGCGACCGTCCAGGCTGAGAATCACTGGTGAATGAGCTGCTGCGAGCGCAGCAGCAGTGACTAGCGGTGACATCATTGAGGTTACCTCCGGTTACTGAGGCTGCATTCTCAGCTGGGCCAATGCACTGCGGTGACCTTCCTGAGATCCCTGCTAGCACAGTGAGAAAAAGTCTCACTGTGCAGAGGCGAGTTCACCTCAGTGATATTCTCCCGGAGCCTGGAACAGCTCATTTATATATAAGAATGATGTGGATTTAAGACAATGGATCAGAGATATAAAGGTATTATTTTATGGAGCTTCCTATGACCTACATTAACATACAAGAGTTGATTCTACTGACAGATTCCCTTTAAAGTTGCCATTGTTCTTGGAAGCAGGAGTGTTTTTGCTCAGGATAACACAACACAGAGAAGTATGATTTTTAAGCCTAGTTAAAATAATTTCACTCAATGAACAAGCTATGCTACAGGTCTATTTTTTATAGGAGATAAGTCTCATACCTAGCTGTATAAGTAGTTCAATTAGCGTTCAGGAGGTCACAGACTCCGATAAATCAATTTAGTCACATATCCTGCATTTTCCTTTTGAAGTCCATTTTTTGCTTGGATAGTAGTTATTAATGATTTTATTGTATGATTGTAGAGTGTTATTTGTACTATTCTGTTCTCACCTGAATTATTCACATATTTTCACATTTTTACAATTACATCATCTCATCTTCTGTGAAGTTTCCACTGATGGTCTGGTTGGAGCCTAAAGCCCACAGGAAGGTAATATTAAACTTAGAGAAGTGCAAAAATATGGAGGGAAGATGTTTCCTAGTACCCACTCTTAGAGTATGGTGACATTTTCTTTTGCACATCCCATTTGCCTTTTCTATTTAGAGCAGCGAACAAATGGAATTCAACTGCAACATTGATTAATTGTATCATTGGTTATTATAGGGTCTGTATGGATTCTGTTTGGTGTCAGTTTTTAGAATGGAAGAAAAAGAGCAACATGGCAAATTTTTCCTTCCATTCTAAATTCTAACATAAAATGGAATACAGATGGTCCCATAAAATCAGCGGGGTCCCTTTGCATCTGTTTGAAGCAATAATGGGAGAGATCCATTTTAAAAATTAATTTTGTCTGTTCCTCCAAATGGAAGGAAACACAGATATGTAAAGAAACGCTAAGCAGTTCTGGGGAAAGCACTGAGTTAATAGAAAAATAATACATTTTGCCACTAGGGGAAGCAATTTGCTTACTGGTTTATTATTGAGTTTAATAGTAACTACAGGGAGGCTAAATTTTATTTTGATAGTTGTGGGAAAGGAAGGAGGGCATATGAAACTGTCTTTTAGAAAAGCAGAGTCCCGAACCCTAGAAATTTATTTAGCATAAGAAAAGTCTGTTATAGCTATCATTTCATGCTGAGTTTACCACCATGAAAACCTTTACTATCCTAAACCATATAATAATGAGAAAAAAAATGGAAAGGACAGATTATGAGGAAAACTTGTGTCGAAACCGTTGATCTGCTCCTCTGTCTGTAGAGTGCCAGACAATATGTGTTTTCATTATTTTTAATACTTTTGTAGTAAAAGTTATATTTTTTCACTAACCCTGCGTATCGCTGATCTCTTTCCATTTTTTTTTCTCATGCTTCTTGGTTGCTCAACTGGAACCGGGCGAGGCGTTGGTTGGTAGCAGGGAGTCCACACACAGCACACGGTAAGCTGACTTTTTCTTTTTTTTATATAATAATAATCTATTCAAATCATTGTATAGTAATACATATTAACCACTTAACCAATGGACCTTCAGAAATATTAGATATTAACCCATAGCCATTGTACACTATCATGGGCATTTAATAAAGATATTATCCCCTTTATCACCTAAGACCATATAATATACTAAGCATTATACTAGGGTATACTATTCATGCCAGGGCTATTACCAATGTGGACGTACCATTTTTTAAACTTTTTTCATGGCTCAACATATTCTGTGGTGTAGTGTGTGGCGAAATAGAAAAAAAATATTTTTTTGTTACTATGTCACAAGATCTTTATCTTGAATGTGGCCAAAATGTGATTGTGATGTGGATTACTCCCTGACAAGGGTTTTCCTGGTATGTTTCAATATTGCATTGAATTTGTTTCATGATAAAGTCCTGACAGCTCGTGTATCTGCAGATCACCAGTGACTTATGAAGAGACTGACTCACTGGTTATTTTCTATAGTCAAGCCAGCCCCTGCAAAAGCTGTGACAAAAAAGCTTTTAAAATGACCAAGTCAGACAGCACCGTCATACACATCATTGGTAATGTGCTGGCAAGAGATAATTGAATCTGCTTAGATTCAAATTTGCCAAATTGCCCATATTTTACAGGGAAATTCCATTTTCAGTGAAGTTATAAACGTAGGATGAAAAAACTAATGGTATCATGGCATGTACCGCAATGGCACTATGCACAGTGACGTCAGAGCTCTAGTCAAGCAGAAAGCCATGGTCTGGAATAAAGAGACTGAAGATGATGCATACAACGAGGGAAGAAGAAAAGAGGAAGAGCGGAGGACTGAATGGTTGGATGCAGAAGCAGAGGGAACATTCTACAGTCATGGCCAAAAGTTTTGAGAATGACACAAATATTATATTTTCACATGATCTGCTGCCCTCTGGTTTTTATGTGTGTTTGACAGATGTTTTTATCACAGACAGAAATATAATTGCAAACATATGAGTAACAAAAGCTTATATTGACAGAATGAGTTAATGCAGCAAGTCAATATTTGCAGTGTTGACCCTTCTTCTTCAGGACCTCTGCAATTCTCCCTGGCATGCTCTCAATCAACTTCTGGACCAAATCCTGACTGATAGCAGTCCATTCTTGCACAATCAATGCTTTCATTTTGTCAGAATTTTTAGGTTTTTGTTTGTCCACCCGTCTCTTGATGATTGACCACAAGTTCTCAATGGGATTAAGATCTGGGGAGTTTCCAGGCCTTGGACCCAAAATCTCTATGTTTTGTTCCCTGAGCCATTTAGTTATCACCTTTGCTTTATGGCAAGGTGTCCATCACGCTGGAAAAGGCATTATTGATCGCCAAACTGCTCTTGGAGGGTTGGGAGAAGTTGCTCTTGGAGGACATTCTGGTACCATTCTTTATTCATGGCTGTGTTTTTAGGCAAGACTGTGAGAGAGCCGATTCCCTTGGCTGAGAAGCAACCCCACACATGAATGGTTTCAGGATGCTTAACAGTTGGCATGAGACAAGACGGGTGGTAGCGCTCACCTTGTCTTCTCCGAATGAGGCGTTTTCCTGATGTCCCAAACAATCGAAAAGGGGATTCATCAGAGAAAATAACTTTACCCCAGTCCTCAGCAGTCCACTGCCTGTACCTTTTGCAGAATATCAGTCTGTCCATGATGTTTTTTCTGGAGAGAAGTGGCTTCTTTGTTGCCCTCCTTGAGACCAGGCCTTGCTCCAAGAGTCTCCGCCTCACAGTGCGTGCAGATGCACTCACACCTGCCTGCTGCCTTTCTGAGCAAGCTCTGCACTGCTGGTAGGCCGATCCCGCAGCTGAAACACTTTTAAGAGACTGTCCTGGCGCTTGCTGGTCTTTCTTGGGCGCCCTGGAGCCTTTTTGACAACAATGGAACCTCTCTCCTTGAAGTTCTTGATGATGCGATAGATTGTTGATTGAGGTGCAAATCTTTCTAGCTGCGATACTCTTCCCTGTTAGGCCATTTTTGGGCATTGCAATGATGACTGCACGTGTTTCTTTAGAGATAACCATGGTTAACAGAAGAGAAACAATGATGCCAAGCACCAGCCTCCTTTTAAAGTGTCCAGTGGTGTCATTCTTACTTAATCATGACAGATTGATCTCCAGCCATGTCCTCATCAACACCCACACCTGTGTTAATGGAGCAATCACTGAAAAGAGGTTAGCTGGTCCTTTTAAGGCAGGGCTGCAATGATGTTGAAATGTGTTTTGGGGGATAAAGTTCATTTTCTAGCCAAATATTGACTTTGCTGATCAGTCTTTATAACATTCTGGAGTATATGCAAATTGGCATTAGAAAAAGTGAAGCAGTAGACTTTGTAAAAATTAATATTTGTGTCATTCTCAAAACTTTTGGCCATGACTGTATGGTTCACCAATATGGTGGAGGCAGCTGGCCAGCATTTTTTTGTTTTTGCAAGATTAGGGAGGTTTTCCACCCCTCCCTTGTGGGCCATGCACATAAAGGCCGTTCTCTGCAAAGTGTCCACATCAGACATTACCTGTCTGAATCCTGATCATATAGGTGCTATACACATGACCAGGTTTTTAATACATCATTTAGGGACTGCTCTGATACGGGTTACCTTGACGTTTGGTAGAGCGGCTTAGTATACATTTTTTGCAAAAAACTTATCAACCAAATACCCTGTTTTAAATCATCTTTTTACTAGCACTTGCTGTTTACTGTTATTTCTTTACAACAGAGTATTTTTAAACGTTTGTTTTACTGTGCTTTTCCATGTTTCAGTCTTTTGGTGGTGTGAACACTGTCCTACTGACTTGTTCACTGTGTGCATGGCCCATGTGTTTGTATTCATTTGTGTTCAGTGACTGACAAAAAAATCCATATTCTGGAGAATAAGAATTTTTGTAAAATTCATGGAGAATTTACTTCCACACAAATAAATTCGCTCGCCTCTAGTGCTGATACAGTAAATTCACTACCTAAAACCCAGCTGTTGGGACTAGCTTAGATATCTGGACATCAGGCACTATTCTTAATTCAATTATACTAGTATAATATACATATTTCACTGACATCAAACAGATCTGAAAAATCTATATTGAAAAGTTCATCATTTTTTAATTAGCATAAAACTGAAAAAATCCTTTCATGATTAATGGTGAACTCATCTATATAGTTGAATTAATAAAAGTACTCAGATCTCAAGATATCAGTGCCAATCCCAGATCCCAAAACTCTATTATTATAAAAAAAAATATTATCTACAGCCAAGCCATCAGATACAATCGTATATGTTCCAACCCCATGGATAGAGATGAACACCTAGGTCGCCTCAAAAAGACCTTTTTGAAGATCCCCAATTCACATCAGGACTAGAAAATCCCAGGTACTTTCAGCTGCATCACATCTAATGTGGTGTACTTAATTGTTTGTACTAAATGTCCAACTGGGGGTCTGTATGTGGGGGAGACCGGGCAAAAACTGAGAACAAGGATGAATTCTCATCGCCACACAATAAGAGAAAAAAGAATGGATCTACCTGTGGCAAAACATTTTTGTGTGCCTGATCACAGCACCATACACATGAAATTACTTTTATTGAAAGGTAATTTAAAATCTCAGAGAGACAGAAGAGTCTGGGCGTATAAACTTATGGCGACCTTTGACACATTCAGTGCAGGAATGAATGTGTCGCATGGATTTATGTCTTTTTACATCAATTAAGTAATTTGCTCCTAAAGGCTGGGTCTCACATAGCGATACACCAGCGATCCCGACAACGATCAGGATCGCTGGTGTATCGCTATATTATCGCTGCTGAGCTGCCAAACAGGCAGCTCAGGCAGCGATCAGCACAAGGACACTGCAGGTAAACATCGCTAGTTACCCGCAGTGTACCTTGGATACCAGCGCCTGATGCAGGGAGCTGGTAACCAAGGTACATATCGGGTTTCCAGGCGCTGCGCGGTGCCTGGAAACCCACTGTGTACCTTGGTTACCAGCTCCCTGCATCAGGGCGCTGGTATCCAAGGTACACAGCGGGTTTCTAGGCACAGCCCCGCGCCTGGAAACCCGCTGTGTACCTTGGTTACCAGCGGATCGCTGGTCTCCCCGCCTGTCACACGCAGCGATGCCTGTCAGCGGGAGACCAGCGATCAAAAAAATGTCCAGACATTTCAGCGACGATCAGCGATACTCGGCAGGGGGGCTGATCGTCGCTGAATGTCACACACAGCGATATCGCTGGTGAGCTCGCTGCTGCGTCACAAAACTAGTGACTCAGCAGCGATCTCGCTAACGAGATCGTTGTGTGAGATGGGCCCTTAAGACTTTGTGGGGGCATCACAACACATTACCAGACCCTAATCAGAGGACAATAAAATTTTCACTCCTTATCTATGAACTGTTCCAATATCTATGGCCTTAACTGTCTATCACTCTCCCATATTGATAGTTCTGCTTCACATCACTTGTCTTATCTATTGCATTATTCCCGTGTCCTGTTGTGTATAAATATGTGATTCTTCAGATTTTGTATTAGTCTATGCCTGATGAAGAGACCTGAGGAGTCTTGAAAGCTTGCAATTTGTTACCATATTTTCAGTTAACCATTAAAAGATATCAACAACCACTGAGGACTCTCAAGTCTGAATATTTTTCTATCTACTGGCTAACACGGTACAAAGATATATATCTTTCCTAATCCCAGATCCCAGCAGGACTTTTGGAAAGGATTCACCACAGAGCTTCCTTAGCTGGCACATCGGTAAAGTGTATAAAGGAGGCTGTCTTACATGTGCATTTCAATATTATAGTCTGCCACCTTTGTCTATGCGATGGAGAAGGTGGATAGCATAGCTTTAGGTTAGGTTTGGATAGCATAGGTTTTTATGTGTCTAAACAAATACTGTCAATTACTAACCAAATGATGTAATATTTTAATTTATAAAATTATTGAAATGTACACATCCACTTCAGGTGCTGACTACTTATTGTATGTAAAGAAAATGTGGTGGCTTTTTTTTTCACACTTTTGGTGTGTCGTTTGAGTCCATTGCATTTTTTTTTCCAAACACAGCATGCTGTACATGTGACCTTTATCATACATTTTCTGTAGGCTTCTCAATAGAAAAAATGCATGCCTGTGTTGCATACATTGGTTACCTGATGGTCATCAGAATACTTGGAAAACCTTATCGGAAGCAGAAGGATAGGGACAATGACAAAATCAGCAGACGGATAGCCGAGATCAATGCCATGAGGGCTAATTCAGAGGCAAAATCACTGAATAAAAAAATGAATCAATTAGTCCACGGTCAAGTATCAATTCAAGTTTCAGACAATAAATTTGTAATTGACATACTAGGTCAGGTATCTGTAAAGTCTGGGTCTCACATAGCGATACACCAGCGATCCCGACAACGATATGCACTTGTCAGGATCGCTGGTGTATCGCTACATGATCGCTGCTGAGCTGCCAAACAGGCAGCTCAGGGCAGCGATCAGCACAGCGACACTGCGGGTAACATCGCTTAGTTACCCGCAGTGTACCTTGGATACCAGCGCCCTGATGCAGGGAGCTGGTAACCAAGGTACACATCGGGTTTCCAGGCGCTGCGCGGTGCCTGGAAACCCGCTGTGTACCTTGGTTACCAGCTCCCTGCATCAGGGCGCTGGTATCCTTGGTACACAGCGGGTTTCTAGGCACAGCCCCGCGCCTGGAAACTCGCTGTGTACCTTGGTTACCAGCGGATCGCTGGTCTCCCGCCTGTCACACGCAGCGATGCGTGCCTGTCAGCGGGAGACCAGCGATCAAAAAAATGTCCAGGACATTCAGCGACGATCAGCGATACCCAGCAGGGGGCTGATCGTCGCTGAATGTCACACACAGCGATATCGCTGGGGAGATCGCTGCTGCGTCACAAAACTAGTGACTCAGCAGCGATCTCGCTAGCGAGATCGCTGTGTGAGACGGGGGCTTAATAGTAAATAGGATTTAGATAGGTCGCTATGCCTCGTGATTGGGCCAGTCACTAGTTGACAAGATGTGATATACTCACAATTAATATTTTGCATATGGATTGGATTAAACATCCTCATGTAGAAAGTGCTAATAGGGTTATTGACAACACGATTTTCTCAGAATAATAAAGTAGTCAGTGATGCCCAGCGATGATGTCAGTTAACACTTCTCTTTTATCTTTTTACGCCGTCCTATGTATGTCTGTTCCTGGGGCTGTGGGAGAGAAGGATTTTTCTTACGGACTCGATGCCTCTAGCCTCTAATGTTTTATTGTGGACTCTTTACATTGATGACGTTTTTGCTATATGGCAGGGTACCGAATAGTATCTTTTAAAATTTGTGGAACAACTATATGCTAATGAGAACAATATCAAACTTACCTGTCATTACAGCCAAACAAGCATACATTTCTTGGACATATGGATTCACAAAGGAGAAGACTGCTTCTTGCATAGTGACCAATACAGAAAATAGACTTCAGTTAACAGTCTGCTTCACGCCTCCTCTGCCCATCCAAGACACTTTAAGGACAACATACCTTATGGTCAGTTCCTCAGAGCAAAAAATCTTCATATCTACGTCCATTTAGTGTTTTTTTTATTTAGTTTCTATATCTATATATATAAAATTGAATGTGTGTGTGTATCACGAACCAATCACGAAGCATGTTTAAAAGAAGCTGAGCTGTGATTGGTTGCTATGAGCAACAGTTTTCCTTGCAACCAATCGCTAAGCATTTTTCATTTCACCAGAGCTGTTTAAAAGAAGCTGAGCTGTGATTGGTTGCTATGAGCAACAGTTTTCTCACTCCACGACAACACCTCAGCAGACAGTGACTGGGTGGTAGAAATCTAGCATTCCCGTGAACATAAGCTCCCAGCCATTGTCTGCCCCCCAGAAAGGAGCAGTGTTGTGAATATGCTGGAGGCGGCTTCTGAGCTGGGACTCCCTCCGGTGGTTTCTGAGGGTAATGAACTGATTACCGAATGGCCTTCAGCTGGCGCTGAATGGTAGGATATAAGTGGCCTGAGTTCCCAGCAGCCTTGCCGGTTATCAATTGTTCCTGCTGGTCTTGCTTGAAGCACTGCTAGTTTCCTGCTCTCCTTCAGATAAGTGTTTGCTGTTTTTTTTCCCTCTGTTTGATTTTCTCTGCTGGTTTGCTGCTTGCAGTGGACTGCAGCCTGTCCCCTTTTGGGAGTCTGGCGCTACAATTGTGCTCCGTTTGTGTCTGCACTTTTGCTTTGCTCCTTTGTTACTTTTTATTTGCTGAATAGCGTTTTGTTAAACCAGAGATCTGATTTAGGTGGATGAGGTCATGTGATCTCAGGTTTTTTGGCAATCAGAAGTGTTGGTATTTTTGTTAGGGTTTTTTTGGATTGCAGTCAGAATTCTTTCCTGTACTTTTCTGTCTAGACAGATTGGGCCCCAGCATTTGCTCATTCTATTTTCTGTCTGTGTCCGTGCTTTCTTCTTGTCTAACCGCCATTACATGTTTGGGGGCTTCCTATTTTCTTTGGGGATCTGCTCCGGGGCAGATAGCTTTCATCTTTCTGCCTTTAGGTGTAGTTATCTCTCAGGCTGTGACGAGGCGTCTAGGATCACCGTAGGAACGCTCCACGGCTACTTCTAGTTGTGTGATTAGTTCAGGTTACTGCAATCCAATAGGTTCCAGCCTCTCTGGTGTATTACCGCTTTTGCTATTTTTTGCTATTTCTCCTCAGTTACCGAAACATAACAGAGCAGAGAGCACATGACAGAAATTAATCCCCCCTCCCATGCCCATATCCCCATCACACATCCTCCATGCCATAGGCACATCTTCCCTCTTAAAGGGATCTCTGGTTTTGGAAGTCAGGACCGTTCCACTCAGCGCAGTGGTTCTGACCCCAGGGTCTCTTAAAGGGATCATTAATATGGAAGTTTGGGCAATTCCAATAAGCGCTCTGGTTCTGACCCCAGACCCCTCTTAAAGGAATCCCCGGTACGGAAGTGAGGGCAAATCCCCTCTGCGTTTTTTTACTGACCCCAGGCCTCTCTTAAAGGGATCTCCAGTATGGAAGTTAGAGCAAACCCTCAGCGCTCTGATTCTGACCCCAGGCCTCTCTTAAAGGGATCATTTGTATGGAAGTGAGGGCAAATCCATCCAGCGCTGTGGTTCTGACCCCAGGCCTCTTTTAAAGGGATCCCCGTTATGGAAGTCAGGGCAATTGCCTTCAAATGCTCTGGTACTGACCCCAGGCCTCTATTAAAGGGATCATTGGTATGTTAGTCAGGGCAAATCCATCCAGTGCTTTGGTTTTGACCCTAGGCATCTCTTAAAGGGATCCCCAGTATGGAAGTTAGGACTGTTCCACTCAGCTCTGTGGTTCTGACCACAGGGCCTCTTTAAGGGATCATTGGTATGGAAGTTAGGGCAATTCCACTCAGGGCTCTGGTTCTGACCTTAGGCCCCTCTTAAAGGGATCATTGATATGGAAGTCAGGGCAAATCCACTCAGCGCTCTGGTTCTGACACTAGGCCTCTCTTAAAGGGATCCCTGGTATGGAAGTTAGGGCCATTTCACTCAGCGCTCTGGTTCTGACCCCAGGCTGATGGGATGATGTGGGATATTAGGGTAGTAGTCTGGCGGCTGTGACGGATGATGTGGGATATTAGTGGTAGTTGTCCGGTGTCTATGGCTGATAGGATGATGTGGGATATTAGGGGTAGTAGTCTGGCGGCTGTGACGGGACGATGTGGGATATTAGGGGTAGTAGTCCGGTGGCTTTGACGGGATGATGTGGGATATTAGTAGTCCGGTGGCTCTGCTGATGGGACGATGTGGGATATTAGAGGTAGTAGTCCGGTGGCTCTGGCTGACAGGATGATGTGGGATATTAGGGGTAGTAGTCTGGTGGCTCTGGCTGACGGGATGATGTGGGATATTAGGGGTAGTAGTCCAGTAGCTCTGGCTGACGGGATGATGTGGGATATTAGGGGTAGTAGTCCAGTAGCTTTGGCTGACGGGATGATGTGGGATATTAGGGGTAGAAGTCTGGCGGCTGTGACGGGATGATGTGGGATATTAGTGGTAGTTGTCCGGTGGCTATGGCTGATGGATGATGTGGGATATTAAGAGTAGTAGTCCGGTGGCTATGGCTGATGGGATGATGTTGGGATACTAGTAGTCCGGTGGCTCTGGCTGACGGGACGATGTGGGATATTAGGGGAGCAGTCTGGTGGCTCTGGCTGACGGGATGATGTGGGATATTATAGTGAATGTGGCTATGCGGAGTGGGCGGGGCTATACACTCAGCTTTATATATATATATATATATATAGATATAATCATTATAATTTGTTATAACTAACCGTAGTTAGTTACTATGCCCGGCAGCGCCGAGCTCTTCAGCTAGTTACTCATATTTGTCATCACTCATATGCATGGATCTCCTCCTTAAACATATTTGTGTTGTTATTTCCTAATTTAAGTGCATTTTATAATTTTTTTTATATATTTTTTTATATTTATTCAGCCTTTGTTATGTGTTCATTTTTGACATTTGGCTAATATTTTCACATAACTTTTCTTTTTTTTATAATGCGGCGGTCATTTTTAGTCACCTCAAAGTGATTTTCCATGTATGGACGCGTGTATAAGGGTGAGTTTCCACGGTCAGGAAACGCTGCGTGTTTGGCGCTGTGCGCTGGCGCAGCGCCAAACACGCAGCGTCCAGATGTTACAGCATAGTGGAGGGATTTCAAGAAATCCCGTCTCCACTATGCGTAACAATACGCAGGTGGCAAACCTGCGTAAACGGACATGCGGCGCGTCTTTTTAGACCGCAGCATGTCCTCGCGTATTGCGGCGACGGTGCGTCGCCGCAACAGAATATTACACAGGGCTATGTACGCTTTTCATTTTTTGCATAAAATCGCGGCGTCAAAAGGGGCTTTAGACCAGAGTGATTTCCTCCATGTATGGTCACGACCGTGAATATAAGGGTTTTAATATAACCAATGTATGTATACACACATTGACTAATTGTTATACACCACTGGGGTGTTTTGGTTCACATGTTACACATGCCTCCACACCTGGTATCTTGTCTCTCTATGTCACTGTATGTTTGCATTTTTCTTAGATTTCCGCATACATTTATGTATCATCACTTTTATGGTAAAATATGTAGAAAAGAAGTTCAGCTCACTCTCATGGAGGACTTCATGTGGTCCATGTGTGGCGCACAGGATTCCGTCTCTGCCAAAGTGGAAATGCTGAGGTTATCAGGTAACATAATCCAGCTCTCACAACCATTGCAATAAAAAAATTGTCTTTATTAATTCTCCAATAAAAAATAGAGTTATATAGGCATTGTTATGCACAGCCTGTAAATATAGTGGGTGTCAAAGAAGCAAATGCGTTTCAAACACATAGGGTTATTGACAACATGATTTTCTCAGAATAATAAGGTAGGCAGTGAGCACGCTGCTCAGCGATGACGTCAGTGACCCCTTCTCTTTTGTCAGCGCTGACAGCTGTGGAGGTTGGCGTGGGACTTCATTCAGGTAAGTTTGTAACCAAATTCTTATTTGTTGCATGAAAGCGCAGTCCTGTGCTTTGGGTACATCAGTTGAATATTGGTCAACTTTTCACTTTTAATTAATTTTCATTTGTTGTGTTGATTATTAATAATGTAACATTTACATATTAGCTTGCTTTGGGCTGAATTTCATCCTTGTTGACATGTTGCATTCAGTGATCCATAACTGGCAACAATACAAACACAATGGAACTCATTGCTTGTCCCCTGCCAAGACAAGCCATGACAGCTTTATATTGCTATAACACTAGTACAATTTTTATTTAAAAAAAGCTATTGTGTCCATACATATTTTATAGAAATGGCATAGACAAATCGATCATTACCTAGGGGTGGTAACAAATAATGTGCTGTGCCTTCTATACCAAGATGCAGGTAATCCATTCATATGCTTCTGTTAGTTGCAATATCTATATATCCAGAGGTCAATTACTGTTTCCTCTGGAGCCATGAGCTGTAGAATTGCTGCATGAGAATAAAGGCGTAGTCTGTGAATCATCAATTCATACAGCGCCAGTCAGAAAAAAATCAATGACAGACAAGCATCTTCTGAATAACAAAACTAAGGTCTCCCTGCATTTGCTTCTGTTTAATGTACCAGTATATTAAGTTTGCAAATTCACATTTTAAGTACAACAATGTTTCTTCATAATAAGATTGTATGCCTCTCTAAAGGAAAAACATGAGATTCCGCAAAATGATTCCTTGCAATAACTTAATGGCAGAATATCTAGTTAGTAAATGGTGTTTGGGCGGACACAGTAGAGTAAACATTGGAAAAGCTGCAGTGCTCAAATAGGCACCGTGGTCCTCCATGCCGCTATCAGCAGGAATGGCCAGGATCTAACCGCCACCGATCTAATATTAATGGCTATAACTGTGATCACATAAAATCACTTTAGACCAATAAAATTGTAAATCATAAGAGATAATCATCATAAACATTTGTGTTCAGCTTAAAGGGCTGTTTCCAGAGACAACCAGGAAAATTCTGAAAGCAGCTTTAAAGGGAATCTGTTAGCAGAATTCACAACCCAAAGTATTTATATGCACATGTAGCTCTTTAAAAGACAAGTCCAGGGATACCTTTACATGGCGAGACAGATCCACTGTTACAGTATTGTAACTGATATGCAAATGAGCCTGTTGATCTGAAACCTCTGTCACTCCAGCTCTATTCCCCGCCCAGAGTTGCCTGCTGCTGCTTGATTAATGGCTCCTTTGCCTTAAGTCATCCAGCTTAGATGGGACAGTCATTCAAGCAGGAGGAGGCAGCAGCTCTGGGTGGAGAAAAGTGACAGAAGCTTCAGATCTACAGACTCATTTGCATATCAATTTGAATGCAGATTTCTAAGTAATGCAAGAAGGGACTGGCCATGTACAGGTATTGCTGGACTCGTCTTCAAAGAACTGCACTTTCATATAAATAGTTTAGCAGGTGAAGTCCTGCTGACAGATTCCCTTTAAGAGCATAAGTACTGCATTGTATTTATTATCTAGTTATCATTTATTATTGTATAGTTATCTGTTGAAACAATAATATAATCTATATTATGGTTTATGCAGACGATAACATATAAAAAGATTAGATGATTAATTCTTTCTATCTTACTGTCATACAATTCTTGATTATTTGGCAATGAATGCAGGTTTTTTTTAGCAAGATTGAAAAGATTTACCAGCATACAATACATACAAGCTTACAGCTAATTAATTAAATCCTATGCATTCTGATGCTTAAAAATAGATCAGAGATTTTCTCAGACTTGCATACAAAGGCTCTAAGCATCACCTACAGTGAAAATCTGTGTTTGCATTGAATGGTTCTGCAGTGGTATAATAAAGAACAGAAGTTATTTGTTGCAATTTGCCATTAATTTATTTCCAAACTTAACCCCTTGACAACATGTGCAATATATTTTCAGTGTTGTCATCAAGCAGTCAGCTTTATATTATAGGTAACAGCCAGGATCGGAAACAATTTCAGTCCCAGGCACTGTATCTCTTAGATGCAGCTGCTTCTTCCTTCCAATATACTATATTAGTAATCAGATCTTCCGTAAAGTGACAAAAATGTGCAGAAAACATGTAGTAAAATGTTTGTACAAATAAGAAACAGCACAAAATGTCTTTCAAAGTAAAAAATGCTTTTGCATTTCAAAAATTGTCCAAAACAAAAAAGTACACGTCATTGCATTCTTAGAGATTTGAACTATAAAAAGTAAAAACTGAAGCAAAAGGAAATAAAAAATGAAAAAAATTGTATTTAAAAAAAATCAAACAAACTATTGTATAGTGCTTATCTCACAATGGACCAAAGCTTATACCAACAAAAACATCAACTTTTATTGCAAATAAACAGCTCTGACACTGATCCATAAGCTGGAAAATTATATAATAATAGAAGTTTTTATTATGCAAAAGTAATACAACATAAAAATATAAATTTGGTCTCACCATCATTGCACTGAACTGCGGAGTAAAGTTAAAGGTGTAGTCTGAAACCTATAAATCCCTTTATACATACCTATTTTTAAGCCCTAACCACTTTTGGTAATTAGCTTTATTATTAAACTCCCTACACATCTCCATATCCTAATATTTATTATGGGGGTCAAATGAGACATCAAAGGACGCTGGAGCTGCACTCACTTTCCTGCAGCGTTTGTCACCCTTGCTGAAACAGAATGTCTTTAGAGGACTGCACTGGGGTCACTTACCATGGCTACTGTTACTGCTGTTCTCTGATGACATCCTGGTTCAGTAGAGGTGATCGCGAAGTGATCGCCGCTTCAGGCTTTATAGGTATTGGAACATCCGTTTAAAATAATTTATTCAGCACATTGAATGGCACAAAATTGAAATCCCAAAAATTGCAGAATTGTTGCTTAGTACATTTGCCCATGAAAAATAAGCATTCATCTAGTTACAAAATAAATGTATTTATTTTTTTACAAAAAACTTAAATAACTAATAAACATATAAAAACCCTTCGCTTTTCCCCAAATAAAAAAATCAGTTACTGTGCCAGTAAGAGAAAAAAAAAACAGAATTACGTTTTTTGCCACACTTCCTCTAAAAATGCAATAAAGAACAATCAAAAACTTATTTTGGGCCCAAAATGCTATAAATTAAAACTACAGCTTTAGGTGCAAAATTCAAGTTCATAAACCAAATTATTTTTTCCGAACACCACCCATGCACTGCACACATAACTTTCATGAGACTATGAAGGAGTACTTCACTTCTCACATTCAATCGCCCACTCATCTATTGCAATAGGCTGACAATCAGGCAAGTGCACCTCACATCAAGTTCACACATCCGCACCACACTTCTTGCTGCCACCACTCACCACTTTGTTAGGCCAGTGAGATGCCTGCCCCAGGTAACACACTATTACTCACTATCACCTAGCTTTCCAAGCCCCGATGGGTACACTTTTTGCACTCTGGTACACAGAGGGTAACATAACCAGGTTACACTTTCCCATTTTAAGGTTGTGGGTACCTATTAAGCACAAAGAAAAGTCAAATTTTAGATTTAATATACAAAAACGGTACGTTACTTACTACATAAAATAAACATAGAATAACAAAAAAGACATGCTCAAAGCAAAAAAAAACAGTACAAAATTAAAAGGAATAGAATATAGAAACGACTTATGGATTGGATGTGTGAGACCTTCTGGCGGAGGAGTTGGCATGGAAAATTGGTTAGATCTACAATTCTGACCAGTTCTGAGAAGAGGATGGCTTATTGTATGCAAAGAAAAATGGCTGCAGGACATAATTTTAATTTATGTAATGTTTTCCTACAGAAACCTCCTAATGGAAAAATATCAGCGCCATGTAAACCATCAGGCAAATCTGCCAAATTCCAAATGGGTTGGTCTGGCTTTGAGCCACGTCGATTGTAACAATGTTAACAGTATTGGCATCCTCAGAATGCTGGTACTGTAAACAGTTGTACCAAAGCACAGAGCCACCATGCTCTGTCATTTAATCCAGCAGGACGCAGACTACTCCTGGCCTGTGGTTTGTCGGAGGTCATTGCCACGCAGGGACCATCGTTCGGTGTGATGACATCACTGCATCGCACTACTCGCATCCACTGCGAGGCAAGACTGAAGAAGAGATGACAGCTGTGGTGTATGAGGAGCCTGGTGAGCATAAAGTTGTTTTTGTTTTTTTGTGAGCTGTGGGAGGACCATCATGCTGTTTGCAGGACTGTGTGCGGCCATCCTGTTGTATAGGAGGCTCTGGGGGAACCATCATGCCATATTCAAGGCTATGGTGGGCTGTGGGTATACCATCGTACTGTATGTGAGGCTGTAGGGAAACCACAACAATGTACTGGGTGCTGTGGTGGACCATCATACTGTATATGGAGTTGTGAAGAGACAATGAAACTGTATGGGAGGCTGTGCAGATACCATCATACTGAATGAGGAGTGTGAGGATACCAACATACCTTATTGGGGGCCTGTCATACTGTAATGGGGCTGTGGGGAAATATAATACTGTGTGTGTGGCTGTGGCGGGATCTTCATATTGTGTGGAGGGCATACTGTGTGTGAGGACCATCATAATGTCTGTGAAGATGGTATAGGGTTAACCATCATACTGGACGGTGGGCTGTGGGGATACCATCATACAGTATGTGGGGATACTATACTGTATTGGGAGCCCATAATACCATATGGATGGACCATCATACTGTGTGTGGGCCTGTTAGGGAACCATCACATTGTATGGGGGCTGTGGGGATACATCATACTGTATTGGGGCCAATCATTCTGTTTGGGAGGCTGTGTGGGACCATTGTACTGTGTTTGTGAGGCTGTGTAGGGACCATTATACTGTAGGGAGGGCCCGTAAGTGGATCATCATAAAGTGTGGCAGGCATGGGGATACTTTGGGCAAACTATCACACTGCATTTGGGGCTGTATGGAGGCTGTGAGGATACAATAATACTGTAATGGGGCACATCATATGTATGGGTCGCTGTGGGGGGGTTTAAAATAATGTGTGGGACTGTTGGGGGATCATTGTACTTTGTGGTGGGGAAGGTGTGTCAACAATATACTGTGTGTGAGATCTGTAGGTGGACCATCATACTGTGTTGAGGGCTCAGGAGACCATCTTTCTGTCCTACTGAAAATGTAATTCAGTCTGCATGCATCTGCAGTGAAAAATGTCACTGTGCTCCACGCCAAAATAGTTCAAAGATAATAGTAGTGGCTTTCAATAAAATGCTATTTGATTGTGCTACTTTTCCTTCTTGTAGTGCAGCGTTATGCTGTCTACAAGATAGGGTACTCACTGAACCTTCTGTTTGATGTCACCAGATCACACATGGAGGCTCAATGCGGGAGAAAAGCCTGTGTCCGTGAAATCGAAGAGATGTGCAGAAGCAGGCTGGCAAAGGAGTGACAGATCAGAGGAGGAAGCCATGTGTGTACAGCCAGGGGCACTCAGGCCGGTAGCGTCCCTGGATACAAAAACAAAGATGGACGACGGCGCTGGAAAGAGCATGTGACGTTACGGGATACAGAGTACAGAGAGAGACAGAAAGGAAATCAATGCGTTCCGGGGAAATTTTGGTTCCCCTTCGTCAGGCTGTTTGCTCCAGATGGTGCACCACACAGTGGTTCCACCATTCCCATTACAATTTCTATAAATTACAACCACTTTTCTGGAACTGTAAGATGCTGTATTTTTTGCACAGTAAAAACACGCAGCGTCAAAATTTAACTTTCCGAGAAGTCATCAAAGTTACACATTATTTGATTAGTTAAATTGTGGATACATCTGTGTATCCATAATTCAGATTGTCTTTATTTTATTTTTTTATTGTATTGAATCAAAGAATCAATTTGCCAGTTTGATTTTACACTACAATGAGCACCTTAAAAACTTAAAAACAAAATGAATGGTGTCAATCCAAATTAAAACTTATCCCATAAAAACAAGCTCTGATACTGTTTGAATCAAAAATATTTATTACTTTAGGAAGAAGAAACAAAAGCTTTAAACAAAAATTTGCCCAGTTGAGAAGGGGTTAAGTATATAAAGTATAGCATGACTGTAGAAAAAACATAGATGACACATCTAAAACTTATAGATTGATCTATTGCGACTAAGTAAAAACTTACAAAACTGAACATGAAGGTCTTAGTTTTGAAAAATATTTAGAATTGAGAGTCCTCAGTTGTTGATACCATTTAATGGCCAACTGAAAAGATGGTAACAAATTGCAAGCTTTCGAGACTACTCAGGTCTCTTCATCAGGCATAGACTAATACAGAATCTGAAGAATCACATATTTATACACAACACAGCACAGAAACAATGCAATAGATAAGACAAGTGACGTGAAGCAGAACTGTCATTATGGGAGATAGAGATGAACATAAATATTGGAACAGTTCATAGATAAGGAGTGAAAGTTTTATTGTCCTCTGATTTGGATCTGGTAATGTTTTGTGATGCCCCCACAAGGTCTTAGGAGCAAATTCCTTAATTGATGTAAAAAGACATAAATCCATGCGACACGTTCATTCCTGCACTGAAAGTGTCAAAGGTCGTCATTAGTTTCTATTCGGAGACTCTCCTGTCTCTCTGAGATGTGAAATTACTTTTCAATACCATTTTGATATAGGAAAAATGTGGATCTTCGTACCGTGTTAGCCAGTAGATAGAAAAATATTTAGAATTGAGAGTCCTCAGTGGTTGATACCTTTTAATGGCTAACTGAAAAGATGATAACAAATTGCAAGCTTTCGAGACTACTCAGGTCTCTTCATCAGGCAAAGACTAAAACAAAAACTGAAGAATCACATATTTATACACAACACAGCACAGAAATAATGCAATAGGTAAGACAAGTGATGTGAAGCAGAACTGTCATTATGGGAGAGGGTTGAACATAAATATTGGAACAGTTCATAGATAAGGAGTGTGAAAGTTTTATTGCCCTCTGATTGGGGTCTGGTATTGTGTTTTGATGCCCCCAGGTCAGAGAAGCAGATTCCTTAATTGATGTAAAAGGACATAAATCCATGGGATATATTCATTCCAGCACTGAGAGTGACACAATATGCACATATTCATGACTTTAATGAGCGGTACCACATGACCACTGAACACTGGCGCCGGCGACCGCGGGAGAAGAGCAGGGCAGAGACGCGCCGGTGGAAGGGTGAGTATAAACGATATTTACCTGTACCATTCCACCGCTGCTCGCCGCTGTGTCCTCGGGTCCTCTTGCTGCGATGTTCAGGCAGAGGGCGCAATGACGTGGTTACTGCGCGCCACGCCCTCTGCCTGATCATTCACTGCTGGAGGACCCGGAAGACAGCGACGCTCAGCGGTGGACCCGGTGACAGTTAAATATCGCAGGTGCCGGGGCCCTGAGTGAGCGGTGACACCAGCACCTGTTCCCCATAGCGCGCCGGTGTCCCCGCCTGCTCAGGACGCTGGCACCTGGCCCCCCAGTGACGAGAGGTGAGTATGTCTTTTTTTTTTTGTTTCAGTAGCTGCGGCAGCATAAGGGGCTTATTCAATGCAGCATCATGGAGGCATAAAACATGGGGCATCTATGGGGGCATAATCTATGGAGCATCTATGGGGCATAATCTATGAAGCTTCTATGGGGCATAATACATGGGGCATCTATGGGGGCATAATTCATGGAGCATCTATGGGGCATAATCTATGAAGCATCTATGGGGCATAATCTATGAAGCATCTATGGGGGCATAATACATGGGGCATCTATGGGAGCATAATCTATGGAGCATCTATGGGGGTATAATACATGTTGCATCTATGGGGGCATAATCTATGGAGCATCTATGGGGCATAATCTATGGGGCACAATCTATGGAGCATCTATGGGGGCATAATACATGGGGCATCTATGGGGCAAAATCTAAGGAGCATCTATGGGGCACAATCTATGGAGCATCTATGGGGCACAATACATGGGCAGCATATGGGGCACAATACATGGGCAGCATATGGGGCACAATATATGGAGCATCTTGTGGGGCATAATACATGGGGCAGCATATGGGGCATAATCTCATTTTTCACCCTAGGCTTATACTCGAGTCGATAAGTTTTCCCAGTTTTTTGTGGCAAAATTAGGGGGGTTGGCTTATACTCGGGTCGGCTTATACTCGAGTATATACGGTAATTTTTTTTTTTTCCTTGGTCCTGTGCCAGTAGGGTGATGTCACCTAGAGCCATGGGAGCTTTACCTTGCAGTATCAGTGCTGTTGAGCACTTTGGTCGCCCCTTTGATATTTCGGTATCGCTTTGGGCACCCAACCACTTCAGGGACCCACTAAAAGGTTCACCGTTATGTGGCAGTGGGCTTCATGCAGTTTGGTAAGAATGTTAGCTAAGAACCTAGTGTTCAGATTTGTAAGTTTTTGGTTAGCTGCAATAAATGTAAACGTTTTGACTATGTGATTTATGATTTTTTTCTAAAGTTATGATGTGTAAATTATAAGGTCAATGTGGTTGATAATAATTATGAAAAAGTAGTAGTATAAAGAAAACAAAATATGCATCCTCTGATCTTGCAACCACTATTGGAGTTGCAAAAAATCCATAAAATCACACCGAAAAGGAAAAATCAGAGTAATGCAAATTAGAATACTGAATGATGCAGCTGTTCTAAACATTTTCCAGCTTCTGCAATTTACAGTTTTTCTGTAATGTAATGGTGTAGACGCTACAGTAATAAATGGACAGCCCAGTGGTGAAGAGAAAGGAGGAGATTTATTAAAATGTCACATCTGTAATACTAGAAGAAGAAACTCCTGGAAACTGATTCCATATGTCAGTACATGTCTTGAAGTTGTTTAAAGGTTCTGCAGGGGCTAGGGACTATAAAAAAAAAAAAAAGAATGCCAGAATGGAGGAGCAGGGAATGGTGCTGTCTTTGCCATCGATAGAAATCAAGGTGCAGGAATTTCAGGTTGTTTATAGGTTAAAATTTTTATTCACACTGATATAAAAAAAAATTATATACACAATGTGTTTTGACTGGAGTCTTCTTCAGGTGTATGGAGAAAATTAATTTGTCCCTTCTTATCTAAACCATTCCATTTTATCTTTGGCAGTATGTTTAGGTTCATTTTCTTGCTGGATGGTGATTCTACTCCCCAGTCTCACGTCTTTTAAGACTCTAACAGGTCTTACTCCAAGATTAGCCTCTATTTACTTTCATCCATGTTCCCATCAACTGTAACCAGCTTCCCTGTCCCTGTTAAAGAAAGGCATTTTAGCCTTAGGCTGCCACCACCATGTTCGACGGTAAGGATTGTGTTTTCAGGATGATTTGCATTGTTAGTTTTCTGTCACACATAGCGTTTTGCGTTTATCCCAAAAAGCTCTACTGGTCACATATGGCCGGAACACCATCTTCCACATGCTAGCTGTGTCCCCTACATGTCTTTTAGCAAACTGCAAATGGGACTTCTTATGGCTTGCTTTCAAAAATGATTTTTTTTTTTGCCACTCTTCCATAAAGGCCAGAGTAGTAGTGTTGACAGACCATCATTAGGCTGAAAAAAATGAAGAAATCCATCAGAGATAGCAGAAATGTTAGGAGTTGCCAAATCAACAGTTTTGTAAAGTATGCAAAAAAAAGAGCGCAATGGTGAGCTTGGGAAAGGCATGGATGTCCACAGAAGACAACAGTGTTGGATGATTGCAGAATTCTTTCCATTGTGAAAAAAATTCCATCACAATATCCACCCAAGTGAAGAACACTCTACAGAAATTAGATGTTTCTGTATATTATTTGACCATAAAGAGAAGATTTCGTGAAACCAAATACAGAGGGATCATGAAAAGGTGCAAACTATTAACCAGCCCTAAAAATAGGAAGGCCAGGTTAGACACATCTAAAGAAGCCAGCCCAGTTCTGGAAAAGCATTTTTGGACAGATGAAACTAAGATCAACCAGTACCAGAATGATGAGAAGAAAAAAGTATGAAGAAGGCTTGGAAAGGCTCATTATCCAAAGCACACCACATTCTCTGTAAAACATGGTGGATGCAGTAAGATGGCATGAGCATGCATGGCTTCCAATGGCACTTAGTCACTGGTGTTTATTGATGTGACTGAAGATATAAGCAGCTGGATGAATTCTGAAGCGTACAGGGCTATATTTTCTGCTTAGATTCAACCAAATGCAGTAAAGTTGATTGGATGGTGCTTCAAAGTACAGATGGATAATGACTCAAAACAAATTGCAAAAGCAACCCAGTAGTTTTTTAAGGCAAAGAAATGTAATATTGTGTAATGGTCGAGTCAATGACAAGCTCCCAACCTCATCAAGCATGAATTTCACATGATTAAAGGTGACCTGTCACCATTTTTTACAAATATGAGATTTGACCACCACCTTTTAGGGCTGATATACAGCATTATAGAATGCTGTAAGTTGTTAAAGAATTGGTTAATTTCTGTTCTCTAAAGAAAATAAATACCAGTAAATAGTTCTGTGATGGAATAACCTATGATCTGTTATCATCTATCTACAGCTTAACATTTTTTACATTTTTATAATTGTGGTCAGTTCCTGCTTTTCCTAGAAATTGTGAAGGTGAGGTTCCCAGAAATTATGAAGGGCATATTGTTATTTCCAAATCTTGAGTAAAATAGACAAGAAACACCCAAAAACTGGCGCATGTGAAGCCTTTATTGCCAGATATCCTTGAGAAATTGAACTGTTGAACTAGAGAACATTCAAATGAGGAAGTATCCCCATATTTGGTCATCTGATTAATCTTGTGTCCCAGGATGCATCTGACAACTTATTGTGTAACTTATTGTGCAACTCCCTATTTTCTATGCCAATTGTTATGTAACCTCATTTCCCTTTGATCTTGTACTATAAAAGATCACCCTGTCAATAAACTTTAGAGACTATTTGGAAAGACAACGAGCAGTGTGTCTCTCTGATTATTGCTTCATTGAGTGGGTACCCATAAGATAAAAAAAAAAAGCCTGAGCAGCGTTAGAAATCTCTCCTCTAACACTGTCCCCAACCCAACCTCAAACAAAAGAAAAAATCTTTTATTATACTCACCTAGGGGCAGTCCGGTCCTAGGGAGTGTCACTGGTCTTTGTCCGGCGCCTCCCTTCTTCTTGCCATGCTGTTCTCCTTTCTTCGTGTGAATGTTGCATCCCTACTTTACCCATAAAGTGTTCCCCGGCATTGTGTTCCTGTGCAGGAATGCCCTTGTTGAGAAAGCACTTTGCGAAACGGCGTCGTCCTGGGATTGTGACATGCCAATTTATCTCCAAGCACTCTGTCACTTTGTAAGTATGTATTCAGTTTGAGCAATATACTTTCATGCGCAATGACTACCATATTGTGGTCCTTTGAAAACTTTTGTTTGAGAGTCTTTGAGGAGGTCCATACATATGCACTTTGTAATTAATATGTCCTAATTCCTTGATGTGATTATGCACATGCACTTTATACAGTTAGGTCCATATATATTTGGACAGAGACAACATTTATTTAATTTTGGTTCTAGGCATTACCACAATGAATTGTAAACAAAACAATTCAGATGCAGTTGAAGTTCAGACTTTCAGCTTTCATTTGAGGGTATCCACATTAAAATTGGATGAAGGGTTTAGGAGTTTCAGCTCCTTAACATGTGCCACCCTATTTTTAAAGGGACCAAAAGTAATCGAACAGATTAAATAATTGTAAATAAAATGATCATTTCTAGTACTTGGTTGAAAACCCTTTGTTGGCAATGACTGCCTGAAGTCTTGAACTCATGGACATTACCAGATGCTGTGTTTCCTCCTTTTTGATGCTCTGCCATGCCTTCACTGCGGTGGTTTTCAGTTGCTGTTTGTGGGCCTTTCTGTCTTAAGTTTAGTCTTTAACAAGTGAAATGCATGCTCAATTGGGTTGAGATCAGGTGACTGACTTGGCCATTCAAGAATATTCCTCTTCTTTGCTTTAATAAACTCCTGGGTTGCTTTGGCTTTATGTTTTGGGTCATTGTCCATCTGTAGTATGAAATGACGACCAATCAGTTTGGCTGCATTTGGCTGGATCTGAGCACACAGTGTGGCTCTGAATACCTCAGAATTCATTTGGCTGCTTCTGTCCTGTGTCACATCATCAATAAACACTAGTGACCCAGTGCCACTGGCAGCCATGCATGCCCAAGCCATCACACTGCCTCCGCCATGTTTTACAGATGATGTGGTATGCTTTGGATCATGAGCTGTACCACGCCTTCGCCATACTTTTCTCTTTCCATCATTCTGGTAGAGGTTGAATTTGGTTTCATCTGTCCAAAGAATGTTCTTCCAGAACTGTGCTGGCTTTTTTAGATGTTTTTTAGTCCAGCCTAGACTTTTTATTCTGGATGCTTATGAGTGGCTTGCACCATGCCGTGAACCCTCTGTACTTACTTTCATGCAGTCTTCCCTTTATGGTAGATTTAGATATTGATACGCCTACCTCCTGGAGAGTGTTGTCCACTTGGTTGGCTGTTGTGAAGGGGTTTCTCTTCACCATGGAGAGTATTCTGCGATCATCCACCACTGTTGTCTTCCGTGGGTGCCCAGGTCTTTTTGCATTGATGAGTTCACCAGTGCTTTCTTTCTTTCCCAGGATGTACCAAACTGTAGATTTTGCCACTCCTAATGTTGTAGCAATTTCTCAGATGGGTTTTTTCTGCATGGAGAGCTCCTTTGACCGCATGTTTCCTCCACAGCAAAACCTTCCAAATGCAAACACCACACCTCAAATCAACTCCAGCCCTTTTATCTACTTAATTGTGAATGACATTACGAAGGGATTGCCCACACCTGTCCATGAAATAGCCTTGGAGTCAATTGTCCAATTACTTTTGGTCCCTTTAAAAACAGGGTGGCACATGTTAAGGAGCTGAAACTCCTAAACCCTTCATCCAATTTTAATGTGGATACCCTCAAATGAAAGCTGAAAGTCTGAACTTCAACTGCAATGTTTTGTTTAAAATTCATTGTGATAATGTTTAGAACCAAAATTAGATAAATGTTGTCTCTGTCCAAATATATATGGACCTAACTGTACATAAGACTTCTTTGAACTAATTGACCTATGTTGAGATCTATGCACATACAATCTGTAACTATTATGTTTCAGCTCTATGGTGAGGATATGCATATGCACTTTATATATTAGGCTTCCTTGAATTAGTTGCCATTTGCTGACTGCAGCTGTTCATATTAATTTGGACCTATGTATGGTATTGCATGATTATTATTACATGTGCTTGTTATAGGATATATTGGAGTGTGACACTTTTTTGTTCCCTGTATTGAATTTTTATTTTTTTTAACAATTTATTGAATAAAAATCCATTTAATTTTATCATTTTTTGCAATTGACTCTCTTTACCCCAAAAAAAATTTTTTGGGGGTTGTGTTGTATTAGTATGCTCATGTAGAGATAATTATTGCCTTTCTAAATATTTGTGAATACAAGACTGTATTTATGAGTTACATAGATGACACTCCATGATTGATGATCCTACGGCAAGAACAATTTTTTATGCCACATTTTTTCACCCTCCCCCCTTTTTATTAACTGGTAGGTTTATGTTTTCCCTTTTATTTCCCCCCCCTTCCTTAATTTACTTGATGCTATCATATTTTTGACAGTAGTTCTCCAAAAGGTAATCTGAGGTTCTGTTGGTATTGTTGTTTTTAAAATAAGATCTTTTTTTCAACAGATACCAACACTTTCTTAGGATTTTCCAGTTGAATTGGTTATTACCACCTATTATAGGTGGTAATAAAATTATACCTCCAGCGGTTTTCATCATTGATTCTCTTTTTAGCTGTATCCTGACCATTAAGGTAAATTATTTGTGTCAAATTCAGATTCCTTTGGAAAGTTGATTTTATAATCTTACTGGGATATCTTTTTTCTATAAACCTTTTCTCTATAAGTTTGGAATAAGTAATATAGTTATCGGTTAATGTGTAATTTCTCCTAATATGGTGAAATTGACTAGAGGGTATATTTTTCTTCTACTTGGGAAAATGGGCACTATAAAAATCCAAATATCCATTTACATCAACTGGTTTAAAATATTTTTTACTCAGAATCGTTGTTTGTATGGAATAACTCTAAATCCAAAAAACAATCTTATCCCTAGCAAAATGTGCTGTGAAGGTAAGTCCCCTTTTGTTTTCATTTAATTTACTGACAAACTGAGATGCCTCCTTCTCCGTACCACACTACATAATGAATAAGTCATCAATATAATGGTGATAATATCTAATATGGGTTCTATACACATCTGACATAATTAGTGATGAGGACTCGAATCTCTCCATAAAGAGATTTGCAAACCTTGGGGAAACTCAAGTCCCCATTGTATCCAAACCGTAGTAAATATAACTTGTTTGTAAAAGTAAAGAGGTTGTGTTTTAACCCCTTAGTGACAGAGCCAATTTTGTACTTAATGACCGAGCCAAGTTTTACAATTCTGACCACTGTCAATTTATGAGGTTATAGCTCTGGAACGCTTCAACAGATACCACAGGTTCTGAGACTGTTTTTTCAAGACATATTTTACTTCATGTTAGTGGTAAAATTTCTTTGATATGAGTTGCATTTATTTGTGAAAAACATGTAAATTTGGCAAAAAAAATTACAATTTTGCAATTTTCAAACTTTTAATTTTTGTACCCTTAAATGAGAGTCATATCACACAAAATAGTTAATAAATAACATTTCCCACATGTCTACTTTACAGCAGTACAATTTTGGAAACATAATTTTTTTGTTAAGATGTTACGAGGGTTAAAAATTGACCAGCGATTTCTAATTTTTCCACCAAAATTTGCAAAACCATTTTTTTAGGGACCACCTCACATTTGAAGTCAGTTTGGGGGGTCAATATAACCAAAAATACCCAAAAGTCACACCAATCTAAGAACTGCACCTCTCAAAGTGCACAAAACTACATTCAAGAAGTTTATTAAACCTTCAGGTGCTTTATGAGAACTAAAGCAATGTGGAAGGAAAAAATGAACATTTTACTTTTTTCACAAATAAAATAATTTGGAACCAAACTTTTTTATTTTCACAAGGGTATCAGGAGAAAGTGAATCACAAAATTTGTCCTGCAATTTCTCCTGAGTACACTGATACCCCGTATGTGGGGGAAAGCCAGTTTGGGAGCATATCAGGGCTCAGAACGGAGAGAGCACTGTTTGACTTTTTGAACGCAAAATTGGCTGGAATAATGGTTCCATGTCATGTTTGGAGACCCCCTATGTACCTAAACAGTGGAAACCCCCCAATTATAACTCGAACCCTAACACAGCCCTAATCCCAAACCTAACCCCAACACACCCCTAACCCTAATCCAAACCCTAACCTTAATAAACCTAACCACAACCCTAACCACAACATCACCCTAACCACAACCCAAACCTCAATACAACCCTAACTACAACACAACCCTAATGTCACGAATGGCTGCAGACGCCGAGAAGCGGCTCAGCCCATCATCGCCTCCATGCTGACCGACCACCACGGCGTGGGGTGGGCGCCCCCGGGGACGCAATGTGGACCCTCCTTACCGCAGAGGGGGACCCGGCCTACCCGAACTAGGGAAGGGCAGAGACCGGGGTTCTGCGGCAGCTGATCATGTGGACCAAGAAGAGCCATGTAGAACTTCAGGTATAGAGGAAATAAAGTTTACTGAAGTAACAACACATAATACATGAACATCAGGATCATGAACTCAGGAACACGAACTGGAACTCAGGAACATGGACACAGGAACATGGAATCAGGAACACGGACTGGACATCAGGAACACGGACTTGATCTCAGTAACACGAACCGGACATCAGGAAACTGGACATCAGGAACACAGATTGGATCTCAGGAACATGGACCGGACATCAGGAACACGGAATCAGGAACATGGAATCAGGAACACGGACTCAGGAACATGGAATCAGGAACACAAACTCAGGAACATGGAATCAAGAACACGGACCGGACATCAGGAACACGGAATCAGGAACATGGAATCAGGAACACGGACTCAGGAACATGGAATCAGGAACACGGACTCAGGAACATGGAATCAGGAACACAGACTCAGGAACATGGAATCAGGAACACAGACTCAGGAACATGGAATCAGGAACAAGGACCGGACATCAGGAACACGGACTCAGGAACACGGAATCAGGAACACGACAGGACATCAGGAACATGGACTGGACATCAGGAGCACAGACTGGATCACAAGACCAACACTGGCATAAGACTCCGGACATCTGGCAACGATCGGCAGGCTCCGGGCATCAGGCAGGAAAGGATCGGATTCGGACATCTGTAAGCGATCTAAAAAGGAACCCAAGCAGTCTGGTGCCAGCCCCGCCAGGCTCAACTGGAGCCGGCCGGGGATTGTGCCAAAAACAAGTTGAGCACAGAGTAACAGAAGCTCAGCACACCCACACCGGACTCCTCCTTCCAAGATGAACCCAGGTTGTATCAAAGGAAGTCAGTTAGCAAAAGATCACAGTCACTGGGCACAGGGTTCAGGACACAGAAGGACTTCAGGAACATAACACAGCAGACACAGTTCAGACAGTCAGGTTCAGGACAGGTACAGGATCAAGGATTCAAGCCTGGAATTACCGCCTCCAGGATAGGCGAGCCTGGAATTACCGCCTCCAGGACAGGCGCAGGGATGGGTACAGGATCAAGGATTCAAGCCTAGAATTACCGCCTCCAGGATAGGCGCAGGGATGGGTACAGGATCAGGGATTCAAGCCTAGAATTACCGCCTCCAGGATAGGCGCAGGGATGGGTACAGGATCAGGGATTCAAGCCTAGAATTACCGCCTCCAGGATAGGCGAGCCTGGAATTACCGCCTCCAGTATAGGCGCAGGGACTGGTACAGGAACAGGGATTCAAGCCTGGAATTACCGCCTCCAGGATAGGCGCAGGGACAGGTACAGGAACACACAACACACATGGCAAGATTCAGAAGCTATGTGAGTAGCTAAGGCCCCGCCCAGCAATTGGCTGGGGACAGCATTTCAATTACACACACTAACCCTGATAAAAGCAGGGCAGGTGTGGCCCGTGCACCCTATGCAACCAGACACAAATCAGCATAGCAAGGGCACCTGGAAATGGCTGCAGCCTAAACACACGTAGTAAGTCATGCACCACTGCAGAGGACCTTGACCTACGGGTAGCTTCCACAGCAATAGCCAGGGACCGCACATGCGGGTGGGCATGCTGCGCAGCGGAGACAACCACGCATGCACGGCTACGCAGCGGAGCTGGGAACTGAGCAGCATCCATACAGGTAACAGATAACAGTATCCCAGCTCCATTAGGGGGAAAAGGAGCAAAGGGTTAAGGCACAGACATGCATTGTCACGCCGACAACCAAGTACAGACAGAACAGCGTGACACCTAACCCCAACCCTAGCTCTAACTCCAACTCTAGCCCCAACCCTAACCCAGCTCTAACCCTAGCCACAAACCCTAGCCCCACCCTAACCCAGCTCTAACCCTAGCCACAAACCCTAGCCCAAACCTAACACTAGTTCTAACTCCAACCCTAACCCTAGCTCTAACCATAACCTGTTATGTTTCGGTAGCTGAGGATAAATTGCAAAAAAATAGCCAAAGTAGTAATACACCAGAGAGGCTGGAAACTATTGGATTGCAGTACACTAAACTAACCACCACACTAGAAGTAGCCGTGGAGCGTACCTACGGTGATCCTAGACGCCTTGTCACAGCCGGAGAGATAACTACACCTAAAGGCAGAAAGATGAAAGCTATCTGCCCCGGAGCAGAATCCCCAAAGCAATAGGAAGCCCCCAAACATGTAATGGCAGTTAGACCAGAAGAAAACACGGACACAGACAGAAAATAGAATGAGCAAAAGCTGAGGGTCCAATCTGTCTAGATAGAAAAGTATAGGAAAGAACTCTGACTGCAACCCAAAAAAAACCCTGACAAAAATACCAACACTTCTGGTTAACAAAAAAACCTGAGATCACACGATCTCCACCACCTAAATCAGATCTCTGGTGTAACTCACAACAACTCAGCAAATAAAAAATGACAAAGGAACAAAGCAAAAGTTCAAACACATAATGTGCACAATTGCAGCGCAAGACCCCAAAAGAGGACCAGGCTGTAGTCCACTGCAAGCAGCAAACCAGCAGAGAAAATCCAACAGAGGAAAAAAAAAACAACAAAACACTTATCTGAATGAGAGCAGGAAAGCAAGCTGTGCTCCAAGCAAGACCAGAGGAACAATTGATTACCGGCAAGGCTGATGGGAACTCAGGTCACTTATATCATACCATTCAGAGCCAGCTGAAGGCCATTCAGTAATTAGTTCATTACCCTCAGCAACCACCGGAGGGAGCCCCAGCTCAGAAGTTGCCTCCAAAATATTCACAACAATAACCCCAACTATAACTCTAGCCCGAACCCTGCTGGAAAAAATGAAATTTTTTTTTTTATTATTATTTTTAACTAAGGGGGTGGTAAAGGGGGGGTCTGGTTTACTAATTTTTTTATTCTGATCACATTCTGATCACAGTGGTATGGTCTATCAGAGTGAACAAAATGAACCAAAATTAACCAATGGGAAAAACCTCCTATTGTTGCCAGGTGTCGGCCGGCATATATTGGCGGGTGTACTACACATGCACCCACCATTTTCTTCCTGGAAGGGCCATGGGACACAGACGGAGGGACATGGGGACACCGCAGGTACCGGGGGGGGCTCAGGGACCCCATTTCTCTCTACTCTGATGTGCTAGATTACGTTTATTTGTGAAAAAATATAAATTTGGTAAAAAATTTGGAAACGTTTTCAATTTTCAAACTTTTAATTTTTTTGCCCTTAAATCAGAGAGCTTTGTCACACAAAATAGTTAATAAATTACATTTACCACATCTCTACTTTACATCAGCACATATTTTTAAACATGATGTTTTTGGTTCAGGAAGTTATATGAGTTAAAAGTTGACCAGCGATTTCTCATTTTTCAAACAAAATTTGCAAAACCATTTTTAAGCGACCACATCACATTTCAAGTCACTTTGACTGGTCTATATGACAGAAAATGCTCAAAGTTGACACCGTTCTAAAAACTGCACCCCTCAAGGTGCTCAAAATCACATTCAAGAAGTTTATTAACCCTTCAGGTGCTTCACAGGAATTTTTGCTTTCTGAAAGGAAAAATGAACATTTAACATTTTTTGCAAAAGTTTTACATTTTTGCAAGGGTAGCAGGAGAAATTTTTTTTGTGCAATTTCTCCTGGAAAGACGATATGTGAAGGAAAACTACTGTTTGAGCGCTCAAATACAGAAAAACATAGAGTCGGCAGATCCACTAAAAATATGACATGAGACCCTCAAGGAAGCCTATGCGAAACGCTCATTGGGGCTGGTGGCCTGCTTCTCCACATGGGAAATATGGGTAAGAGCCATGAATGATCACGCTCCCTTTGATTTATGCATCCTTGAGTTAGATACTCTATCCTATAGTAGTAGCTCTATTTTGGAGTTATGCATCTTACAAAGGTGTGATGTTATGTTTAGGAACTGGCACATTTCTTTTATTACTATTCTTGGCTAAATTCCCCACCCCTGACACTTACTGGTGGATGAGCAAGTCCTTCAACATCTGAGTCTTTCTATTGATCTTGTCCATTTATATGTATACTTGCTTGTACTCCTGTCCTTTAATATCTTGAATAAAAGTATTGTGAGACAGTGAAGGAATATGTGTTGAATGGGGTGTACATTTCACCTAGGTACTGTGCTGTATGGTATAAGGGAAATGTGTGGCTTTGTAAACCTAGTGGTAGAGAAAGGTCACTACACCTTACATTCATTACACACTTGCAGCTCAGGCCTGAAACTACTCAGGTCTTAATTAGGAGACCAGAAGTAGGTGTGTTGGAACACAGTCAGGGAGCTGGCTTAGTCTGGACACAGGAAGGTGTCCCGGCACAAGAAGCAGTCTCCAGGAGTGGGAGCTGGCTTAGTCTGGACACAGGAAGGTGTCCCGGCACAAGAAGCAGTCTCCAGGAGTGGGAGCTGGCTCAGTCTGGACACAGGAAGGTGTCCCGGCACAAGAAGCAGTCTCCAGGAGTTTGAGCTATCTCAGTCTGGGTGCAGGAAGTACCCCGGACACAGGAGTAGTCTCAGTGAGAATCCGTGCGAATAGCGGCTGAATAGGAGTGGAGCTCTCTCAAGTCTGGACATTGAAGGTGCCTTCAGACACAAGGAGGAGTATCTGTGAAACTCCATACTGGTAACATATATCATATGTGTTGTTTTGGGTCAGGCTGGTAGAGCCGGGACCCGGATAGACAGGGCAATCGATCTATGTGTAATTAGTGGCTAGACAAGCCCAGGTTTTCTGTTTATGCTTTATTTTTATCTGTTTGCTGTGGACTTTAATAAAGCTGGTTGCGGCCAGTTTTCATCAGAACTGCTGTCTGAATGAACTGTTTTCGTGTCACTCTGTCTACCCAGACAGCGATCCTAGAGCTAAATCCCTGGAAATGTTACAATTGGCGGAGAATGCTGGGGCAGCGCAGTGGCTGATACAGTTAGTGCTGGAGTGTGCATGCAGCACGGTGGCTTAGAGACAGCAATAAAGGTGAAGTCTGTTGAAATAGCAGCAGAGAAAAAAGTGTGTGTCAAGAGAAACGTCTGTTTGGAGCAGTCTTAAAGAGACAGTAGCCCTAATAGAGTTTGCAAAAGAAAAAAAAAAAAGTGTGTCTGCACAGCAAAGCTGAACTTGTTGTGGAAAAGACTGTGGAGTGCGCAGCAGCAAAAGAGAAACGTCTATTGGAGCAGTCTTAAAGAGACAGTGGCCCTAATAGAGTTTGCAGAGAAAAAAAAAAAAAGTGTCTGCACAGCAGAGCTGAATTTTTCTGTGGAAAAAACTGTGGAGTGTGTATGTCTTGAGTGAAGACTGCCGTTGTTGAGACAGAGAAGTGTGACAGCATGGATGACAGCATGGAGGCGCTGTTTGAACAAATGGCGCAAGTTAATCTGCAACATAAGACTGCCGTGGTTGAGACAGATAAGTCCGGCAGTATGGAGGAGCTCCTTGAGTACCTGGACCAGGCCCAGCGGAGCATGCAGCAGAGCATGGAGCAGCAGCGCCTGCAGCACCAGCAGCGCATGCAGCAGGCCCAGCAGCAATTCCTGCAGCAGCAGCAGCAGGAGAATGACCGGTTGTTTTTTGAGCAGATTGCAGCTCTCAACACCTCGTCCCAGAGTAATGTTGTGAAGGCACCTGCGTTGTCCGCTGTAAAGAAGGCGGTAAGACGGTCCCTGAAAAAGATGACACCTCGTGATGATGTGGAGGTATATCTCACTAGGTTTGAGAGATTGGCAGAGAAGGAGAATCTGCCCCTATCTGAATGGGCCATGATGGTCGCACCCTATCTGATTGGAGAGCCCCAAAGGGCCTATGCTGACCTGAGCGAGCAGGACAGCCAAGACTATGGCAAGCTGAAAGCGGAGATTCTTACCCAGCTGGGTGTTACGGTGACAGCCCGTGCCAGGGGAGTTCATGACTGGAGATACAGTTGGGAGTCTGCAGTCAGCAGGCTTGATTATGGAGTTGAAAAGGTGATAGTGGACCGCTACAACCAAGCACGTCCTCCTGAGGTACAGCCGTCTGAGAGGTCGTCACTTCGGAGTTCCCGGACGCTGAACTCTCGCGGTAAGAGCGTTCCAGCTGTTGGGGACATGGGGTATGCTGATAAGCGGGTTCAGGCCCGAGGGGACATGTGGGTGGGAGAGTGTGATGGACAGTGTTGGAGCTGGCGTGAAATTGCAGCCAACTGTCCAATAGAGGGGGAGCCTATGTGTTGTGATGTTGGCAGATCCTCTCTCCCTGCGCAGAGCCTGTGTGTGTGTCCACCTCAGCCAAAGAGACTGGACCACAGGGGTCCCCGGTGGTTGTAAATGACTGCCCAGCACAGGCCCTCTTGGACTCAGAGAGTCCAGTGACTTCCATATGTGACAGCCTGATTGATAGGGACTTCATCCCTGATAAGCACCTGAGTATGGTGTGCATCCATGGAGACACCAAAGTCTACCCAGAGACTGCCGTGGACTTGGTCCCCAAACTCGGGGAGGTTTCATATGAAGTGGGGGTAGTGAAGAACCTGGTGCACCCCGTCATATTGGGTAATGACTTTCCCCGATCTAAGGGTCTCTGGGGAAAAAATGTTTCTGATGGACAGTGTGATGAAGCTCCTATTGAGGGTGCGCAGTCCCGAGGGCGGAACACAATGCTAGTGGGCCGTTAGGCTTATGTGATAATGATGATGACCATGATAATGATGATAATGATGATGATGATGATGATGATCATGATGATGATGACCATGATAATGATGCTGATGATGATAATGATAGTGATGATGATCATGATAGTGATGATGATACTGATCATAGTCATGATAATGATATTGTCATGGGTGCATCGCCACGAAGATCGTCGCGATTGCACATTCTGACTTCTCACAGCTGAGCTGCTGTTTCTTTGTGTTTGGTAATGAGAGAGTTAATTTTACCTAGCTCTTTGCTAAGACTAGGTCCAGCCTCGCCCGGCTGCTTTTGATTATGTTCTAATTAGTTTCCTTTATATTCCTGCCAGTCTGGGTGTTAGACGCCGGTGAAAGCATTCATGTAGTCTAGCAGACTGGAGCGGTTCTGAGAATACTTAAGCTAAGAGCTCCTTAGTTGTTTTTACTCTTATAGCTTATAGTTTATCTCTGAGACCTTAGGTGTTCCTACTGTGTGTGAGTGTTGTATGTAAGACTTTATTTACTTTATTTCTTGTCTTTCTTGTATGTCTTTCTGTTCATTAACCGTTACCTGTTCATTCCCTTTGGTGGTAATCAGGGTCCTTCTTAGGACTAGATTACAGTTGGCAGGGATTGATAGGAGACAGGGTTTACGCTGGTGGCCTGGACCTCTGTACCTTTAACAGTACCTCCAGGTAGAGGGATTAGTCAGGACCCCAGTTTAGGGTCAGCATAGACCCCGGTCACCCTCTAGCCGGAGACAGTGTATAACGGATTCCGTATTGACCCACTGGACTTTCTGTCAGGTAATTCTATGTTATCATATATCTATGCACATGTTATATAGTATGTTGCCCTTTTGATATAGATTACTGACATCACATATATATATCTGCTATACAGCGTGACATTACAACTCCCTCCTGAGGAATAGGAACCGGATCATCCGTCTTCCCGGCCCCTGGGAAAGTACGAGATAAGGCATCAGGAAGCAACTTTATTGAGCAGTCATATGCGCGATGAGGAGGTAACTCTTTACACCTCTCCTCTGAGAACATCTCCCCAAAGTCCTCCAGAAAAGGAGGCAAAGTCCTAGGCACAACCGCACCGATGACCGTGCTCATGCAGTTATTCCTGCAAAATTCACCCCACTGGCTTATCTTTCTGGATTGCCAATCAATCACTGGGTTATGTTTAGCCAACCAAGGAAGTCCCAACACAATAGGAGTGGGTAGACCCTCCAACACATAACAAGACAATTGCTCTTTATGTATTGCCCCTACTCGAAGATCTATGTTATGAACAGCTTGTACCAAGCTACCTTGACCGAGAGGTCTAGAATCAATAGAGACTATAGGACTGGTTTGGCCAATACACTCAGTTGCATACCATGCACC
>JARQOD010000006.1:98968600-99189395 GCA_033576555.1 Oophaga sylvatica
TTGTAAGGACTGGGAATCAGGTGTTACTGATTGGTCTTATATAAGGGGTCATTTTCCCATCAGGGTTGCCGGTGATCAATTGTTCTGGTCTGAATCCTTCTTTCCAGTTTCCCTTGTAGCCTGCTGTGTCGTGTCTGCATCTCCTGCTATCAGATAAGACAATTTCTTATTTGTGTTTTTGCTATATTTTTGCATTTTGTCCTGCACTTCTGTGGGGGCCTTCTGGGTCCCCTCCGGGGGCTTTTGCCTCTCAGTTTAGTCCAGCCACTGTGTTTTGTACTTTTGCTTTTTCCAGTTTTTTTTCAGTGGCTGCTGTTTTGATTTTTTTACACCAGAGAACTAATTTAGGTGGTAGAGGTCGTGTGATCTCAGGTGATTTTGAAATTAGTAGAGTTGGTGTTTTTTCAGGGTTTTCTGAGATTGCAGTAAGTACCCTTCCTGTCCTTTTCTATTTAGATAGTTTGGGCCCCAGCGTTTGCTCATACTATTTTCTTTCTGTGTCAGTATTTCCTCTTGTCTAACCGCCATTACATGTTTGGGGGCTTTCTATTATCTTGGGGTTCTGCTCCGGGGCAGATAGCTTTCCTATTTCTATCTTTAGGTGTAGTTAGTTTCTCAGGCTGTGACGAGGCGTCTAGGACCAACGTAGGAACGCTCCACGGCTGCCTCTAGTTGTGGTGGTTAGTCAGGGTACTGCAATCTCATAGATTCCAACTGCTCTGGTGTATTTCCTTTTTTACCTGCACTCCTCAGCTACCGTAACATAACATAAATCACTGTTTCGGCGCACGGCAGGGCTCAGAAGGGAAGGAGCGCCATTTGACTTTTTGAATGGAAAATTAGCTACAGTCGTTAGTGGACACCATGTCATGTTTGGAGAGCCCCTGTATGCCTAAACTTTGGAGCTCCCCCACAAATGACCCCATTTTGGAAACTAGTCCCCCTAAGGAACTTATCTAGATGCACAGTGAGCACTTTGAACCCCAGGTGCTTCACAGAAGTTTATAACGCAGAGCCGTAAAAATAAAAAATCATTTTTTTTTCTCAAAAAATGATTATTTAGCCCACTATTTTTTATTTTCACAATGGTTACAGGAGAAATTGGACCCCAAAAGTTGTCTAATTTGTCCTAAGTACGCTAGTACCTCACATGTGGGGGGGAACCACTGTTTGGGCACACGTCAGGGCTCGGAAGGGATGTAGTGACGCTTTGAAATGCCGACTTGATGGAATGGTCTGCGGGCGGGCAGAGCCCCTGATGTGCCTAAACAGTAGAAACCCCCCACAAGTGACCACATTTTGTAAACTAGACCCCTCAAGGAACTTATCTAGATGTGTGGTGAGCACCTTGAACCCCCACGTGCTTCACAGAAGTTTGTAATGCAGAGCCGTGAAAATAAAAAATCATTTTTTTTTTCAAAAACTGATTTTTTTTAACCGGCAATTTTTTATTTTCACAAGGGTAACAGGAGAAATTGGACCACAAAAGTTGTTGTACAGTTTGTCCTGAGTACACTGGCACCCCATATGTGGGAGGGAACCACTGTTTTGGCGCATGGGAGAGCTCAAAAGGGAAGGAGCGCCATTTTGGAATGCAGACTTGATGGAATGTTCTGCGGGCATCATGTTGCGTTTGCAGAGCCCCTGATGTGCCTAAACAGTAGAAACCCCCCACAAGTGACCCTATTTTGGAAACTAGACCCCCCAAGGAGCTTATCTAGATGTGTAGTGAGCACTTTGAACCCCCAAGGGCTACACAGAAGTTTATAACGCCGGGGCATGAAAATAAAAAAATCATATTTTTTCCACAAACATGATCTTTTAGTCCCCAATTTTTTTATTTTCCCAAGGGTAACAGGAGAAATTAGACCCTAAAAGTTGTTGTCCAATTTGTCCTGAGTACGCTGATATCCCATATGTGGGAGAAAACTACTGTATGGGCACACTTCGGGGCTCGGAAGGGAAGTAGTGACGTTTTGAAATGCCGACTTGATGGAATGGTCTGCGGGCGTCATGTTACGTTTGCAGAGTCCCTGATGTGCCTAAACAGTAGAAACTCCCCACAAGTGACCCCATTTTGGAAACTAGACCCCGCAAGGAACTTATCTAGATGTGTGGTGAGCACTTTGAACCCCCAAGGGCTACACAGAAGTTTATAACGCCGGGGCATGAAAATAAAAAAATCATATTTTTTCCACAAACATGATCTTTTAGTCCCCAATTTTTTTATTTTCCCAAGGGTAACAGGAGAAATTAGACCCTAAAAGTTGTTGTCCAATTTGTCCTGAGTACGCTGATATCCCATATGTGGGAGAAAACTACTGTATGGGCACACGTCGAGGCTCGGAAGGGAAGTAGTGACGTTTTGAAATGCCGACTTGATGGAATGGTCTGCGGGTGTCATGTTACGTTTGCAGAGCCCATGATGTGCCTAAACAGTAGAAACCCCCCAAGTGAACCCATTTTGGAAACTAGATCCCCAAGGAACTCCTCTAGATGTGTGGTAAGCACTTTGAATCTCCAAGTTCTTCACAGAAGTTTATAACGCAGAGCCGTGAAAATAAAAAATCATTTTTTTTCCACAAAAATAACTTTTTTAGTCCCCAATTTTTTTCCCAACAGTAACAGGAGAAATTAGACCCCCAAAGTTGTTGTGCAATTTTTCCCGAGTACGCTGATACCCCATATGAGGGGGTAAACCACTGTTTGGGCACACGTCGGGGCTTGGAATAAAGGGAGCACTGTTTGACTTTTTTAACGCAAAATTTGCAGGAATCAGTGGTGGCGCCATGTCCCGTATGGAGACCCCCTGATGTGCGTAAATAGTGGAAACCCCTCAATTCTAACTCCAACCCTAACCCCAACACATCCCTAACCCCAACCCTAACCCCTACACACCCCTAACCCTAATACAAACCCTAACCATAACCCTAACCCCAACACACCCCTAACCCTAATCCCAACTCTAACCATAAACCTAACCACAAGCCTAACCCTAATCCCAACCCTAACCCCAAAACACCCTAACACTTATCCTAAAGGTACTGCCACACTAAACGTTCCCGCTAACGATCACGATAACGACGCTATCGTTGGTGTGATCGTTTTAAGGTCGCTAGTAGCGGCCAAACTGGACGATCTCATTAACGACGCATCAGCGGTTAGCGATCTCTTTTAACGACTTTGGCGGTTGTTGGGACGTGCCACACTGCATGTACTGTGAAAGATCACGACCTCGATAGGCGTGACTGAGCGCAACCTTTTGCACGCCCCTCATCACAGATTGGTGGTCACTATTTATCTCATAGATATTTATCACAGCTCTCCCGCTTTGTGATTGGATGACCGTGTCATAAAAGACGACGTATCAGCACTCCTCTCCATTGCTCTCGAGCAGAAGCGGTTCTTTCAAATCTCCAGCATCGTTCCAGTGTGTCCTGCTAGCCTTTGTAGCTACTGCGATCCAGTTTGCGCCACTATTGAGGTTGCTGCGTTCCTGTCTACGGCGTTGGGTTTTTTGCGATCCAGTCTGTGGCGTTATATCCTCTGCGATCCAGTTTGTGACGCTATTTTGTTTCCCTATTTTCTTTTTTTTTTCAAAATCACAAACAAGTTTTGTAAGGTAGGTATATTTTTTTGTCACATTTAATTTTTATTTTTTCTTTAATTTTACAGATCCATTTTAAGATCTCTGCTGTTGTTAACCATTGTCGTCCATCAATTTTTTTTTGCCATTGTTTTGTTCTGGCATTTTGTGATCCTGCTGTTTTTTGCATAATTGTTCATCTATGTTTTTTTTTTTGCCATTGTTTTGTTCTGGCATTTTGTGATCCCTGCTGTTTTTTGCGTAATTGTTCATCTATGATTTTTTATTTTTTTTGCCATTGTTTTGTTCAGGCATTTTGTGATCCCTGCTGTTTTTTGCGTAATTGTTCATCTATGATTTTTTTATTTTTTTTGCCATTGTTTTGTTCTGCCATTTTGTGATCCCTGCTGTTTTTTACGTAATTGTTCATCTATGATTTTTTATTTTTTTTTGCCATTGTTTTGTTCTGGCACGCCCACCACCACCATTTTATGATCCCAGCTCTGTCAATGTTTACTCCAGCTGCGCCCACAACCACCATTTTATGTTCCATGCTGTGTTCTATGTTGTAGGCTATGTAAGCATTTTATTTAACTATTCTGGCGTTCTCACATAATAATTTTTTTATTACAGATGGCTGATAAGCAGGAATTTTTGCGGGAGTTTATCGAGCTGTACCGCTCAATGCCGTGCCTGTGGAAAATAAAGTTGGCTGATTACTGTAACAGGTTGAAAAAGAAGGACGCATACCAAAAACTGGTGGAGCTCTGCAAGAACCGTTACCCAGATGAACCGGCGGATGAGTCATCGGTGAAAAAACGCATTCAGGCCCTCCGCACAGTGTACAAAAAAGAGCTAAATAAAGTAATAAATTCTACCAAATCTGGAGCGGGGGCCGAAGATGTTTATGTCCCCCAACTGTGGTACTTTGATCTGTTCGCTTTTACAAGGGACCAAGAAGTACCCAGACAAGGGACACCCATGTTGGATCTAGACCCGGTGATCCAGCCGGACACCCCTGTCATACATGTAAGTACCTTTGTATTACAACACATTTTAATGTACATGCCAAAGTGGACTTAAATTTAAAAAATATTATTGTGAAATGTAGATAAAATGGCAGAATTTATCCCTTCATGTACTGATAATTTATGTAGCTCAACGGTTGAGGCCTATCCATTTACAAGTGTCGTTTTCACATTTTTGCTGTATATGGGTGTTATAGTGTGAAGATAAATTTCTTTGTCTTTACAAGTGTCGTTTTCACATTTTTGCTGTATACGGGTGTTATAGTGTGAAGATAAATTTCTTTGTCTTTACAAGTGTCGTTTTCACATTTTTGCTGTATACGGGTGTTATAGTGTGAAGATAAATTTCTTTGTCTTTACAAGTGTCGTTTTCACATTTTTGCTGTATATGGGTGTTATAGTGTGAAGATTAATTTCTTTGTCTTTGTGATTTACCATTTGTTTTTTGTTCATGCAGGACACAGAAGAGGCGGTCTCCACACCTCCAACTGAACAAGACAGCATGGCGTTGATCCAAGATGAAGAAGCAGTTGAGCCACCATCCTCATCTGTGCGGCGCCGGCTTTCACTTTCAGGAAGGAAAAGGAAGGCTCCCACCTCGGCTACTCCTGAATTGGTGGAAATTGCGAAAAAAGTGCTTACGGCAGAAAAAGACCAAACTAAAATAACAGGGTTTGCATACTTCGCTAATGAGAAGCTCCCTACACTGGATCCTGTTCAGCGGCTTCATGCAGAGAGACTCATGTCTGAGGTACTGACTCAAGCGTCTTTTGGAAACCTGGATAACAGATATGTCGTCATGCCAAGACCGCAGTACCCGGACTACTCATGGCCGCACAATCCTGTGCCGAACCCAATTGGGCAAAATCCTGCAAACCCAAACGTTGGTGCTCCCCCTTATTTTTATTCACTGCAGAGGCAGCGTGGTAATGGCAACGATCCATCTTACCAGCAGTTTTAGTTTTTAAAATGTTTTACAAAAGTTTTTTTTGTTGTTTATATTTTTTTTACATTGTTACCTTTTTTAATAAAAATCTTATTTATCTAATGAATTGTGGTCTTTTCTTATGTGATGTCAACTATTAAAATGTTGTATTTTTATTACATCTACTTGTCACACATGGGGTCATGGGAGTACCAGCTATCATAGGTGTTCCATCATAGGGAAAAAATGAATTGAAAAAAATTTCAAAAATTAACATGTCTTTTAAAGGCCCCTGGTCACACTAGCGCTAAAACCTTATACTAAAAAATAATACACCACACCTGCGTAGATTAACGTAAAATAGAAAATATATATTTTTTTCAATATATATATATATTTTTTTTAAATAAATCAAATTCAAATAAAAACAAAAAACAGTAACATAATAAAATAAAAAATTATATACAAAATATTAACAAAATAAAAATAATTAACAAAAAAAAAATTAATGAGGGCCCCGGAGTCCAGAAAATACCCTCTGCAGCATCACCCCGTGGTGATGCAGAGCTCTCATGGCACTTTGCAGCGCTGCCACCGCTGTTTGCATGCCTGCCACCGCGCTGCTCATTGCCGCCATCAGCCGGCGGTGTGACAGCAACAGGTCCTGGGCAGTTGGGGTTTCTGTGGAGGTAAAGGTAACAGTTAACCAGGGAATTCTGTTGCAACATCAACATGTACATGTTATGTTTGTTAACACTTACGGTTTTCCTCAGAGGAACCGCTGACCGCCCACCCAGAACCTGTTGCTCCGCCGGCTAGGAAAAAAAAAGAAAAAAAATTATATCACAACAGTCATTACACATAAGACCTTACAAAGTTCTCAAACTTGTCTGAAGCTTATATAATGTGCGTTAATTACCTGATGGGGAGCCTGCATCCGTGTCACGGGATGATGCTGGAGAGAAGGCATTTCCTGGGGTAGGGCTGGAACACACAGAATCAGGAGGGGGGGTTGCTGCCGGAGAAGGGGTTGAAGGGTTGGAGAGGTGTGGTGATGATGGTGGTGGAGGGGTAGCCGGGGAAGGAGATGGAGGTGGAGGGTAGCTGGGGACGGTGGAGCCGCAGCAGCTGGTGAAGGTGGTGCTGTAAATAAAATATACAATTCAGTCAAATAATCCTTCTACTAACCCCGTTACTGCCAGTACTTCCATCTATGCCTGTAAACCCCCTCACGACTGGTACTCCCTTCACTGCCTGCCCTATCACTGCTGGTACTCCCATCACTACTGGTCCTCCCGTTACTGCCAGTACTTCCATCTATGCCTGTAAACCCCCTCACGACTGGTACTCCCATCACTGCCTTGCCCCATCACTGCCGGTACTCCCATCACTGCGGGTGCATTGATATAGGTAGATAAGGCTACTTTCACACTTGCGTTTTTTTGCGCAGCGCAACTTGCGCTATCGGACGCATGCGCAATGTTCCCCTATCTTTAACATGGCGGGCGCAGGGTCTAGCGCTTGCACGCGTTCATGTGCGTTTGTCGTGCGCTGCGCATTTTCCCGGTGTGTGCCCATACGCGCTAGACGCTACATGTTGCATTTTTTTTTTCCGGTCAAAAAAGACAGAGATGATTGAGACAGAGATGATGGAGACAGATGATAGAGCCAGAGATGATGGAGACAGAGATGATAGAGCCAGAGATGATGGAGACAGAGATGATAGAATGTGACACATAGACAACGCATGCGCCAAAAAAACGCAAACGCATGCAAAAACGCATGAAATCGCAGACAAACGCTGCATTTTTTTTGTCGAAATGCGCATGCTGACTAAATATCGCAGCGTTTATAAGCGTTTGCATGCGTTTTTTTAATGCGCTTCATGTGAGCTCGAAACGCAGCGCAAAATAACGCAAGTGTGAAAGTAGCCTAACCCACAAAACATAACCTCTCCAGATACCCTCATCAATACTCACTCAGAGGCCTGCGTAGCTGGGCCCGGATGCTGGCGACCCTATCGCGTGAGCGGTATCGCAGGTCCGCCAGCTTCTTTCGGATCTGTGCTCTGGTCCGCCGCACATGAAAGCGCCTCTCCAGGCCCCGCCGGATTCTCTGCAGGCATACCCTTTTGTGGCGCATTGGATGCGCCACAGGTAGCCTGCAGTAGTAATCCCATTTGTCCGTTTTGTTTATTAAAAAACGGACCTTCTCGTCCATCCATTTAGGCCCGCGCTGTCTCGCCGCCGCCATTGCCATTACAAACACCGCATTGGGCGACGCCAGCGCCATGACGTCACAGCGTGCGCACGTTACGTGCGGCCGCACTCGCGACGCAAAACGGTATTGCGATTGCAAAGTGACCGCAGCAGCCATGCGCCCAGCCAAGCACAGATATGAGATGCTGTTGCGATCGCAAAACAACGGTTCCAAGCTAGGCGATCACAATGGCGTCTCATATCTTTATGGCTGGGGCTCGTGTCTTCACCTTGCAATCACAATGGCTTTGCATATCTGTATGCATATCTGTATAGCTGGAGCTCGTGACAATAGTCACATTGCGATCACAATGGCGTCGCATATCTGTATGTTGGGGCTCGAGAATCTTCACCTTGCAATCACAATGGCTTTGCATATCTGTATGCATATCTGTATAGCTGGAGCTCGTGACAATAGTCACATTGCGATCACAATGGCGTCGCATATCTGTGAATAGCTGATTCCCTGGTGAATGTTGACCTTTACCTCCCAAGAATTTTCAAATATATTTATAACAATTTTTTAATCTTTCATATATGACTAAAATATATATATTATATATTTAAACTTTATATATGCAGCTGTGGTGTATTATCTGTTATATTTAATTATAATGTTTGAACGCTAGTGAGACCATAGGCCCTTAAAATAATTGTAAATATTTGAAACTTTTTTCTTTATTTTTTTAACAATGAACTCCTATGACTGATGGTACTCCCATGACCCCGTGTGTGACAAGTAGATACAATGTAAAACAAAAAATAGACAACAAAAAAGCCTTTGAAAAGATTTTAAAAACTGCAGCTGCTGGTAACATGTCTCTTTGCCATCCCCATTACTCCCTCCCCACATCTCACCCATCATTAGCCCTTCTCCCATATAGGTAAAATAATTGAAAAAAAACACGAATGCATTTTTAAAATAATTTTTTTTTATTATAAAAACATTGTTAAAAAAAGGCAAAAGTCAAACATTATCAAAATCAAACTAGATCTGATGCTGCCAACTCACTGCACCAGGCCCATTAAAGAAATGGCAGTACTTGTCTCGGCCGGCCTTCGCATCGTCCTTGCTCCTGCCTTGATTGACAGGTTGAAGGCCTGCAATAGCGGGATCATTGTCATGCCATTCTCCGAGCACCACGTCACCATTGCTGTCCGAGTCCATGAAGCCTGGCGGACTGTAAGTACCAGCATCGCGTTTTCGTAGAAAATTGTGCAGCACACAACAGGCCAACACCACAGAGTCTATAGATTCCAGCTTCATGTTGATTGGAGTGTGGAAAACCCTGAAGCGGTTGGCCATTATGCCGAAGGCATTCTCCACAACGCGCCGTGCCCTAGACAGTCTGTAATTAAAAATCCGCCTTTCCCCTGTCAAAGTCTTTTGTGGATATGGTTTCACAAGATGCTCATGAAGGGGGAAGGCTTCATCGCCCACAAAAACAAAGTTTAGGTTGGCGGTGGTGTCCATGTTGGTTGGCAAGGTAAGTTTATTATTAAACAACCGTTCACCAAAAGTTGTGTGCTCCAAAACGCCACCGTCAGAAACCCTTCCATTAATGCCAACATTAACGTCAATAAATTCATAATTGGCATTAACAAGGGCCATGAGGATCACGCTGAAGTAGCCCTTGTAATTATGAAAAAAGGATCCGCTTTTGGCTGGTTGCATGATCCGCACGTTTGCCATCCAAGGCACCACCACAGTTTGGGAACTGCCAAATCCTTTCAAAATCAGAGGCAATAATTTGCCATTCCGCCACTGATTTGGGAAAAGGCATGTAGCTCCGTAAACTGCGGACGATGGCGTTGCATGTCTCCGGAATTAGTTCTCCAAGCAGCGACCGAGAAATTGCAGCAGAAAATGCAAATCCTTCATTGAACGTCCGGTTGCCAGAAATCGCAGCGTTACTGCCAAACGTTCCTCTGCTGAAACAGCTGCACGCATCCGGGTATCCTGCCGTTCAATGAGTGGCCTCACAGCTTCCAGTAGGAGCTTGAATGAATCCTCCGACATCCGTAGATAATTCCGGAAATCCTGCGGATTCTTCTCCTGCAACTCCCTCACTAGATGCATGTGGGAGAATTTGGACCTCTGCTCCAGCCATTCCCTGGTCCACATGGGACGCTTTCGCTTGGAGCGCCTCTCTTCCACCCGCGCCTCTTCTTGTCGATCTGCCTCCATAGATAGTGCAACTGCCACAATCACACGCTCCGCGGTGGACAGGTTCATTATGTGCAACCTGTACGGTAAAGAAGAGAAAAGTTAATTACTAATTAATTACTATTAATAAAGTGTTTAAACAAAATAAAATAAAGAATAGAATAAAAAATATATAAAAAAAAAAAATTTAACTTTTCAGTTAACATTTAATATACAGTTTACAAATGTCTAAAATGGTGGGGGGTGTAAAATATATAAAGCAGACGAAAAAAAAAAAAAAATAAGGTCAGGGGTGTAAAATAAATAAAGCAGACGAAAAAAAAAAAAAAAAAAGGTTAAAAAACATTATCAAACAACATCACAAACAATATGTACCTTGAATCAAAATATCCCGAAGATCCAAATCCAAATGGGGATGGATGGTGCTCTAGTGACTCAGAGAGGATCGCAAAAACCCACCACTGCGCCACAAACAGGATCGCAAAACTCCGACACACGATACTATCCTCGCAACAACGCAAAAAGAGACCCATAAAGTGCTCTGGAAACAATGGATGGGGGCGCAGTTATTAAAGCTGAAGTGATGTTGTGGTCACCAATCGGAGCTGAAGGCGTTAACGAAAGAAAACAAAGTCCCGCCTGCGCCGCTGACTAATGCGCCGTCAACGAGGTCGCACATCGTTCACAAAAGGTGCCAAACACAGCGATTCAGGCTCACCAGTGGGACGCAACGATCAAAATACGGTCCAGAACTCTAGTGAACGATCAACGAGATCACAGCAGGGGCCACGTCGTTGCTACATGCCACACACAACGACGTCGCTAACGAGATCGCTAAATAGTGACGTATTTTAGCGATCTCGTTAGCGATCTTGTTTAGTGTGGCATACCCTTAACTCTAACCCTAACCACAAACCTAACCCTAATTCCAACCCTAACCCTAATTCCAACCCTATCCCTAATTCCAACCCTTACCCTAGTTCTAACCCTAACCCTAGTTGTAACCCTAAGGCTGGGTTCATATTGCGTTTTACCAGCCCGTTCAACACGTAGCGTTGACGGGTTGGTAACGGTATGGCATAACGCGATCGCGTTATGCTATACCCGCTAGTGCAGAGGAATCAGCGATGATTCATCTGTGCTAGCGGTGACGGAGCCCAGACGCTGCAGCCTGCGTCCAAGGCTTCGTCACTGAATGACGACACGTCGCGAATGCATGCCGCTTCACGGCATGCGCTGCGATGCGCACAAAAATGGGGTAAATGGCAGCGTTAACGGACTGCGTTACACCGCGGTGAAACGCAGTCCATCTAACGGACTGCCATAATGCAATATGAACCCAGCCTAACCCTGAGGCCCCGTGCACACGTTGCGGATTCACTTGCGGATTTTTCTAAAATCCGCAGGTAAAATGACCTGCCTTTTACCTGCGCATTTAGCGCAGATTTACTGCGGTTTTTCCCTGCGGTTTTACACCTATAATGGAATAGGTGTAAAATCGCTGCGGAATCCGCACAAAGAATTGACATGCTGCGGATTAAAACCGCAGCAAATCTGCGCTGAAAATCTGCACAGCGTTTTTTTTTACCATTTATTTGCATTGTACTGTACATGGTTTCTGATCTGCTGTGGATCCGCAGCGCGAAATCCGCTGCGGATCCGCAGCAAAATCCGCAGCAAAATCCGCTGCGAACGTGTGCACAGGGCCTGATGGGAAAAAAAAAATCTTTATTATTTGTCCCTACCTATGACAGGGGGGGTTCACTTACTTTTTTTTATTTTGATCACTGTGACAGTTTATCACAGTGATCAAAATAAATTTCTTGACTTGCAGGGCGTACTGCACTGCGCCCGCATTTTCCAAGATGGCGGCGCCCATGAAGAATCCTGGCAGTCGCCGGACGGATCCAGGGACATCGTGGACCGGAGAGTGAGTATGGGGTCGGAAGGTGAGGGGGGGATCGGAAGGTGGGGCAGCGGAGGCCAGATGAGGGAGCTGTTAGTGACGGCAGTGACCGATCACCGCCATCTTTCGGTGGCGCGGCCGATCGCCGCGTGACTCGATGTGGGGGGGGTCAGATCGCTGTCTCCAGCCATGGCAGATGCTATTGCAGCATCGCCATGCTGGATTGTAATATTTCACCAATTCATTGGTGAAATATACAGATTGCTCTGATTGGCTGTTTCACTTTTAACAGCCAATCAGAGCGATCGTGGCCACGGGGGGGTTAAGCCAGCCCCCCTGTGTGAAGCACAAGGTCTTGTGCCTGCGGGTCGGGTGACCTTTCAGTGACCCCGGTCACCCGACCGCAGGACGCGATCCTTTCATGACGCCACATAGGCGTCACAGTCGGATTGGCACTGACTTTCATGACGCCTACGTGCGTCACAGGTCGGAGGGGTTAATATAAATTATCCAACCCATCATTCCAATTTAGATTGATAATACACCACTGTGCCCCCATTAACTATGAATAGCCTAACTCCAAAAAATATGACATAGTGGTCATGGGAGATTTCAACTATCCAGACATTTGTTGGGAATCTCTCTCAGGCAAAACTAACAGGTCAAGGAAATTCTTATCCTTACTTGCTGACAACTTTATCTTCCAAAAGGTAGGGGAGAAAACAAGGGGATCAGCTACCTTGGATCTAATCCTTATAAACAGGGAGGAAATGGTTGAGGAGGTAAGAGTGGCTGGGACCCTAGGAGGTAGCGACCATGCTATTTTAGAATTTTGGATAACTAGAAGAGGAAGACCTGTGAAGACTCAGACTTCAAGGTTAGATTTCAGAAAGGCAGATTTTAAGGGACTCAGAAAGAGAATTGGAGGGATCCAATGGCTGGATATCCTTAAGGACAAAAATGTCCAGGAAGGAAGGGAAATCTTGAAAAATGAGATTCTCAAAGCACAATCATCAACAATTCCGAAAAGAGGGAAGAATAGGAAGCATTTAAGGAAACCAGGATGGATGAACACAGAAATTAAACACATGCTAAAAAGGAAGAAAGAAATGTTTATCAAATGGAAAGAGGGAGGCATATCTAAAGAAAAATATAATGCTTTCTGCAGAACCTGCAGGGCACAAATCAGATTATCTAAAGCTGACAATGAATTAAGGCTTACAAGAGACGTCAAAAGCAACAAGAAAGGATTTTGGGGATATGTCAAAAGTAAAAGAAAAGTCAAAGATGCTATAGGATTTTTACAGGATGAAAATGATGAAATGGTAAGAAAGGATGTTGAGAAGGCCGAACTTTTAAATTCCTATTTTGCATCTGTTTTCTCTCAGAAAGGAAACATAACATCAACTGATCTTCACTGTCCTATTAAGAGAATAGAAGAATCCAGGATATCTATAAACAGAAAAATAGTGAGGAAACACTTAGCTAACCTAAATGAATTCAAGTCTCCAGGTCCAGATGAATTACACCCCAGAGTACTGAAGGAGATAGCAGAAGGAATTCTTGAACCACTCTCCATAATCTTTGAAAATTCTTGGAGAACAGGAGAAGTTCCAGAAGACTGGAGAAGAGCAAATGTTCCTATCTTCAAAAGGGGGAAGAAGGTGGACCCAGGGAACTATAGGCCGGTGAGTCTGACTTCTATACCAGGAAAGATCTTTGAACAAATTATTAAACAACATGTATGTAATTACCTGGATAAGAATGAAGTGATTAAACAGAGTCAGCATGGGTTTGTAACTAATAAGTCATGTCAGACTTATTTAATTTCCTTCTATGACAGAATTACTGACTGGGTGGATCAGGGAAATGCTGTAGATATAGTAAATATTGACTTCAGCAAAGCATTTGACAAAGTATCTCACACAATCCTTATTGAAAAAATGACTAAGTATGGAATGGACAAGGCAACTGTTAGGTGGATTCATAACTGGCTTAGTGATCGGTCCCAAAGAGTCGTCGTAAATGGCTGCACATCCAGTTGGGAGAATGTTTCAAGTGGGGTACCACAGGGCTCTGTCCTGGGCCCTGCATTGTTCAACATCGTTATCAATGATTTAGATGAAGGAATTGAGGGTAAGCTGATTAAATTTGATGATGACACAAAGCTAGAAGGGATAGCTAATACTAGAGAAGAGAGAGGATTCAAAAATATATAAATAAACTGGAGCAGTGGGCAGCAGCTAACAGAATGGTTTTTAACACGGAAAAATGCAAAGTACTACATCTGGGCAATAAAAATGAAAAAAGCATATACAAAATGGGAGGAATAGGGCTAAGTAACAGCACATGTGAAAAAGACTAGGGTATACTAATAGATCACAGACTGAACATGAGTCAACAGCGTGATGCAGCAGCAAAAAAGGCATATTCAATTCTAGGATGTATTAACAGAAGCATACAGTCTAGATCATGTGAAGTCATTATTGCCCTCTACTCCTCTTTGGTCAGACCTCATCTGGAATACTGTGTCCAGTTTTGGGCACCACATTTTAAAAAAGACATCAACAAACTGGAGCAAGTTCAGAGAAGAGCGATCAGAATGGTGACAGGTCTGCAAACCATGCCCTACGAGGAACAGTTGCAGGATTTGGGAATGTTTAGCTTGCAAAAGAGAAGTCTGAGAGGAGATTTAATAGCTGTATACAAATATCTCAAGGGATGCCACATTGTAGAAGGATCATGGGAGGAGACACAGATTAGATACAGTACAGACCAAAAGTTTGGACACACCTTCTCATTCAATGATTTTTCTGTATTTTCATGACTGTGAAAATTGTAGAATCACACTGAAGGCATCAAAACTATGAATTAACACATGTGGAATTATACATTACACTTTACAAAAAAGTGTGAAACAACTGAAAATATGTCTTATATTCTAGATTCTTCAAAGTAGCCACCTTTTGCTTTGATTACTGCTTTGCACGCAGAAAAGGTGAACGGATGGACTCTACATGCCTGGTTCCCACCGTGAAGCATGGAGGAGGTGGTGTGATGATGTGGGGGTGCTTTATTGGTGACAATGTTGAGGATTTATTCAAAACTGAAGGCATAATGAACCAGCATGGCTACCACAGCATCTTGCAACAGTATGCTATTCCATCCGGTTTGCGTTTAGTTGGACCATCATTTATTTTTCAACAGGACAATGACCCCAAACACACCTCCAGACTGTGTAAGGGCTATTTGACCAAGAAGGAGAGTGTTGGGGTGCTACGCCAGATGACCTGGCCTCCACAGTCACCAGACCTGAACCCAATCGAGATGGTTTGGGGTGAGCTGGACTGCTCACCGCTTCAATTTTGAATAAATCCCCAACAGTGTCACCAGCAAAGCACCCCACACCATCACACCACCTCCTCCATGCTTCACGGTGGGAACCAGGCATGTAGAGTCCATCCGTTCACCTTTTCTGCGTGCAAAGCAGTAATCAAAGCAAAAGGTGGCTTCTTTGAAGAACCTAGAATATAAGACATATTTTCAGTTGTTTCAAACTTTTTTGTAAAGTGTACTGTATAATTCCACATGTGTTAATTCATAGTTTTGATGCCTTCAGTGTGATTCTACAATTTTCATAGTCATGAAAATACAGAAAAATCTTTGAATGAGAAGGTGTGTCCAAACTTTTGGTCTGTACTGTATTAGAAAAAACTTTTTGACAGTTAGGGTGATCAATGAGTGGAACAGGCTGCCACGAGAGTTGGTGAGTTCTCCTTCAATAGAAGTCTTCAAACAGAGGCTGGACCGATATCTGTCTGGGATGATTTAGTGAAAATCACTGAGAAACGAGACAGAGATGCTTACCTGCCTATGGCTCAAGACATTTGCACTATCAGGGTGCAGTGGACCCAACTAATTATGGCAACAACACAGGTGCAGCAATACCAATATAACAATCACTCTCAGCCTACCTAACCAAGGAGGGGGTGATTGTTCAGTATACTAGTGCACACAAAAAAGGTCTCAATCTGTCTGCGGCATAATTCACACAAGTAATGGAGATAGTGTTGAGCATTCCGATACTTCCGATACTTCCGATACCTGAAATCCAATGTAAGTCTATGGGAACAAAATATCGGAAGTCTAAAAAATTTTTACTTCCGATACTTCCGATATTTTGTTCCCATAGACTTACATTGGATTTCAGGTATCGGAATGCTCAACCCTAAATGCAGAGCATCCGGCTTACAGCCTATTACAAACGCCCATACTTTTAGATCAGGCGGGCTGCCCAGTGCCTCCCAAATGCATCCTGTGTGAACAGAGGCCACAGCAACAGAGCCTATCACAGTGATCAAAGTAAAAAAAATATTAAATCAAACCCCTTTATCACCCCCTTAGTTAGGTAAAAATAATAAAATAAAATAAATGTATTTATTTCCATTTTTTCTTTTAGGATTAGAGTTGGGCTAAAGTTAGTGTTGGGCTAAAGTTAAGGTTGAGCTAAAGTAAGGGTTAGGTTTGGGTTAGGACTAGGGTTAGCGTTGGGCTAAAGTGAGGGTTGGGCTAAAGTTAGGGCTGTGGTTATGCTTGGGATTAGGGGTGTGCTAGCGTTAGGTTTGTGGTTAGGGTTATGGTTGGGATTAGGGGTGTGTTGGGGTAAGAATTGGGGGGTTCCACTGTTTAGGTACATCAGGAGGGCTCCAAACGTGATATGGCACCACCAATGTTTCCGGCCAAGTTTGTGTTCAAAAAGTCAAACAGTGCTCCCTCCCTTCTGAGCCCTGCCATGCACCCAAAAAGTGGCTTTCCCCCACATATGGGGTATCGGTGTACTGAGAAATTGCACAACAAATTTTGTGGTCCATTTTCTCCTGATACCCTTGTTAAAATAAATAAAATTGGTTCCAAAGTAAACTTTTTGTGAATAAAGTAAAATGTTCATTTTTTCCTTCCACATTGCTTTAGTTCTTGTGAAGCACCTGAAGGGTTAATAAACTTCTTGAATGTGGTTTTGAGCACTTTGAGGGTGCAGTTTTTACAATGGTTTCACTTTTGTGTATTTTATGTTATATTGACCCTCTAGAAATCGCTGGTCAACTTTTAACCCTTATAACGTCCTAACAAAAAAAAATATGTTTCCAAAATGTGCTGATGTAAAGTTGACATGTGGGAAATGTTATGCATTGACTATTTTGTGCGACACTACTCTGATTTAAGGGTACAAAAATTAAAAGTTTGAAAATTGCAACATTTTCAAAATTTTTACCAAATTTCTGTTTTTTTCATAAATAAACACAAGTTATATCGAAGAAATTTTACCACTAACATAAAGTACAATATGTCACGAAAAAACAAACTCAGAATCAGTAGGATACGTTGAAGCGTTCTAGAGCTATAACCTCAAAGTGACAGTGGTCAGAAATGTAAAAATTTGCTTGGTCATTAAGTATCAGATTTCATCTCCCGAAATTTTGGTGCCAAGATCTCCATTTGCGCATGCGCCGCCCCCAGAGGCCATTTTCCTAGAGTCCACCGCACAGGAAACCATGGAACTGTTGGGGGTCTCTGGCCTTTCGCAAAATGTCGGCAGAGCACCCCCACAGCAGCGGAGACACCAGAAACAGCACCACTGGACACCCCCTGCAGCGCCAAACACCCCTGTAGCACCGCCAGGCACCCCCTCATCCCAGCCTGTGGCCTGCAGCAACGGTATCGGTAAATCATATATGCGCATTATAAGATGTACCCCCATTTTGCCCCCAAATTTGGGGGAAAAAAGTGCGTCTTATAATCGAAAAATATGGTACCTTCACTAACTGACACTAACAGATATCTGGGACTGCATTGTATCATTGCAGAGATGACTGCCAATTAGCTGTAATTTCAGTGCGATCAAGCACCTTCCTAAGGCCATTAACCTGCTGATTAACTCTATAATCTGAAGGATAGTAGCATTATCGGACCTGAAAGGTTCCTTTTAAAGGGACTGTAACTACTCAGACAACTCTTTCAAAATGACTATATTCCACTGCGTAAAATAATAACAGTCTGGTATGGTTCCATCGACATTGGCACCGTGTCTCCTGTGATGTTATGTCACGTGAACCCTGCAGACAATCACTAACCGCTAATGGGTTGCTTCACTCTTACTTCCTTCAGGAGTAACTGACATCTGGAGAAAGCCAAAGAGCAGCAATTATCACTTCTTCCAGATGTCAGCATTGTCTAAAGAAACTGACAGTGAACTAGCACATTAATAGCCGCTAATTGCAGAGCTCACGTGACATAACATCATGTGAGAACCTGGCCGAAGTCACTGGAATGGCACCGAAGGTGAGTACTAGTTGTTATTATTTTACATGGGGAATATAGTAGTTGAGAAGGAGTCGTCCAAGTAGTGGATAACCCTCTAAGAACCAGTAAGCTAGTAAAGTCTCACATTATAACATGCTACAAAATACATTAGCGCTTATGACTTCATCACAATGAAGCAGCTGGAAAGACTGTAGTCACTTATTGTATTGTTATTTAGGCAGTTTCCGTGGCAGAATTTGCCTGAAAAAGTTGTGCGCAAATACCATTATAAAAGAAAAAAAAAAAGACAGTACGGCATGTAAAAAGGACTTGTCCAATCTGCTAACATTACTGTTTTAGTTTATATTAGTATTTCCCATTAATTAATAATGCTGCAGCATATTTTTGTACAATTCTGCCTTTTCTGAAAATGTACGATTTTTACTGACCCATGACTAGTAGAGTTGAGCTGATCAACAAAAATTTGAATTTACCTGTCCTCATGCTTTTTCCCGAGAAATTAGATTTACAGAGAAGTTATTTGTAAATGTAATGTTCCATATTATGCTCTGGCGTCTCTCCTGACCCTAAAGCATAGTAAACGTTATACGTAATAAAAAATCTTAAACTCACCTTACAGCTCTGGCCCCTCCGCAACTCATCACCTCCCGTCAGGATCCTATCTGCATCTTTTCATCCTACGCCGCTTGTGCTGGAATCTCCTGGTATCATGAAAGATGGAAGTCCCGGCTCAGTGTGAGAGGGTTCTGCGCAAACACATGGAAAGTCACGGTGTCATGACATCACGATGTGCGCAGTGACCTTCAGTATGTGTGCGAAGCATGGGGATTACATCGCGAGCAGTGGCGGATTCAGAAGATGCGGTGAGAACCGGATGAGTGGTGGTGGTAGTGAAGGGGCCGGAGAGGTGAGTGGTAACATGAGAATAAGATCTTGTTTATCCTTTTTGATGGCCCTTAGGCTATGTGCAGACGTTGCGGAATTGCCATGGAAATTTCCGCGGCAATTCCGCACCTCCCTGCCGCGGGAAATACGCATATTATAAGTATTTCCGCTAAAAACTAGCGTTTTACAAGCGATCTGACAGGTTGGGTCACACGAGTCTAACAAGTGTTTGACACGTGTGACCAACTTTTTACTATTGATGCCTCCTATGTCGCATCAATAGTAAAAAGATCTAATGTAAAAATAATAAAAAAAAAATAAATAATGAATTCTCACCTTCCGGCGGCCCCCTCAGCTTTCCTGCCTCTCAGCGACGCTCCCGGCCAATCCCGTTCCCAGGCGTCCTTTGCGACAATCACCCCGATGACGTAGCATCACGCGAGACCGCTACGTCATCTGGGGTGATTCTCGCCGGGAGCGTCGCTGAGAGGCGGGAAAGCTGCGGGGCCGCCGGAAGGTGAGAATATCATTATTTTTATTTTAATTATTGTTTTTACATGGATATGGTACCCAGGGTCTGGAGGAGAGTCTCCTCTTCTCCAGACCCTGGGTACCATCCGCACATGAACCGCTTACTTTGCGCATGGTGGGCACAGCCACATGCGGAAAGTAATTGGTTCAATGCATTCCTATGGCGGCGGAATCGCTGCGGTTCCGCAAAAAAGAATGAGCATGCTGCGGATTCTCCCGCGATGCGATTCCGCTGCGGAAAAACCCGCAGCATGTGCACAGCATTGCAGAATTCCATAGGCCTTAATGAGTTGTATTGTGTAAGCGGTTTTTCGCGGCAAAACCGCTAGGAATCCGCAACGTGTGCACAGGCCCTTAATGGTTCAGAAAAATGTTAGCAAGTCGCTGCCATCTTGCTGAATCCACGCCGGAGCGAATTACAAAAATCCACATTCTGGCACATGTGGATTTTTATAAAATTCGGATTTATTCACTGATCTCGTTTTCGTCTGAAATTAAAAATAGACATGTCACCGTGATATTTTGCAGACCAATTAGTGTATACTATCAATGAAAATCACAGATAAAACTCATACTGTACATGAATCAAGGTCATTTGAATGAGACTTAATGCACCATTCAGACTTCTGTTTTTCAAGTGTATGTTTGATCTGTGTTTCTCACAGATAGAACACGTAGCCATAACAATCAACGGGACTGCTCACATGTACATGTTTTTTAATAGAGACTGTGTGCCAGCAAAAAAATATTGTGGATGTCCGTTTTCTGCACAGTCACGGATCAAAATTACCCATACAAGTCTATTGGTGCGTGAAAACTATGGACAGTGCATGGATAACATTGAAATGCAATGAGGAAGCGTTGCAGTTTATTATTTTTATACCTAAAAATCACTGAAGAAACACAGATGTTAAAATCTGAAACACTGATCACATGAAAATGTCAACCAACACACTAGTGATATTCTGATATTTAGACCGAATTTTGCATACCGCAAAAATTATTGGCACTTGAATGAGGTCTAATGCTCTGCTTACATATGATCCCTTGGTTTGTCAGTTGCTATTTTTTTACTGTATAGAAAAATGCAGTATGGTGCAAGATCCCGAGCAAAGTAAGCAGAAAAATGCAAAGTATAGTAAAATCTAGCTGTAAATTGCAGTCTATAATGTCTAAAATTTAGTAAAATTTTGTTTATATAGAACCCCAGACTGGATACTATGTGCTACATGGATTAATCCATTCTATTATTTCTAAACACTGTTTTTCGGTGATTACTTTATATCTCCGTTCATACTACACCCACACACACAAGTGATACATTTGAAAGGTAAACTTGCCCCCTTCAGCAAGAAAATAGCCAAACAAACCACACATCCACGATTTGATCACAAAATACAGTTTAAACGTTAATTTTCATAAAACTGCACTAAGAAAAATGTTGAAAGTCGCGCCATCATGCTAACCACCCAAGCACATTACAAATACATTCTGGCACATTCATTATAAAATTCCGATAATTCACTGACCTTTTCCGCTGAATAAAATGCTTGCCCAGCATATTTTAGACCAATTAAGGTTGACACTATAAACTGAAATAGAGATAAATCATCGTACATGACACAATGTGGGTTTGGAATGGAACTCGAAGCACATTCAGACTCTGTTTAAAGTTATGTGATTTGTTTCCACAGTGAACACGTGCATCTTCCGGACTGCTCAGGGTAATGTATTATTATAGGGGTTGTAGAAAAAAATATTGTGGCATGTCGTTTTCTGATCACGATAAAATTCCCCAACGCATGTGCGTAAGAACTACGGGAGGGGATTTGTGCACTGAGGACGGGTTGCAAGGTTGGGATTTTATACCAAAATCTAAGAACAAGATGTTAAGTCTGAAAATGATCAATGAAGTCAACCATCCACGGACTTTCTGATATTTTACTTTGCATCGAAATTATTGGCATGAAAGTCCTAGATGCTGTGCGGTTGAAGATTTGGTTTCATGTTTTATACTGTTGAAGCAGTAGGTGCCTCCTATTCAAATAAGAGTCCAACATGCATAAGCTAAGTTAACTAAAATCCAGCTGAACATAGCAGTACTGTCCTAAGTTAGACAATTGTGTATAGAACCCATACTGTCTATTGCATTGATTAATCCATTCTTATTTTGTCTAAACACAAGTTTCCGTATTACTTCTATTCCGTTTACTACCGCCACTCAACAGGTACTTTGGTCCTGCCACTTTAGTCCAGCGAACCTCGGTTGTTTAACTATGCATAAAGCATAGCAAACTCGGTCCCACAGTACCGGACTAATATGCAAAATCCAATATCTAAGCACTGCCTAACTTCTTCCTAGCCTTGCCCGCTCGCTTTTTACATAAACACTGCACACTTCCTAGGTAGTACAAGTCAACCTTTCTTACTTCATTCCTTGAGCTCGTACAGATCTCATATTCTCCTAGTTCAGGAACACATCAACTGAACTCACTGTCTTGGACAGGCGACTGAAGTTTCTGCTGCAACTTCCCTTCTCAAGCTGTCTCCGTCTGTCTGACTTAGCTCACACAGAGTTCTGACAGAAAATGCAATCTGAACTCCTCTCCTCCTGCACAGACGCACACTGGTGGATGACTCACTCCTGAGCCACCCGAGCTAGATGAACTCCTTCCTCCCCAAGTCAGACTCGACTGACTGAACTTCTACTGTCTAAACGGAAGCTCTCTCAATGGTTTCTAAGGTGTATGTTGGAGGAATGGAATCAAGCATTAACGGTTACCTTCCACGCATCCTCCAGAATACTGTGTGCCTTACATACCAGGCTACACAGAGGCACATATGCAAACACATTTGTAAACATGCACTGCCTATGAATTGCACACTTGACCCATTCATACTCCACCCACACAAACAAATGACACATCATTTGAAAAGTCAAATGACCTGCAGGTGGCAGCACACACAAACCAACAAAGCTGCTTACAGATATCACAAACAAATCCAAACATTTGCCGTGGGGTCTTTCCAGCTTGCTCAAGTGCTTGCCCAGCCTATTTCAGGCACATTGGAGGATTGCACATTTCACTGCAGGTGAGTCACATATGCAAACACATTTGTAAACATGCACTGCTTTTTCGCTGATTACTTCGCCCCACATACACAAATGATACACCATTTGAAAGGTAAACTTGCTCCCTTCAGCAAGAAAAGAGCCAAACAAACCACTAAATACAGTTTAAACATTTATTTTCATAAACCTACACAAAGACACAATGACTTGCAGGTGGCACCTCAACCGGAAGACATTTTTTGGCCTCTACTTATCAAACCAATTTATTGTATTACCAATCTACATATATAAATATCTATCCGTGTTCATCATTTCATGAAATACATTTACATTTGACCATCTTGCTTTTTCTAAAATTGCCTGCGCCCCCAACGACCAATGTGCGAAAATTTTGCACGGGCCAAGCTAGTTTAGCATAAATTTGCACAGGAACTTTGCATTATTTATTTCCTCATTCCAGAAAACATGCAAGAAAAATGGGCAGGGTGTAACTAAAGGTACTTTAAACCATGTTTTATTAATTTATTACTAAAAGTGAAAATTAATTGCACAAATAAAGGGCTGCTCACAGAGATAGAAAATAAATTAAAACAATCAATCATTTCCAATTTATGACAAAGAAGTGCGACCTTTGAATAAATGAGGAACCATTCTCGCCATTTATCCTCTCGAATACAAGTGGTTTCAAAACTCGCCATAATTATTAAATAACTTTGCAGAGCTCGTAAGTGCTTTCTCAGGTTGACACGTCATCTGGGTATACAATATGATGCCTGTCAGCCTATTATATTCTACAGTTCTTTTCACATTATAAATTAGGTGTCACTTGAAGTCATCAGCGCTTACCCATTATTTGCTGTTCCACATATGAAATACAACAATGCAATATTCTTTTTGACATCAAAGGCCCATTTCCTATTCCTGTTTTTTATTCCACTTGACTTCACAATTTCCCCGGCAAATACAGTATTAGGGCCTGTGCACACGTTGCGGTTTTTGCCCTGCGGTTCCGCTGCAGTTCCGCAGGCAGGGCACAGTGTCATGTAAATCTATGGAAAATAACTTTCACTGTGCACACGCTGCGGAAAAAAAACACGCGGATCCACCGCAGTTTTTTCCCCCCAGCATGTCAATTCTTTTTGCAGTTATGTAGCGTTTCCGCACCCATTGACTTGCATTATGTCAGTCAAACCCGCAGCAAAACCGCAGATGGAAAAAAGATCTGCGGTTTTGCTGCGGACTGGGGTGTCAAAAACGCTGCAGGGGAAGTGAATGTCATGGCAGGAGGAAGTGTGTGGGCGGAGATTTGTGTGTGTGGAGAAGATGTTGCCATATTTCAAGCAGCATGGAGTCCTATCGTCGCATGGGGATGGATGTCGGCCATCTAATTGACTTGGTATGTACTGTATATATATATATATATATATATGTATAGACAACTATTCTATGTGTATATATCTATTCTATTCTAACCTATACTATTCTATACTGTACGCGGCATCTGCCGGCTTTTAATATATCTATCTATATACTGTACATATATATGTCTGTCTTGAAGATTATTTGGTTTTAAAATGATGTGTACAGTTTTGTTTTAAAATGCAATTTTAACATGAGCTTTTACATTAGAGAGAACTGCTGTATATAAAAGCTCATGTTAAAATCACATTGCACACGGATTGCATATGCATGTCAAACGGATGTTCCGTTGCAAAATCGCACGGAAATCGCATTACACTCGCATAGCACTCGGCCGTTTTTTCGGTCTGGAAATCGGACCGTTTTTTTTCTCGCAAATGGGTACGTACCCTTATTGTGAATGTAGTTCTAAACCAGGGTGCAAATCCTGAAACCCGGGGGCCTCTGATGCCATTCTGTCAGGCACTTCTCACTCCACTGTGTTCAGTGACTCTCTTAACTCCTTTACAATGGGACCAATTTCCGTTTTTGCGCTTTCATTTTTTCTCTTCTTCCCAAATCAACACTCTTTTTTATTTTTCTGTCGACATAGACATATGAGGGCTTGTTTTCTACGGGAAGAGTTGTACTTTTGAATAACATCATTCATTTTAGTGTACTGGAAAATAGGAAAAAAAAATTCCAAGTGGGAAGAAATTGTAAAAAAACACATTCCTGACATTTTGAATGTTTTTACATTTGATGTTAAAAGTGACCCGGCAATATGATTCTGCTCTTCAGTATGATTACGGCGATGCCACACATGGCCAGGATTTTTTCTTATTTTAGTGGTGGAAAAAAAATCATTGAAAAAGAAAAAAATTGTTTTAAAATGGCCAACAATGAGTCTTGACCTCAATCCTACTGAAAATCTTTGGGGTGAGCGGAAATCTGCCATTGGGAAAAAGAACCCTGCAAACATTCAAGAGCTTGAACAAACTGCAAAGGAAGAGTGGGAAAAAATAACAGATGAAAAGCGCAGGAAGCTTATAGATGGCTACAAGAAACGTTTGTTAGCTGTCATCAATGCCAAAGGGTGTGCAACCAAGTGTTAAAGGGAAAATGTCACCCCATTTTTGCCCTATGAGATACGGCCACCGCAATCAGTGGCTTATTATTCTGTAATGCTGTAGATAAGCCCCAGTGTTACCTGAAAGAGAAGAAAAACTAGGTATATTATACTCACCCAGGGTGTAGTGTATCCCTGTGTGCAGTGTATCCCTGTGAGTAGTGTGTCCCTGTGTGTAGTGATCTCTGTGTGTAGTATTTCCCTGTGTGTAGTGTATTACTGTGTGTAGTGTATCCCTGTGTGTAGTCTATCCCTATGTGTAGTGATCTCTGTGTGTAGTGTATCCGTGTGTAGTGTGTATCCCTGTGTGTAGTGTGTCCCTGTGTGCACTGTATCCCTGTAGGTAGTGTATCCCTGTGTGTAGTGATCTCTGTGTGAAGTGTGTCCCTGTGTGTAGTGGATAAAGATAAATCGTGTGCACAGCCTGAAAGGTGCTAGAGTAGGTTCCTACACCGTGAAGATAATGAAAAGAGAACTCGGCACTCAACTTAACGAAAAGGGTAACTGCACGAGGACCAGCGGCGGATACCGCGTCCCTCCCACGGCATGCAAGAGACCTGACTTAAAACTCTCACCCAGATACTCACCTTTAACCCTTACTTTGGAGATCTACCTGATCCCAACAGTATCTACTGCTTACCTCTGAATTGGGTATTTCTACCCCCTCCCGATACTTAATGTGGCTGATGAAGGTCCGAAATTTAGGACCGAAACGTTTCAATACAATGGACTACAATAAATATTTACCCTTTTCGTTAAGTGCCGAGTTCTCTTTTCATTACCTGTGTGTAGTGGGTCCATGTGTGTAGTGTGTCCCTGTGTGTAGTGATCTGTGTGTAGTGTGTCCCTGTGTGTAGTGTGTCCCTGTGTGTAGTGATCTTGTGTGTAGTGTGTCCCTGTGTGTAGTGGGTCCCTGTGTGTAGTGTGTCCCTGTGTGTAGTGATCTGTGTGTAGTGCGTCCCTGTGTTTAGTGATCTGTGTGTAGTGTGTCCCTGTGTGTAGTGTATCCCTGTGTGTAGTGTGTCCCTGTGTGCAGTGTGTCCCTGTGTGTAGTGTATCCTTGTGTGTAGTGTGTCCCTGTGTGTAGTGTATCCCTGTGTGTAGTGTATCCCTGTGTGTAGTGTGTCCTTGTGTGTAGTGTGTCCCTGTGTGTAGTGTATCCCTGTGTCTAGTGTGTCCCTGTGTGTAGTGTGTGCAATGTGTTCTGTGTGTAGTGTGTCCCTGTGTGTAGTGTGTCTCTGTGTGTAGTGTGTTCTGTGTGTCCCTGTGTGTAGTGTGTCCCTGTGTGTAGTGTGTTCTGTGTGTAGTGTGTCCCTGTGTGTAGTGTGTCCCTATGTGTAGTGTGTGCAGTATGTTCTGTGTGCAGTGTGTTCTGTGTGTAGTGTATCCCTGTGTGTAGTATGTCCCTATGTGTAGTGTGTGCAGTGTGTTCTGTGTGTAGTGTTCCTGTGTGAGTGTCCCTGTGTGTAGTGTATCCCTGTGTATAGTGTGTCCCTGTGTGTAGTGTGTCCTTGTGCCTTGTGTGTAGTGTGTCCCTGTGTGTAGTGTCTCCTTGTGTGTAGTGTGTCCCTGTGTGTAGTGTGTCCCTGTGTGCAGTATGTTCTGTGTGTAGTGTGTCCCTGTGTGTAGTGTGTCCGTGTGTAGTGTGTCCCTGTGTGTAGTGTGTCCCTGTGTGTAGTGTGTTCTGTGTGTAGTGTCTGCAGTGTGTTCTGTGTGTAGTGTGTCCCTGTGTGTAGTGTGTGCAGTGTGTTCTGTGTGTAGTGTGTCCCTGTGTGTAGTGTGTCCCTATGTGTAGTGTGTGCAGTGTATCCCTGTGTGTAGTGTGTCCCTATGTGTAGTGTGTGCAGTGTGTTCTGTGTGTAGTGTGTCCCTGTGTGTAGTGTATCCCTGTGTATAGTGTGTCCCTGTGTGTAGTGTATCCCTGTGTGTAGTGTGTCCCTGTGTGTAGTGTGTCCTGTGTGCAGTGTGTTCTGTGTGTAGTGTGTCCCTGTGTATAGTGTGTCCCTGTGTGTAGTGTGTCCTGTGTGTAGTGTGTCCCTGTTTGTAGTGTATCCCTGTGTGTAGTGTGTCCCTGTGTGTAGTGTGTCCCTGTGTGCAGTGTGTTCTGTGTGTAGTGTGTCCCTGTATGTAGTGTCATGTGTGCAGTGTGTTCTGTGTGTAGTGTGTCCCTGTGTGTAGTGTGTCCCTATGTGTAGTGTGTGCAGTGTTTTCTGTGTGTAGTGTGTCCCTGTGTGTAGTGTGTCACTGTGTGCAGTATGTTCTGTGTGTAGTGTGTCCCTGTGTGTAGTAAAGGAGTTAAAGGTGTGCGCACGGTATTAGATGGGGGATGAGGTGCTGGTATAGTGGACTAATAGTCCCTAACATATAGCATACAAATTATACCGCACACTAGTAGGAATTCCATGCAAATTATAACTTTATTTGTGGCGATAGGGAGCAAAATGTATATAGCGACAAAGAAAATCTGACGTTTCGACTCTTCCCGAGTCGTACTCATAGAGTCGCTTAATTAAATGGTCAAATAAATTGGTTTCCTATAGAAAATGAGAATTCTTATGAAGAGGTAATGAAAGCTTTAGAATCCACCATAGGATATCCAATATATATTCAATAAGCACAGTGTACCTGACTTGCAATGATTGTAGAGCGGCGCTCCCGCCCTGCTGGTATTGCTGCTGGTGTGTAGTGTGTCCCTGTGTGTAGTGTATCCCTGTGTGTAGTGTGTCTCTGTGTGTAGTGTGTCCCTGTGTGTAGTGTGTATCTGTGTGTAGTGTGTCCCTGTGTGTAGTGTGTCCCTGTGTGTAGTGTCCTGTGTGCAGTGTGTTCTGTGTCCCAGTGTGTAGTATGTTCTGTGTGTGGTGTGTCCCTGTTTGCAGTGTGTCTCTGTGTGTAGTTTGTCCCTGTGTGTAGTGTGTCCCTGTGTGTAGTGTGTCCCTGTGTGCAGTGTGTTCTGTGTGTAGTGTGTCCCTGTGTGTAGTGTGTCCTTGAGTGTAGTGTGTCCCTGTGTGTAGTGTGTCCCTGTGTGCAGTATGTTCTTTGTGTAGTGTGTCCCTGTGTGTAGTGTGTCCCTGTGTGTAGTGTGTTCTGTGTGTAGTGTGTCCCTGTGTGCAGTATGTTCTGTGTGTAGTGTGTCCCTGTGTGTAGTGTGTCTCTGTGTGTAGTGTCCTGTGTGTAGTGTGTTGTGTGTTTAGTGTGTCCCTGTGTGTAGTGTGTCCCTATGTGTAGTGTGTTCTGTGTGTAGTGTGTACCTGTGTGCAGTGTTCTGTGTGTAGTGTGTCCATGTGTGTAGTGTATCCCTGTGTGTAGTGTCCTGTGTGTAGTGTGTCTCTGTGTGTAGTGTCCTGTGTGCAGTGTGTTCTGTCTGTAATGTGTCTCTGTGTGTAGTGTTTCCCTATGTGTAGTGTGTGCAGTGTGTTCTGTGTGTAATGTGTACCTGTGTGCAGTGTTCTGTGTGTCCCTGTGTGTAGTGTATCCCTGTGTGTAGTGTGTCCCTGTGTGTAGTGTATCCCTGTGTGTAGTGTCCTTGTGTGTAGTGTGTCCCTGTGTGTAGTGTGTCCCTGTGTGTAGTGTATCCCTGTGTGTAGAGTCCCTGTGTCCCTGTGAGTGTTCCTGTGTGTAGTGTGTCCCTGTGTGTAGTGTCCCGTGTGTAATGTGTCCCTGTGGTAGTGTATCCCGTGTGTATGTCCTGTGTGTATGTGTCCCTGTGTGTAGTGTGTGTCCCTGTGTGTAGAGTCCCTGTTGTAGTGAGTCCCTTGTGTAATGTGTCTCTGTGTGTATGTCCCGTGTGCAGTGTGTCCTGTGTGTAGTGTCCCTATGTGTAGTGTGTGCAGTGTGTCCCTGTGTGTAGTGTGTCTCTGTGTGTAGTGTCTAGTGTGTAGTGTGTCCCTGTGTGTATGTGTCCCTATGTTGTGTGTTCTGTGTGTAGTGTGTACCTGTGTGCAGTGTTCTGTGTAGTGTGTCCCTGTGTGTAGTGTATCCCTGTGTGTAGGTGTCCCTGTTGAGTGTCGTGTGTAGTTCTCTGTGTGTAGTGTCCTGTGCGTGTGTAATGTGTCCCTGTGTGTAGTGTTTCCCTATGTGTAGTGTGTCAGTGTGTTCTGTGTGTATGTGTCCTGTGTGCGTGTTCTGTGTGTCCCTGTGTGTAGTGTATCCCTGTGTGTAGTGTGTCCCTGTGTGTAGTGTGTCCCTGTGTGTAGTGTCCCTGTGTGTAGTGTGTCCCTGTGGTAGTGTTCCCTGTGTGTAGTGTCCCTGTGTGTAGTGGTCCCTGTGTGTAGTGTCCCTGTGTGAGTGTCCTGTGTGTAGTGGTCCTGTGTGTAGTGTTCCTGTGTGTAGTGTCCCTGTGTGTATGTGTCCCTGTGTGTAGTGTTTCCCTGTGTGTAGTGTCCTGTGTATGTTCCCTGTGTAGTGTGTCCCTGTGTGTGAGTGCTGTGTTAGGTGATCCCTGTGTGTATGTGTCCTGATGTAGTCCGTGTGTAGTGTCCCTGTGTGTAGTGTGTCCCTTGTGTGTGTGCAGTGTGTCCCTGTGTGTAGTGTCCCTGTGTGTAGTGTCCTGTGTGCAGTGTATGTGTCCCTGTGTGTAGTGTGTCCCTATGTGTAGTGTGTCCCTGTGTGTAGAGTCCCTGTGTGTAGTGTGTCCCTGTGTGTAATGTGTCTCTGTGTGTAGTGTCCCGTGTGCAGTGTGTCCCTGTGTGCAGTGTATCCCTGTGTGTAGTGTGTGCAGTGTATCCCTGTGTGTAGCAGGTTGGTGACACTATGGGCTGTGCTAGTGGCTCATCACATGCAGACAGTACAGTAAGCATGTCTCTCCTTACAGCAGGCAGTGAATGTCTGGCACAGCCCCCTCATCGGTCGCTCTTACCAGCCCCCCGTGTCTTACCGATTGGCCAGCAGCTGGTACCTCAGTCACCTCTGGCAGCCGGCACCGCCGCCACTCCGGGTCCGAGAGCCGCTTCCCGCCTGGTGGACCCTGGGAGCGGCGCAGTGCGCACACACTCGGGCTGCGCGCTGGAGGAAGCGGCTCCTAGCCATCTGCACTTGTTATCCAGCAGCTGCCGAGCCTGCAGGAGTCTACTGCATCCCGCCATCCAAGCCGCTGCAGTACCTCACCCGCCTGCTGACCGACGCTGGCACACAGGTACCATCTTGTCTGCGTGTGGGTGTGGGCAGGGGGCACTGCCTCTCTCCTGGCAGGAGGAATGGGATGTGAGGATGGGGCTTATTCCTCATAGAGTTGTGATGGGAGGCAGAAGGGCATGAGAGGCATGAAGCAGCAGGAAGCCACCAAGTGCGATGCCCTACTCTATTCCACCTAAGTTAGTCCCGTTGGCAGCAGGTTCTATTAATATTAATACATTATGCATATACACACATTGCATTTATACACTATGCATATTGTGTGCCTGCCATACACTGTGGTGTGTGATTGACACAGTGGGAATGTACTAAATGTGGCAGAGTGACTGTATATATATATATATAATATATAATGAGTGCATTGTATGGTGCCACAGTGTTGGTGGATATTAGTGAGATGAAGGCGGTGTTGTGTCTGTAGTATATCAGCATCCGCTATATGGATTAGACCCAATCACTACAATAGACACAAATGAATGGACGTGTGTAACTATAGAGCAGATAGACCAGTGTGACAGAGTTACTGAGCAATGGATGGGTGGACCGATAAAGTCTTGGACATCACTGCTTCATTTAAAAAAAAAAATGTGAGTATTTGCCATACATACATGTATATTTCTGTATGTGTGGCGTATAGCTAACAAATGCAAAAATACTATCATTTATTATATATTGTATCGAAATATATTTATCAATATAAATATAATATTATTTTTAGCAATGCAATCTTTAGAGGTGCGTTCTCTGCACCTACAGGTCTCATAAAGCCAAAATATTGGTACCACTTTCCTGATCAATCATATTGCTACATTTCTGTGTTGTGCCAGTAATCTGAAGCATGCCACTCTTCATTCCTGGGCTCTGACTTATAACAATTTGCCATATTAGTCTTCCTAATTAGCACCTTTCTACCAAGTATTGTGTGTAGTGTAGTAAATTACCTAGTTCCCCTTGGTCTGCTCAAGATGGTAAAGAGACTTTTTATGGGGACTTCCTATCTGTGTTATAGGAGTTTAACATCCATCTTTCAAGGTCATAATTGCCTAGTAGTTAGACACGCACCTTACAGATCTCCTAACGTATTATTGCCTGTTGGGATTGATTATGCTGTTGTTTTCTAATATTTCTATATATTTTTCTAAATATTATTGTATTGTATTTTAGAGGTGGGTTACACACTCAGGGCTTGTATTTAAAGGGGCAAGACTTGTATCACCTAGGTGCATACTACATCAGGGTGATATGTCTGCATGGTCAGAGAGGATACTCCTGCGGAGCAGAGGCTGGACACTCAAAGCCTTTAAGTATATGTACATGCTCATAGGCAGAGACCTGCCAATCCAGGTCAGCAATCGGGGAGATGCCACTGGGGACCCAGTTTTTCGACTAGTCAGTAGCTCAGGTTTAGTCCCCGGCAGTGTTTCAGAGTCAAACATACTGGACTGATTTAATACAGTCCGGTCTGATACATGCTGTATGTATCAGACGACGGTTCACTTTAAGGCCATGTTCACATGATGCATCGGCAATGTGTTTTTTGCCAAAAATGTAATAAAATCACAGCAAAAAACCCACATCGCAAATGCATCTTGTGAATACAGGCTAAGGTCTCAATTATTCATCTTTTCTTAACATACGTGTTTATTCCGTGTATCACAGATAGAATTTGCGCCAGTTATAATCTATGGAGCTGTTCATATGTCCGTGCTCACAGAGACGTGTCCGTTTTTGATTTGTGTCATGGATCAAAATTACCCATACAAGTCCAGGGGTCCTTGAAAATCCAGCATACCGATGGTACAGTAGCAGACATAGAAGCGGGCCCCCGTACAAGAACAGTATATGGGCCCCTCTTTGTGTCTATGACAGAACCTGCTTGCTGATTTGACAGTGGAAGAGGGCCCCTTACCTCTTGGGCCACGACATGTTATACCAATGATATGTCCGCCCTGGGACGGGATTCCTCTGCAGCCCGTGTGCTGTTGATACTGCAGTGGGTAGGAAAAGCTTTGCCATTTATTTCGTTTTTCATCTAAACTGAAAAATCGACCTTACACTGATAAAATCGGATCAAAAACACTAAGGAAATTCAGACGTTTTTTGCATACCAGAAACATCACAAGCATCTGAATGAGTCCTTAAAGCCCTACTGCAGCTTTTGTTTTTCTTCTGGTCCCCTGCCCCTGGTCATACACACCCTCCGAGAGAGACCCCCGGCTTCAGTGCTGCGCGCAGCTCAGTTAATTCAAATGCGCTTATTACAAATACCGTAATTCATATGGTGCTGCTTTCCTATACTGATAGAGCAAAAAGAGCTGTTCCCTTCCTTCAAGAGTTTGGCCACCCGTAGGATAATTCATCAATATTAGCTTTGACGTCTGATACCCCCACTGATCAGCAGTAGGCATATGTTGTTGCCAAAGCATTGGTTACATGTACTTATTGTTTGTTTTTGTCACTGCTTTAATATTATGGGCCACCAGCTTTAAATCACACAACAGTGTATCTAGCATAGGCATATTTCTAGAAAAGCTTAAAAAATTGGATCTGGCTCAAAATTTCACAAAGCAAACTATACATTAATTAAAAGGAATCTGTCGCCAAGTTTTTGCAACTTCATCTGAGAGCGGCATGATGTTGACCAGAGACCCTGATTCCAGTGATGCATGACTTATTGGGCTGCTTGCTGCAGTTTAGATTAAAAACTGTTGTATCTGCTGCAGATCTCCCAGTCTGTTTGCTCAGCTCTGTATAACCCCCATACACCACTGATTGGCAGATTTTTGTATGCACTGTGCATAAGTAGAAACTGCCAGTCAGTACTGGGGGCGTGATTTGACTACCTGGATGCAGGATTACTAGCCCTCTGGTGATAATCTCCTGATGATATTACATGGATTTTATAAAAACTACACTAAGTAGCCCAGTAAGTGACTTATCACTGGAATCAAGGTATCTGCCTCTACATTATGTGGCTCTCAGATTGGGTAGCAAAAACCTGTAATAGATTCCCTATAATAGATATCACAATCCTGATGAGGCTGGTGGACTTACATTGAAAATCCTTTCCAGAATAGTTGCGTAATTGTTTTGAAAGCCCCCCCCACACCTATTATTAAAATGAGCATTTTATGAGTCAAGAGTTTGACTCATTAATTGCTTGTTTTATTAAATCTGTTGACAAACCTGCTTTTATAAACTACATAGTACAGTTCAGTAATTTATGAAAATACCAAATCTTTGTGACCTTCATTAAGCTATTTTGTGTCCCTGTGGTCTTGGCATCCAAAATTAGTTTGAAGGCTTGATTAGAGAGAAGCATTTCTGTACTTGGCAGAGGATGTGCATAGATGGAACTGCTGACTGTTGCTTGATTTAGATGAAAGGTAATTAAACTTTACCAAAAAGGCATCATGCACAGCTACATAACTAGTCAAAATATTCTTCCCCCCCTCCGTACCTCCAGTCCCAGTACAGTGTTTGGAATTACATTATTTGGGGTGCTTGGTAGGCCAAAATGTGGCTGATTATTCTAGGGATCAATAGAGGGCTCAGCTCACCGACCATCGCAAATGTAGAAGCTTCTCAAAAACTAGTTAGATTTCACCATGCTAGGTCTCTCTGACAGAGACATGATTGTGCAGAAAGATAGGAAAGTACTTTAGTGTGAGTTATCTTTTACTCTAACGTCACACAAAATGCCATCGTTCACAAAAAATCATCTGTCACAAAGATCAGCAAAAGTTGGAATGACGGATATTTGGGTCTTTCTATGTGGTATAAGATGCGTCACTAGAAATTCATTTCGGCAGAATTTAAAAATAATCTGTCACCAGTTACCTGACACAGAATGAATCTCCCCTTCCACACTGAAACAATGGCTGTGACATATACAGACGGTGGATTTATTACAGCTTCTGAGTTTAGAGAATACATGTAAGGCCGGGGTCACACTGGCGACAAAAACGGACGAGTGCAATGCGATGAAATATCGCATTGCACTCGGACGAATGTTAATCTATGGAGCAGCTCCCAGCATCCGATTTTTTCTCGGCCGTTTTCCTCGGACCGAGACAAGACAAGAACCCGACATGAAATGACACATGGTTTACATAGTTACACATGTTATTTCATGTAGTTTGATATATGGTTTTCACTAACAATTACATGAGTGTATGTGTGCAAAATTTCATACATGTAGGGGTTAATTAAATGTGTAAATTCGTTGAAAAAAAATGCGTGGGCTCCTGCTGTATTTTCTCCACCAGACAGGGAAAGCAGCGAGTGGGGGCAGATAATAATAGCCTAGGGAGGGTGCATTTTTTTGTGCCCCCCCGGCTACTAACATCTGCCCCCAGCCACCCCAGAAAAGACACATCTATGATTAGATGCCCCTTTTCTGGCACTTAGCCCGTCTATTCCCATTGCCCTGTAGCGGTGGCTAATGGGTTAATAATGGGTTAAGGCCACCTTGCTATTGGAAGGTGACTTTAAGACAGGTTAATAATTGAGACTTGTCAATTAGACAAGTAATAATTATTAATCCTATTATATGAAATGGTTAAAAAAAAAAACACACACACATTAATTAAAAATAATTTTAATGAAATAAATACACAGTTTTTGACCATCTTTTATTGTACTGGTAATCCTTCGAATCCCTTGTTCTCCTGTAATAAAAAAATAATAATTAAACAACATTATTCTTACCTCTCCGGTGCTCAGTCAGGTCCCCCGCTGTAATCCATCGGAAAGGGTTAACACATTTACAGTGAGGACTGCTGGTAATGCCTGCAGCCTCGATGTAAACCTCCAAATGAATGAGTTCCTCTCCTGGCTGACAGAAGAGGAAGTGATTAGCTGGGAAGCTTAATTGAATAATTCCCACACTAATCAGTTCAGGTCAGCCGGGGACTCCCTCTGACGTCACTGATGCTGTGCGGAGTCCCCAGCTGACCTGAACTGAACTGATTAGCATGGGAAATATTCAATTAAGCTTCCCAGCTAATCACTTTCTCTCCTGTCAGCCGGGAGAGGAACTCATTCATTCAGGGGTTTAAATCGAGGCTGCAGCATTAGCTGCGCTCCCCACTGTAAATCTGTTAACACTTTGTGAAGGATTGCAGCGTGGGACGTGACTGAGCACCGGAGAGGTAAGAATAAGCTTGCTTTATTATGTTATTTTTATTACAGGAGAACAAGGGAGTCGAAGGATTACCAGTACAATAAAAGATGGTAAAAAACTGTGTATTTATTTCATTAAAATTATTTTTAATTAATGTGTGTGTGTTTTTTTTTTACCATTTCATACAATAGGATTAATAATGGATATTTGTCTAATTGACAAGTCTCCATTATTAACCTGGCTTAAAGTCACCTTCCAATAGCAAGGTGGCCTTAACCCATTATTAACCCATCAGCCACCGCTACAGGGCAATGGGAATAGACGGGCTAAGTGCCAGAAAAGGCGCATCTAATCATAGATGTGCCTTTTCTGTGGTGGCTGGGGGCAGATGTTAGTAGCCAGGGGGGGCCAAAAATAATTGTCCCTCTCTGGGCTACTAATATATGTCTTCAGTCGCTGGCTTTCCCTGTCTGGTGGAGAAAATACCGCGGGAGCCCACACATTTTTTTTCAACAAATTTACACATCTAATTAGCACCTACATGTATGAAATTTTGCACACATACACTCATGTAATTATTAGTGAAAACCATATATCAAACTACATGAAATAACATGGTTGACTGTATATAAGCCATGTGTCATTTCATGTCGGGTTCTGTAATTTTACAGAAACCGGCAATTGAATTAGCAGCTATTATACTATGTAGAAGTGTATGAACTATAAATATATATATATACATATATATATATATGTATATATATATATATGTCACAATGACATTTATATATATATATATAATATATATATATATATATATATATATATATATGTATTCTATGTGTATATATCTATTCTTTCTTTTGTGATGTAAAAACTGTCATTGGATCCATTATATGTCGGTTTTGTAAGCCGGCGAGAAAATCTCGCTGTACGGAAGGCATACGGATGCCATACGGATGACACACAGATGTTTTGATGTGAGGAAATCGCATCCTCGCATTGCACACGGATGACATACAGATCACTTTACAGGGCACTTTTCTGCGTATTACGGCCGTATAATACGGTCCGATTTTTTATCGTTGTGTGTGACCCCGGCCTAAGAGTTGCACTAACCACTGACGTGTAAGCCTGGTGTCACTGATGACTATAGGGTGCTTTTTTAAAAATAAAGAATTAAGAGTCAAGTTTAATGGTGATGATTAGAGATGAGCAACTTTCCCGTTTTTTTGGGTCGAGTCGGGTTTCGTGAAACCCGACTTTCTCAAAAGTCGAGTCGAACGAAGTCGGCTGACTAACGGAAATGGTCGTGTCGGAGTCGAAAATCCGACCCCAATGCAAGTCAATGGGGAATAAAAGTCGGCAGGGAGTGGAGGACAGTAAACACACCTACAGTGCTCATTTCAATGCCAACTGCATCAATTCTCATTACTGAAGCTTGGCAAACTTAATTAACTTTATAATAATAGTAACGCATTGAAAAATTGGGGGTTATTTGGCTAAAGTTGTGGGGGGGCAGTGGTCGCTCCAGGTTTTCGTGGGCCTCGGGCCAAAGAGTCTCAGTGGGCCCCTTTAACACATACCACAATTCATGATGCTCCGATAAGGCAGATAAATATAGGTATAGTACAATGCCAAATGCTTCACTTCTTACATTACATGACTGATATCTATTTTAAATTCTACAATAGCTCAAAAAACGGACAGTATAGTCCTCCATACAGTATTATGGCCACCACATAGTGCGCCATACAGAATAATGAGCCCCATATATTGCTCTATACAGAATAATGAGGCCCATATAATGTTCCATGCAGAATAGGCCCCATATGTGCTCCATATGATACGCCATACCCTATATGATGCCCCATAAATAATGAACCCCGTATGATGCTCTAGTATATGATGGGCCCCATATATGATGCTCCAGTGTATAATGCTCACCATATATTGCTCCAACCATTAAAAAAAAATGAAATACCTCTCCTCGCTGGGCACTGCTCTACTCTGGACTCCTCAGCGTCGCCATCTTCCAGCTCTCTGCACTGTGACTGTTCAGGCAGAGGGTGCACAGACGTGACGTCATCGCGCTCTCTGACCTGAATGTCACTGTCAGGAAACGTGGAAGACGTCACAGCTGTGGAGCAGGGAGAGGTAAGTATTGTAAGTGCTGGGGCCCTGAGCTAGCAGGGGTGTTATGAATGTTTTAGAAATTAATTTTGAGCAGAAGCTCCCTCTGGTGGTTACAAACAGTACTGAACCATTCAATGAGGATTGGCAATCAGGAATTACAGACTGGCTGGATATAAGGGAGGTTTCCCCCCATCGTGGTTGCCGGTGATCAATTGTTCTTGTCTCAACGTTGTTTCCTGGTTCACTTGAAGCTTGCTGAGTCTTGCCTCTTCTCCTGCTCTCAGATAAGATATTTTCTGTTTTTTGTTTTTGTGCTTGCCATTTGCATTTTTCTCTGCATTTCTGTGAGGTTGGCCAGGTTCCCCTCCCCGGGGGCTGGGCTCCTCTAGGTTCCTCTGGAGCCACTGTTGTTTGTTCATTTGCCTTTTCCAGTTTTTTTCTGTGGCTGCGGCTTAGTTTTGTTACACCAGAGAACTAATTTAGGTGGTAGAGGTTGTGTGATCTCAGGTGTTTTTGCAATTAGTAGCGTTGGCTTTTTTTTAGGGTCTTTTGGAATTGCAGTAAGTATCCTTCCTATCCTTTTCTGTCTAGGCAGATTGGGCCCCAGCGTTTGCTCATACTATTTTCTGTCTGTGTCTGTATTTCCTCTTGTCTAACCGCCATTACATGTTTGGGGGCTTCCTATGTTCTTTTGGGGGTCTGCTCCGGGGCAGATAGCTTTCCTCTTTCCATCTTTAGGTGTAGTTAGCCTCTCAGGCTGTGACGAGGCGTCTAGGACCAACGTAGGAACGCTCCACGGCTGCCTTTAGTTGTGGTGGTTAGTCAGGGTACTGCAATCCAGTAGATTCCAACCTCTCTGGTGTATTGCCGTTTTTGCCTGCTCTCCTCAGCTACCAAAACATAACAAGGGGGGCACACTTGTGGGCAGTGGGAACTGGCACAGGGCCCCTCATAGTACGCCGTCTCTGACGGCGAGTGGGCCCCCTCATTTACTCAGGGCACCGGCACTTGTCCGGGTGCGCCAGGTGCTGACGCCGGCCCTGGGGGGGTACAGCCCAGTAAGGGAGGTGGAAAAACTGCCATATGTTGAGGTGTAGGCTGGACGTTCAGCAGCTACAAATGGAGGAATTGGAGAAGTCGGAGGAAGAGGAGGACAAAGCGAGCCATTTTGCTGGCAACCTATGTGTCATCAGGGGAAGGTGGTACAAAATCCTTTGAAACCCAGACATGGTTCATTTTAATGAAGGTGGGATCACCAACATTTTGGGTCGACAGCCGGGTCCTTCTTTCTGTCAGGATTGATCCAGCAGCACTGAAGACTCTTTCTGATAGCACACTACCAGCAGGGCAAGCGAGCTCCTGTAAGGCATATTGTGCCAATTCAGGCCAGGTGTCCAGTTTACAGGCCCAGCAGTCAAAGGGGAAACATCGATAGTGGAGGAGAGGTAATTTTGAACCATAGTTGACAACTGCTGTCTCCTTTCTGTTGCAATCGATTCAGTATTACCAGACGTGTGAGCGTTACTCAAGAAATCAGTCCACAACATGGTCATGAAACCCCTGTCTCCAACGCCACTTCGGCTGTGTGCACCACGAACACCTCTTCCATTTGGCCCAGTACGGCTCGTGTTAGAACCTGCACCGCTGCAGTGTGCTGGGAATGCCTCTAACAAACGGTTTACCAGAGTTACTTGTTTGTTCGCCAATATTAGCTCTAGGTTCTGTGGCATGATGTTCTGTAATTTGCCTTTTGCCTTTATAGCGTGGATCGAGGATGCTGGCCAACCAGTAGTCGTCATCCTTCATAATTTTGGCAATGCGGGGGTCCTTTTTTAGGATCCGCAAAACATAAACACACATGTGGGCCAATGTTCCAGGTGTCAATGATGCACTGCCAGTGCTGGGTGGAGAAGCACTTTCTGCCAAATCCACATCCCTCCATTCACGCACAAACCCTGTAACTGACCTTGGCAAGCCAACATTTTCTCTTGCCCCCTGAGAAGCATCATCTTCCCCAAAATAATCATCCCCCTCATCCTCCTCCTCTTCCTCTTCTTCCTCCACCTCGTCCAGGACAGTTCTCTGAGCAGACAATGGCTGACTGTCATCAAGGCTTCCCTCCTCCTCCTCTGCAGACGCCTGATTCTTAATGTGCGTCAAAGTTTGCATGAGCAGACGCGTAAGTGGGATGCTCATGCTTATGATGGCGTAGTCTGTGCTTACCAGCCGTATGCATTCCTCAAAACACTGAAGGACTTTACAGAGGTCTTTCAGCTTTGACCACTGCACATCCCCACATCTCCATGTCCGCCCTCAAACTGCCTTCCCGTGGATCCTCCCACAAATGCATTACAGCCTGTCTCTGTTCGCACAGCCTCTCAACCATGTGCATGGTGGCGTTCCACCTTGTTGCAACGTCTATGATTAGGTGGTGGAGTGATCGCTGCAGCCTCTGCATACGACTGGAGTCAAGGGGCGAGCGACGGATGTGCGAGCACAGTCTTCGCACCTTATGGAGCAGGGCTAGTAACTCCGGATAATTATTTAGGAATTACTGCACCACCAGGTTCAAGGTGTGAGCCAGGCAAGGTATGTGTCTGAGTTTTGCCAGGGCTATGGCTGCCACAAAATTACGTCCGTTATCACTGATTACCTTGCCTGGCTCAAGAAGTAGACTGCCCAGCCATGACTCAGTTTCCCACTGCAAGTAGTCGGCCAGTACCTCCACGGTGTGTCTGTTGTTGCCCAAAGACATCATCTTTAAAACAGCCTGCTGACGCTTACCACTAGCTGATAGGGTTGAGCATTCCGATACCGAAACCCGGTTCCGATACCTGAAATCCAATGTAATCTATGGGAACAAAATATCGGAAGTAAAATATTCCGATATTTTGTTCCCATAGACTTACATTAGATTTCAGGTATCGGAACCGGGTTTCGGTATCGGAATGCTCAACCCTACTAACTGATCGATAGTGGGACACCTCGTGTGCAACACTGGCAGCTGCGGATGGAGTGCTCGTGCAACTGCGCTCTGTCGACGAGCTTTTGCTTCTGGAGGAGGAGGAAGAGGAGGAAGTTCGAACGCCTACAGCCAACTGTTGCCTATACCGTGGGCTAGGCAGCACTGTCCCACCGCCGCTGTCCCCTGTGGACCCTGCATCCACCACATTAACCCTGTGCGCAGTGATGGACACGTAACGGCCTTGGCCATTCCTACTGGCCCATGCATCTGTTGTGAGGTGCACCTTTCCACTCACTGATTGTTTGAGTGCATGGATAATGCAGTCTTTCACATGCAGGGGGAGGGCAGGGATGGCTTTTCTAGAAAAGAAGTGCCGACTGGGTAGGTCATTGTGTGGGACAGCGTAGGCCATGAGCTCTCGGAACGCTGCGCTTTCAACCAAACGGAAGGGCATAATCTCTAATGAGATCAGTTTGGCAATGTAGGCTTTCAAATTTAGTGAGGTTTTGTAGTTCGTCCACGCTTGCAACTGCATGGGGTTTAAATGTCTAAGCATGCAACTGGTATTCAATTTTCAGAGATTTTTCCCTCGGCTAAAGGTCTTTCCGTACTTCTTACAGATAACCTTTGCCTCATCAATAGGATTTTGGTCAAAAAAGTGCCACACTGCACTCTTCCTACTATGGGATAAATTTTCAGGGCTTGCACGCTGTGCTAATTTGACTGTCTGGCCAAGCTGTCCTGTAACTCTTTTTCTTTTTTTAACACGTTTTTGGGCTGCTATGGGCCTGCAAGATAACCGAAGCTGCGATGTCGATGCCTGCCGCGGTGTTATCTTAGGTAGCTGAGGAGGACAGGAACAACAGCCGGGCAGCCGATCACCTGAGATGTTGGTAACTAATGGGTAGCAGATTCCTAAACTAACCACACAACTAGAGGTAGCCGTGGAGCGTTCCTACGTTGATCCTAGACGCCTTGTCACAGCCTGAGAGATAACTACACCTAAAGGCAGAAAGATGAAAGCTATCTGCCCCGGAGCAGATCCCCAAAGAAAATAGGAAGCCCCCAAACATGTAATGGCGGTTAGACAAGAAGAAAGCACGGACACAGACAGAAAATAGAATGAGCAAACGCTGGGGCCACAAGCTGACTAAATAGGATAGGACAGGAGAGATTACTTTCTGCAACCCAGAAAACCCTACAAAAATCCAACAATTCTGATTACAAAAATACTGAGATCACACGATCTCGCCACCCACTAAATCAGATCTCAGTGTGAACAAAATCAAGCCGCAGCCGTGAAAAAGCAGGAAAAAGCAAATAAAAAAACAACAGTGGCTACAAACTGTGAGGAGCACAGGCCCCAGGAGGGGACCCGGCTGTCCTCCACAAATGTGCAGAAAACTATGCAAATAGCAAGCACAAAAAGAAAAGCAGAAAATATCTTATCTGAAAGCAGCAGACACAGGCAAGACACCAGCAAACTTCCAAATGAACCAGGAACCACAATTGAGACCAGAACAATTGATCACCAGTGACCATCGTGGGAGGGAACCTCCCTTATATCAGTCCAGTCAGTGATCCCAGATTGCCATTCCTCGCTGGAATGTTCAGTACTGTCTGTAACCACCAGAGCGAGCCTCTGCTCATTCACAACACTGCGGATCCTCTTCCTCTTCTGAGCTATTGCCAGTGGCACCATCTTCCCCCAATGGATGCCAATCCGGGTCAACAACTTGGTCATCCATCACCTCCTCTTCAATTTCATCTGCACCTTCCTCTGTGTCACCATGTAATGTATCGTATGCGGGAAGGGGCACCTGAGTTTCATCAGGGTCAGATTCTGGCTCAGTAGACTGCGAGGGCAATGCAGTGCTCTGGGTGAATGGACCAGCAGAATCAGATAGCAGTGGCGGCGCATCAGTGCACTCCATGTCAGATTCATCTTGGACTGGGGAATTCAGGATTTGACTTGATAACCCAGGCATGGTATGTGAAAAGAGCTCCATGGAGTAATCTGAAGTGTAAGCTGCCACATCCTTCACTGTTGGTGGGGGTGAAGGACACAAGGAAAGGGGTTGTTCCTGACCAGAAACCTGCACTGACGACTCAGTGCTTGGAGCATTTGAAATTTCAGAAGAGGAGAAGATAGAGCTGGAGGCTGTTTTGGCAATGTAAGACAGAACCTGTTCCTGATGCTCCCGCTTTAAAAGCGGTCTACCTACTCCCAGAAAAGGGAGCCTTCCAGGCCTTCTGGAGCCAGACGATGAGGCAGGCTCAACACCTCCTGCCTTAGGTGCTATTGTGCTTTTGGCACTACCAGCAGACGCACCACCACCATCAGTAGCAGGTGGCCCCCCACGACCACGTCCGCGACCTCTTCCACCATACTTCCTCATGTTTGTGTAAATGTACCCAAAATAACAGCAGATATATGGTACAGTATCAGAAGCGTACAGCTGTGTATGGTAAAGGTGAAAAATTTTAATCTCCGTATATATTTGCGGAGTAACAGACACAGACTCTCACAGGCTCAGTATGGATTACACTAGAATATAAAAACCAAAAAGTGTACAGTATCAGAAGCGTACAGCTGTATACAGTGTTGTGGAAATTGTAAATCTCCGTATGTATTTCAGGAGCAACACACACAGTCAGAGGCCCAGTCTGGCTAACACCAGAATATCAAAATCAGGAAAAGTGTACGGTCTCAGTAGCGTACAGCTGTATACAATGTTGGGAGAATTGTAAATCTCCGTATATATTTCCGGATTCACACACAGATAGTCAGCCTGTATTTGTCCCTGATACCAGCAGGTACACGGTACTTTGAGGAGCGTACAGCTCTATACAGTGTGGGAAAAACAGAACACTCGGTAACTAAATGAAATTTCCCCCTTAGAACTGGCAGGCAGGCTAGTAATCAGCTCTGCTGATCCACACAAGCAATTTGTACACTGTCACTGGCAGGCACCTCTGCTACTCCAACAAATTAATTGCCCCCTTATCACAGTCAGGCAGCCTACTAATCAGATCTGATGCTCCACACAAGCAATTTGTACATTGTCACTGGCTGGCAGCTCTGCTACTCCACCAAATTAATTGCCCCCTTATCACAGGCAGGCAGCCTACTAATCAGATCTGATGCTCCACACAAGCAATTTGTACACTGTCACTGGCAGGCAGCTCTGCTACTCCACCAAATTAATTGCCCCCTTATCACAGTCAGGCAGCCTACTAATCAGATCTGATGCTCCACACAAGCAATTTTTACACTGTCACTGGCAGCCAGCTCTGCTACTCCACCAAATTAATTGCCCCCTTATCACAGGCAGGCAGCCTACTAATCAGATCTGATGCTCCCCACAAGCAATTTGTACACTGTCACTGGCAGGCAGCTCTGCTACTCCACCAAATTAATTGCCCCCTTTTCACAGTCAGGCAGCCTACTAATCCGATCTGATGCTCCACACAAGCAATTTGTACACTATCACTAGCAGGCAGCTCTGCTACTCCACCAAATTTATTGCCCCCGTTTCCAGACAGGCAGCCTACTAATCAAATCTGATGCTCCACACAAGCAATTTCTACAGCGTCACTGGCAGGCAGCCTAAGAACCAGCGTTGCTGCACACAGCAAAATCCTCCCCTCTCACTGCACAGTCACTGTACAGCTAATCGCTATCAGCAGAAAGTAATTTTTTTTTAGGCCCTGCCTAGCGCTCTCCCTGCTCAGATGCACCGCCAGCAACCTTCCCCTACGCTGAGTTCGGCAGATGTAAAATGGCGGTCGGCGCTGATGGATTTTATATGCACTGTGACGCCACTGAAAGCCAGCCAATCGCTGCAATGCCCTTTTCTAAGATGGTGCTGGCTGCTGCCTATGTCATCCCGTTGCACACAGCCTGCGTCCTTGCTCATTGGCCTTGAAAAGGTGCTTAAAGTGTAGGGGAAAACCGACTCCAGCAAAATGGTCACCGAACATGTGACCGAACTCACTCCACGGTCGGGTTTCGTTTCATGAAACCCGACTTTGGCGAAAATCGGCGACTTTTGAAAATTAACGACCTGTTTCGCTCAACTCTAGTGATGATGGATTTTATTTAAAATGTCGTCTGATCTTAAGCTACAAGTCTGCAGGCCCTCCATGTGACTGCACTGTGAGGATAAGTTGATGCCAGCATCGGGAGTGGCGGGCGCATGACTGCAAGTATGTGATTTGCATACATGTGGTCACCGTCACGTGCTGACTAGACTGTGTCCGATTTCACTCAGTTCAAGTGTATTGAGCGAGGCCGGCCACCGTCTAGTTGGAATGTGGCCGGGAGTACAGTCATGGCCAAAAGTTTTGAGAATGACACAAATATTATATTTTCACATGATCTGCTGCCCTCTGGTTTTTATGTGTGTTTGACAGATGTTTTTATCACAGACAGAAATATAATAATTGCAAACATATGAGTAACAAAAGCTTATATTGACAGTTAGAATGAGTTAATGCAGCAAGTCAATATTTGCAGTGTTGACCCTTCTTCTTCAGGACCTCTGCAATTCTCCCTGGCATTCTCTCAATCAACTTCTGGACCAAATCCTGACTAATAGCAGTCCATTCTTGCACAATCAATGCTTTCATTTTGTCAGAATTTTTAGGTTTTTGTTTGTCCACCTGTCTCTTGATGATTGACCACAAGTTCTCAATGGGATTAAGATCTGGGGAGTTTCCAGGCCATGGACCCAAAATCTCTATGTTTTGTTCCCTGAGCCATTTAGTTATCACCTTTGCGTTATGGCAAGGTGCTCCATCATGCTGGAAAAGGCATTGTTGATTGCCAAACTGCTCTTGGAGGGTTGGGAGAAGTTGCTCTTGGAGGACATTCTGGTATCATTCTTTATTCATGTGTTATGTTTCGGTAGCTGAGGAGTGCAGGTAAAAAAGGCAATACACCAGAGCAGTTGGAATCTATGAGATTGCAGTACCCTGACTAACCACCACAACTAGAGGCAGCCGTGGAGCGTTCCTACGTTGGTCCTAGACGCCTCGTCACAGCCTGAGAAACTAACTACACCTAAAGATAGAAATAGGAAAGCTATCTGCCCCGGAGCAGAACCCCAAAGATAACAGAAAGCCCCCAAACATGTAATGGCGGTTAGACAAGAGGAAATACTGACACAGAAAGAAAATAGTATGAGCAAACGCTGGGGCCCAAACTATCTAAATAGAAAAGGATAGGAAGGGTACTTACTGCAATCCCAGAAAACCCTGAAAAGCACCAACTCTACTAATTTCAAAATCACCTGAGATCACACGACCTCTACCACCTAAATTAGTTCTCTGGTGTAACAAAATCAAAACAGCAGCCACTGAAAAAACTGGAAAAAGCAAAAGAACAAAACTCAGTGGCTGAACTAAACTGAGAGGGCAGAAGCCCCCGGAGGGGACCCTGAAGGCCCCCAAAGAAGTGCAGGACAAAATGCAAAAATATAGAATAAACACAAAAGAAGCAAAAGTCTTATCTGTAAGCAGGAGATGCAGACACGACACAGCAGGCTACAAGGGAAACTGGAATGAAGGATTCAGACCAGAACAATTGATCACCGGCAACCCTGATGGGAAAATAACGCCCTTATATAAGACCAGTCAGTAACACCTGATTCCCAGTCCTCACAATCCTCACTAGCACCGCTTGTAACCACCAAGGGAGCCTCTGCTCAGGACTCATCTCAAACCCATTCACAACAGTACCCCCCCCTTGAGGAGGGTCACCGAACCCTCATTTGAGCAACCAGGTCGGTCAGGATGAGTTCTATGATATGCACGGATAAGTCTCCTAGCATGGATGTCCGAAGCAAACACCCAAGAATTGTCTTCCTGACCATAACCTCTCCATTTAACCAAATACTGGAGTTTCCGTCTAGAAAAACGAGAATCCAATATTTTCTCAACCACATACTCCAGATTGCCCTCAACCAAAACAGGGTCAGGAGGCACAGCAGCAGGAACCACTGGCTCAACAAACCTCTTCAACAAGGACTTGTGGAACACGTTATGGATCTTAAATGTCCCTGGAAGAAGCAAACGAAAAGAAACAGGATTAATAATCTCCATGATCTTATAAGGTCCAATGAACCTAGGCTTAAATTTAGGAGATGCTACTCTCATAGGAATATTCTTTGAGGACAACCAGACCAAGTCCCCCACTTTAAACCGAGGACCATCAGTCCTATGCCGGTTAGCAAACCGCTGGGCCTTCTCCTGAGAGAGGGACAACCTCTCCACTACCTGGTCCCAAATCTGTTGCATACGCTCCACAACAGAGTCAACACCTGGACAGACAGAAGCCTCCGTCTGTCCTGAAGAAAATCGAGGGTGAAACCCAGAATTACAGAAAAACGGAGACATCAAAGTGGCAGAGCTAGCCCTATTATTAAGAGCAAACTCAGCCAAAGGCAAAAAAGAGACCCAGTCATCCTGATCAGCAGACACAAAGCATCTTAGATAAGTCTCCAATGTCTGGTTTGTTCTCTCAGTTTGACCATTGGTCTGAGGATGAAATGCCGAGGAGAAAGACAATTGAACACCCAGTTTAGAACAAAAAGTCCTCCAAAATCTGGAAACAAACTGGACTCCTCTGTCAGACACAATGTTCTCAGGAATGCCGTGTAAACGAACCACGTGCTGAAGGAACAACGGCACCAATTCAGAGGAGGAAGGCAACTTAGGTAATGGCACAAGATGTATCATTTTGGAAAACCTATCACAAATTACCCAGATGGTGGTCATTCTCTGAGAAACAGGAAGATCGGAAATGAAATCCATAGAGATATGGGTCCATGGTCTCTTGGCTCAGGCAATGGCATCAACAAACCACTAGAGCGAGAGCAAGGCTTGGAGCGAGAGCAAGTCCCGCAGGACTGCACAAATTCCCTGACATCACGAGACAAGGTAGGCCACCAAAAGGACCGGCTAACCAAGTCTCTGGTACCAAAAATTCCGGGATGCCCAGCCAATGCGGAACAATGAATCTCAGACATCACACTCTTTTTCCATTGGTCCGGGACAAACAATTTTCCAACAGGGCAGCGCTCGGGCCTATCCTCCTGACACCCCTCCAGAGCAAGTCTCAAATTGGGCGAGATGGCGGAAAGAACTACACCCTCTTTCAAAATAACAGAAGGATCAGATAACTCAGGAGAGTCCGCAAGGAAACTCCTCGAGAGGGCATCCGCCTTAACATTCTTAGTGCCAGGAAGAAAGGAAACCACAAAATTAAAACGTGTGAAAAACAAGGCCCACCTGGCCTGTCTAGGATTGAGTCGCTTGGCAGATTCCAGACAGATCAGATTCTTATGGTCCGTAAGGACCACCACCTGATGTTTGGCTCCCTCCAGCCAATGTCTCCACTCTTCAAAAGCCCACTTCATGGCCAATAACTCCCGATTACCTACGTCATAATTACGTTCAGTAGGGAGAAAATTTCGAGAGAAAAAGGCACAAGGGTTACTTTTAGAGGTCTCTGGATCTTTTTGGGACAAAACGGCACCTGCCCCAATTTCAGAGGCATCAACCTCCACCTGAAATGGCAGAGAAACATCAGGCTGCCGTAGAACAGGAGCAGAAGTGAATCTCTGCTTAAGTTCCTGAAATGCAGAGACTGCCTCAGGAGGCCAATTCACCACATCAGAACCCTTTCTGGTCAAATCAGTTAATGGTTTAACAATAACCGAGAAATTACCAATAAATTTACGATAAAAATTGGCAAAACCCAAAAATCTCTGAAGAGCCTTTAATGAAGTAGGTTGGACCCAATCACAGATGGCCTGAACCTTGACCGGGTCCATTTCAATAACAGATGGGGACAAAATGAATCCCAGAAATGAGATCCTCTGTACGCCAAAAAGATACTTTGATCCCTTCACATACAGAGCATTCTCTCTCAAAATCTGGAATACAGTTCGAACATGTTTCACATGAGAGTCCCAGTCATTAGAAAAAATCAAGATATCATCCAAATAAACAATCAGAAATTTGTCCACAAAATCCCTGAAAATGTCATTCATGAAGGACTGGAAGACGGAAGGAGCATTAGTGAGCCCAAAGGGCATCACTAGGTACTCAAAATGCCCTTCAGGGGTATTGAATGCCGTCTTCCATTCATCCCCGTGCTTAATGCGAATAAGGTTATACGCCCCCCTGAGGTCAAGCTTGGTAAACCAAGTAGCGTTTTTCACCCTGGAAAACAGGTCAGAAATCAAGGGTAACGGGTATTGATATTTCACAGTAATATTGTTCAAGAGACGATAATCAATACACGGCCTTAATGAACCATCTTTTTTGGCCACAAAGAAAAAACCAGCACCTAAGGGTGAAGAGGATGGTCTGATATGACCCTTCTCCAATGATTCCTTGATATAAGACCGCATAGCGTCATGTTCAGGTACAGACAAGTTAAAAAGGCGACCTTTAGGGAATTTACTACCCGGCACTAATTCAATAGCGCAGTCATAGCTCCTATGGGGAGGCAAGGATGCAGATTTACTTTCGCTAAACACATCAGAAAAATCAATCAAAAAGTCAGGAACATCCTGAGCCTGGGGGGAGGCAGAAAAAACAGGAGTGTTGGTATTAACACATTGGCAGCCCCAACTGGTTACAGACACAGATTTCCAATCCAAAACAGGATTATGAGACTGTAACCAAGGGAAACCCAGCACGATAATGTCATGCAGATTATACAGAACCAAAAATTTGCAGCACTCCTGGTGATCAGGTTCAACCCTCATTATCACCTGAGTAGAAAACTGGGTTTATTCTCAGCCAAAGGGGTAGAATCGATCCCCAGTAGGGGAATAGACTTCTGTAGGGGTATCAAGGGAAACCCACAACGTTTAGCAAAATCATAATCCATCAGGTTAATAGCTGCTCCAGAATCAACGAAAGCCTGAGCAGAAAATGAGGACAGAGAGCATATCAGAGTGACAGTTAATAAAAACTTAGTCTGAACACTACCCAAGACAACTGAGCGTGCAAAACGTCTTCCCCGCTTAGGGCAGACTGAAATAGCATGAGAGACATCACCACAGTAGAAACAATAACCCATTGCGCTTTCGAAACTCATGACGCTGTGCCCCAGACACCACTCTATCACACTGCATGGTTCAGAAGCTGGTTCACAAGGCAACACCATTCCACGCATACTTCTCCGCTCACGCAAACGTCTGTCAATTTGAATCGCTAATGACATAGAATCATTGAGACCAGAGGGGACAGGGAATCCCACCATAACATCCTTTACATTATCTGACAGACCCTTCCGGAAAAGGGCCGCCAAAGCGTCGTCATTCCATTTGGTCAGGACTGCCCACCTACGAATCTCTGACAGTATAACTCAGCGTCATCAAGCCCCTGATTTAATGCCAACAAGGTTTTTTCAGCTTGATCAGTGACATTAGGCTCATCGTACAATAACCCCAAAGCCTGAAAAAACGCATCAACATCACTCAAAACAGGATCCCCAGGTATCAGGGAAAAAGCCCAATCCTGAGGATCGCCGCGCAGGAGAGAGATGATAATTTGAACCTGCTGCGCTGCGTTTCCTGAGGACTTAGATTTTAAGGCAAAAAACAATTTACAATTATTTTTGAAATTCTGAAACTTAGCTCGATCCCCTAAAAACAAATCTGGCATGGGGATCCTAGGTTCCACAACAGGCAACCTAGCAAGATATGCAGCAATACTCTGAACCTCAGTGGCAAGCTGATCCACACGGCCAGACAACTGTGCAAACTCCATTGGGAGAAAAGATCCTCCCCAGCACCCAGAGATACAGAGGAAAAAAAAAAAAAATGCAACAAACAGAAAAATATCTCTGACAACTCTGACAACCTTTTTTCTTTCACAATATTTTTTTTCCCTTCTGTGAGTACCATACAATTTTCAATTTTTTTTGGCCGGTGATACTGTTATGTTTCGGTAGCTGAGGAGTGCAGGTAAAAAAGGCAATACACCAGAGCAGTTGGAATCTATGAGATTGCAGTACCCTGACTAACCACCACAACTAGAGGCAGCCGTGGAGCGTTCCTACGTTGGTCCTAGACGCCTCGTCACAGCCTGAGAAACTAACTACACCTAAAGATAGAAATAGGAAAGCTATCTGCCCCGGAGCAGAACCCCAAAGATAACAGAAAGCCTCCAAACATGTAATGGCGGTTAGACAAGAGGAAATACTGACACAGAAAGAAAATAGTATGAGCAAACGCTGGGGCCCAAACTATCTAAATAGAAAAGGATAGGAAGGGTACTTACTGCAATCCCAGAAAACCCTGAAAAGCACCAACTCTACTAATTTCAAAATCACCTGAGATCACACGACCTCTACCACCTAAATTAGTTCTCTGGTGTAACAAAATCAAAACAGCAGCCACTGAAAAAACTGGAAAAAGCAAAAGAACAAAACTCAGTGGCTGAACTAAACTGAGAGGGCAGAAGCCCCCGAGGGGACCCTGAAGGCCCCCAAAGAAGTGCAGGACAAAATGCAAAAATATAGAATAAACACAAAAGAAGCAAAAGTCTTATCTGTAAGCAGGAGATGCAGACACGACACAGCAGGCTACAAGGGAAACTGGAATGAAGGATTCAGACCAGAACAATTGATCACCGGCAACCCTGATGGGAAAATGACTCCCTTATATAAGACCAGTCAGTAACACCTGATTCCCAGTCCTCACAATCCTCACTAGCACCGCTTGTAACCACCAGAGGAGCCTCTGCTCAGGACTCATCTCAAACCCATTCACAACATCATGGCTGTGTTTTTAGGCAAGACTGTGAGAGAGCCGAGTCCCTTGGCTGAGAAGCAACCCCACACATGAATGGTTTCAGGATACTTAACAGTTGGCATGAGACAAGACTGGTGGTAGCGCTCACCTTGTCTTCTCCGAATGAGGCGTTTTCCCTGATGTCCCAAACAATCGAAAAGGGGATTCATCAGAGAAAATAACTTTACCCCAGTCCTCAGCATTCCACTGCTTGTACCTTTTGCAGAATATCAGTCTGTCCATGATGTTTTTTCTGGCGAGAAGTGGCTTCTTTGCTGCCCTCCTTGAGACCAGGCCTTGCTCCAAGAGTCTCCGCCTCACAGTGCGTGCAGATGCACTCACACCTGCCTGCTGCCATTGCTTAGCAAGCTCTGCACTGCTGGTAGCCCGATCCCGCAGCTAAAACACTTTTAAGAGACGGTCCTGGCGCTTGCTGGTCTTTCTTGGGCGCCCTGAAGCCTTTTTGGCAACAATGGAACCTCTCTCCTTGAAGTTCTTGATGATGCGATAGATTGTTGACTGAGGTGCAATCTTTCTAGCTGCGATACTCTTCCCTGTTAGGCCATTTTTGTGCATTGCAATGATGACTGCACGTGTTTCTTTAGAGATAACCATGGTTAACAGAAGAGAAACAATGATACCAAGCACCAGCCTCCTTTTAAAGTGTCCAGTGGTGTCATTCTTACTTAATCATGACAGATTGATCTCCAGCCATGTCCTCATCAACACCCACACCTGTGGTAATGGAGCAATCACTGAAAAGAGGTTAGCTGGTCCTTTTAAGGCAGGGCTGCAATGATGTTGAAATGTGTTTTGGGGATAAAGTTCATTTTCTAGCCAAATATTGACTTTGCAAGTAATTGCTGTTAAGCTGATCACTCTTTAAACATTCTGGAGTATATGCAAATTGCCATTACAAAAAGTGAAGCAGTAGACTTTGTGAAAATTAATATTTGTGTCATTCTCAAAACTTTTGGCCATGACTGTATGCATATCGCATGACTGCCCGCTCCCGAGACTGGAGAATTCATAAGTTTGCAGTCACATAGAGTGACTACGGACTTCTAGTCTAAGGCTGGACAATCCCTTTAACTTTTTTGGATAGAATCAATCAAAAGGAACATAATGAACATCACAATCATTTAGTAGAGAACAGTCACAATTACAGTATGGCGCTATATTTTGTAAGTTGTGCAATTGGCCATATGTAGGAAGAGCTCTGTTCCTCCATTGTTTCTGAGACCCGTATGCATGCTATTCGTCATCATTAACTTTTTTCCCTTTTTAACCTCTTTAAAAAAATATTATTTTGATTAAAATTATTGCAATTAATATCACTACCATGATTCCTAAATCTGCAATATTGCAGTTCTATGTAATGTCTATCACCGCGGTGTAGTAAAATCTTTGACACTGTATGAGGATTGCTGCGGTGTCAGTGCAATGCCTTGTGCTTGACTTGGTCTTTGATCATTGGTGTTTATTTTCTGTTTAATCCGTATATTGTGTGTGTCCTCAGAATGACACCATTATCCAAGAGCCTGGAGTCAGATTATGTAATGTTTGATGTACTATTCCATTCCTCTTGCAAGGACCTGAGCTTTTGGTGTCTATGTTCAATTTGGCTTTTCAACTTTTGTATATTCTGATTTGATGTCAAGTTTATTATGTGCTTGGAATACAACTTGTGTCTGTGCGTACCACGCTGCAGAAATCTCAGAACTAGAAGGGTATATATCTATTTTCCTTCCTGTTACATATAATGTTTTGATTGTAAACTTGCTTGTGCCCTGCAAATCAGCCTGCAGAATGTAACCTGCTGTTTCTAGCAGTCGGTATTCTGTACTTGGGGCAAACTCTGCTGCGAAGTAGCATGAATGTCTGAATGTGGAAACTGGGCAATCTGGATTCCTGTAACTGTTTTTGAAATGCCCCATGTGTACGAAAATAAAGGGAAAATATTACTTCTTATATGGAAATAAAATACCATATGGGCTATATAGGCTATTACAAAGTTTGACCAGTCTGTGAATAAAAGTTTGCAGACACTATGTGACTGTTGAATGCCAAGTAGTAAGAGTGTGCTATGCCTACACCATCATGATTCCACTCTAATCCACGTGCAGGTGGGTGGTCACTTGACTGCATGAATGCGATTTTCCTACAGTCACAGGCTGACTAGATTCTCCTCTGCTAGAACATTGAAAAACAAAGTAGAGTCTAGTGGGCATGTGACCGCTAATATGCTGATGGCATATAAAAAGTTTTTTTACAATGTTCTTAAACTGAACAACCCCTTTAAATACAACTTCAACAGTTGTCTTCCTTGTAGGCTATCATCTTCCTGCATGCACAATATACAGCATTCATCTATTAGGCACCTTCATAAATCTATTAATATCAATTGTTCTTTGCTGAAAAAAGAAAATGGACAGCACCTCCAAAGTCACATATTGATCTAATGCAGGCAAAAATATACAGTTGCCTTCCTGATTTCCTAATCTTTTGTCTGTTTGTCACACTTAAATGTTTCAGATCCCCAAACAAATTTAAATATTAGACAAAGTTAACACAAGGAAACACAGAATGCAGTTTTTAAATGAAGGTCTTTGTTATTAAGGGAAAAATAAATCCAAACCTACAGTACCCTGTGTGAAAAAGTTATTGTCCCCTAAACCTAATTACTGGTTGGGCCACCCTTAGCAGCAACAACTGCAATCAAGCGTTTGTGATAACTGGCAATGAGTCTTTTAAACCGTTCTGGGGGAATTTTGGCCCACTCATCCTTGCAGAATTGTTGTAGGATTTCCGAGCATGAACCACCTTTTTAAGGTCACACCACCGCATCTCAATCAGATTAAGGTCAGGACTTTAACTTGGTCACTACAAAGTCTTAATTTTGTTTTTCTTAAGCCATTCAGAGGTGGACTTTCTGATGCTTTTTGGATTAGACAGCAGAATTCATGGTCCATTTAGCAAAACAGCCCCAGACTGTCACACTACCACCACCATATTTTACTGTTGGTATATTGTTCCTTTTCTGAAATGCTGTCTTACTTCTATGCCAGATGTAATGTAACATATACCTTCCAAAAGTTAAACTTTTGTCTCGTCAGTCCACAGAGTATATTCCCAAAAGTCTTATTAATCATCAAGATGTTTTCTGGCAAAACTAAGACAAGCCTTTATGTTCATATTGCTCAGCAGTGGTTTTCATCTTTTATCTCTGCTATGCAGGCCATTTTTGGCCAGTCTCTTCTCTTTGGGGGAGTCATGATCATTGACCTTAACTGAGGCAAGTGAGGCCTACAGTTCTTTGGATGTTGTTGTGGGGTCTTTTGTGACCTATTGGATGAGTCGTCGCTGCTCTCTTGGGGTAATTTTGGTTGGCTGGCCACTCCTCGGAAGGTTCACCACTGTTCCATGTTTTCACCATTTGTGGATAATGGCTCTCAATGTGGTTCGCTGGAGTTCCCCAAAAAATATAACTGATGAACATGCGGTTCTTAGTTTAACATTCTGATCAGACTGTATGAAGCCCATTACCACATCACGGCAAATCTCAGTGGGTCCTATCTTTTATTGCCTTAAAGGAGCAGCGTCGCGTGCTAACCACTGCTTCAGCAACAATGCACCAGCAGGGCAGGCGGCCTGGTGCCTCACAGCGCACATGCTGCAAGACTGAGTCCCCATGACTCCATAACGCGCCGCCCCATAAGCACAAAAGTACAGCAACAATGGCCGCCACACAACATCAACAGCAAATGAAAGGAGCATTAAAAATCACCTTCTGCAAGCTCAGATGGAAGCAAAAATAGGCTGGACCTCCTTTGCAGTCTCCTGCTAATTAAAATCACCTGTGCCAAATGAGAGCAGTGCAAGTCCAGAAAAAAAAGGGCACATCACGCAATATGCTGAAAAAAAATCTAGCGACTTTAGATCAATGTATGATTTTTGGGGTGCTGTCCATCCTATTTTTTTTAGTCAATTGTACTTTATATAAGAGCCAGGTTATAGTAGGTGAGACAAGCTGACAATCACATAAGATATAGTGTACATTACATAGGATACATCAAGACTGTGCTGTAAACATCACATAGGAGACACTGAGACTGCTGTATACATCACATAGGATATACTAAGACTGTTGCACACATGATATAGGATACATTGAGTCTCTACTGTACACTTAACATAGGATACGCTGAGATTGTGCTATACATATCCCATAGGATACACTCAGACTCTCCTGTATATATCACATAAGATACACTAAATACATCATATAAGATAGATTGAGACTACTGTATACATCACATAGAATAGACTGAGACTGCTGTATACGTCATATAGGATACACCGAGAATCAGCTATATATATCACAGAAGATACACTGAGACTGCTGAATACACCACATAGAATATACTGAGACTCTTTTCCCTATACATCAGTGGACAACAGCTCTTTGTCACTGTTCTACCACTGCTGCCAATGCTTAACAGCAAGAACAATGAGATGAGACTATGGCAAATTGGGGAAGGTAGGCTGAAGAAATTAGATTGGCAGACAACACAGATATAGAATATCAACTGAAACAGTTGAAGGCATACAAAGAAACTTCAAGTATACACAAAAAAAATCAAAACAAGTAGACAATTCTTAGTTTTTTAAAAGTTGAAAACCCCTTTAATTATAATTAATTATTATCATTGTAGGTCATTGTGGAGACACGAGGGTCAGTGGGTGGTCTCGTAAGGTGACCTGGCTGACTTTAGAAATACCGTATGGACCAGGGCTCATCCCACTGAACTTTCGTACTCTTTTCACCGCTGGCATAATACTACTCAGACAACACAGACTGAGGGTAACACACTACAGTAATAATTTATTGGACCACTAACAGTCCATAACATATAGTATAGTCCCAGCAAGTACATAAGATGGCGCAAATGGCAGAGTCTCACCCTTCCGCTGGTTCGCCAGGAATTAGAACATCTGCGACTCCGGGGCCTCCAGGGCCAACTGTCTCAATCAGTGGCACCCCACTTTTGGCAGGCACCCACAGAGAGGAGGTAGCTTCAAGCTTAGGAAACTGACAGAGTTTTGTTTTGTGTCATAAATGACAATGTGAAACAGGAAGAAAAGCAGTGTGTATGGAATGTCACGATCAACCTAAATAAATGAATGAAGAAATATATATGTATAAAAGTATATTTAAATTTTATTGGTACAAAAAACACATACTGAAAAACAAGAGACCAGTAAAAACATTAAAAAGGACTGTGAAAAGCCCATAGTAGAAACTTAAAGACCCATGTAAGAGTCCACTTAACAAACTCCCAGAGAAAGCTGACTGAAGCAAGTACACATGTGTAACACACATGTACTTGCTTCAGTCAGCTTTCTCTGGGAGTTTGTTAAGTGGACTCTTACATGGGTCTTTAAGTTTCTACTATGGGCTTTTCACAGTCCTTTTTAATGTTTTTACTGGTCTCTTGTTTTTCAGTATGTGTTTTTTGTACCAATAAAATTTAAATATACTTTTATACATATATATTTCTTCATTCATTTATTTAGGTTGATCGTGACATTCCATACACACTGCTTTTCTTCCTGTTTCACATCAGTATTTTAGTGTGTGGTCACAGATCCCTGTTTATATATTTTTGTAGTGCCCGCAAATTCGTTTGGTTATATAAATGACAATGTATAGCAAAAAAAAAGTAGCACTTACCGTATATACTCGTGTATAAGCCGACCCGAGTATAAGCCGATCCCCCTAATTTTGCCACAAAAAACTGGGAAAACTTATTGACTCGGGTATAAACCTAGGGTGGAAAATGCAGCAGCTACTGGTAAATTTCAAAAATAAAAATAGATACCAATAAATGTAAAATTAATTGAGACATCATTGGTTTAAATGTTTTTGAATATCCATATTGAATCAGTAGCCCATATAATGCTCCATACAGTTTATGATGGGCCCCATAAGATGCTCCATACAAAATACGCCCCATATAATGCTCCATAAAGGTTATGGCCCCATAAGATGCTCCATAGGTAAGGTCCCATAAGATGCTCCATAGATTGTGCCTCATAAAATGCTCCATAGATTATGCCCCATAAAACTCTCCATAGATTATGCCCCATAAGATGCTCCATATATTTTATGCCCCATAAGATGCTCCATATATTTTATGCCCCATATGATGCTTTATAGATTATGCCCCCATAAGATGCTCCATATATTATGCCCCCCATAAGATGCTCCATAGATTATGCCCCCATAAGATGCTTCATAGATTATGCCCCCCATAAGATGCTCCATAGATTATGCCCCATAGATTATGCCCCATAAGATGCTCCATAGAATAGGCCCCATATGCTTCCGCTGCTGCTGCAAATAAAAAAAAATGACATACTCACCTCTTGTCGCTGGGGGCCCGGTGCTGGTGTCCTGAGCAGGCGGGAACACCAGCGCGCTTTGGGGACCAGGTGCCGGTGTCCTGAGTAGGTGGGGACACCGGCGCGCTATGGGGACAGGTGCCGGTGTCACCTCTGGCTCAGGGCCCCGGCACCTGAGATATTCACCTGTCCCCGGTCTACCGCTGCGCGCCCTCCGTCTTCCGGGTCCTCTGTCTGTGACTGTTCATGCTGAGGGTGCGGCGCGCACTAACTACGTCATCGCGCCCTCTGACCTGAACATCACAGTCAGAGGATGCGGAGGACAGAGCTGCGTGCGGCGGTGGACCGGGGACTGGTGAATATCGCATATACTTACCCCCTACTGGAGCGTCTCTACAGCTCCTGCTCTACTCCCACGGTCCCCAACAGGTATTCCTTCCTTCAGCGGTCACGTGGTACCGCTCATTAAAGTCATGAATATGCGCATATTCATGACCTTAATAAGTGGTACCACGTGACCGCTGAAGGAAGGACCTGAGATCGTGGGAGAAGCAGGGGGGCTGCAGAGACGCGCCAGGGGGGTGAGCATGATCTGACATCTCCGCTCCCCCTCCCCTGCCGACCCCTGGCGTATATGACTCGCGTATAAGCCGAGAGGGGGATTTTCAGCCTTAAAAATGGGCAGAAAATCTCGGCTTATACGTGAGTATATACGCCGTATATACTCGTGCATAAGCCGAGATTTTCAGCAGGTTTTTTTGTGCTGAAAATGCCCCCCTCGGCCTATACTCGAGTCATATGCCAGAAAGCCAGGGGGAGCGGGGGAGCAGCTGCCAAAGAGATCATACTCACCCTCTTCCGCGCCATCGCTGGTCTCCATCCCTGTATCTCCGTCTTTTGGCCTGCAGCTTCTTCCTGTGTTGAGCGGTCACGTGGTACCGCTCATTAAAGTAATGAATATGCACGCAACTCCACTTCCATAGGCGTGGAGCACATATTCATTACTTTAATGAGCGGTAGCACGTGACCGCTCTGCACTGGAAGGAAGACAGAAAGAGAGATGCCAGTGCCTGCTCCTGACTGAGATGTATCAGAGCCAGGAGGGTGAATAGGACTGGGGGAGAGTGAGCCTTGTGATATTCACCTGTCCCCGTTCCAGCGCCGCGCGCGCTGTGTCTTCCGGGTCCTTTGACTGTGACGTTCAGGTCAAAGGGTGCGATGACGTGCTTAGTGCGTACCCTCTGCCTGAACAGTCATTGCAGAGAGACAGAAGACACAGCGGCGCACGGCTCTGGAACGGGGCCAGGTGAATATAGTGTCCCCGCGTGCTCAGAACATTGGCACCTGGCCCCCAGTGACGAGAGGTGAGTATGTCATTTTTTTTTTTAAACCCGCAGCAGCAGCCTTATATGGGGCATATTTTAATATGGAGCATCTTACGGGGCCATCATTAACCTTTGTGCAGCCTTATATGGGGCATATTTTAATATGGAGCATCTTATGGGGCCATCAGTAACCTTTTATGAAGCATTATATGGGGCATATTATTCTATGGAGCATCTTATGGGGCCATCATGAACTTTATGGAGCATTATATTGGGTGTATTTTGTAAGGAGCATCTTATGGGGCCTATCATAAACTGTATGGAGCATTATATGGGGCTCCTGATTCAATATGGATATTCGAAAACATTTAACCTACTGATGTCTCAATTAATTTTACTTTTATTGGTGTCTATTTTTATTTTTTAAATTTACCAGTAGCTGCTGCATTTCCCACCCTCGGCTTATACTCGAGTCAATAAGTTTTCCCAGTGTTTTGTGGCAAAATTTTGGGGCCTCGGCTTATACTTGAGTATATACGGTAATTCTGCTCAATATTAGTATTGTTATTAACTTGTTATTTCATATTAATATTAACTTTATTGCTTATGAGGGTATGTTTCCACGATCAGGAAACATTCCGGATTAGCTGCGTGTTTGACGCTGTGCGTTGGCGCAGCGTCAAACACGCAGCGTCCAGATGTTACAGCATAGTGGAGGGGATTTCAAGAAATCCCGTCTCCACTATGCGTAAAAATACGCAGGCGGAAGACCTGCGTTTCGATATGCGGCGCGTCTTTTTAGACCGCAGCATGTCTAGCGTTCTTGCGGCGACGCTGCGTCGCCGCAACGGAAAATTAACACAGGTCATATGCAGCCCTGCGTTCTTTCAGGATGTGTTCCGGAGGTGTCCGGAACACATCTGGAAAGAGCGCGCGTCAAAAGGGGGCGGGGCTTTGCGCGGTGCGGAATTTCCGCTCCGTCCAAAGCGCTGTGGTTCCGGACCGTGGAACCACAGCCTTAATTAGCAGAATTAAGTCTGTTAACTAGCTGCTTCTAATACATGTTACGATAAGGCTTATTTTAATATGTATTACCAGTTGCTGCTAATCAAAACCATATAATTTGTTGCTTATTAAAAAGTTTATAAATCATACTGCTTTTTTTTCTGCCCTTATACTTTCATCAACAGCTCGTAATACACAGCATGATGGCCTTACAATCTGACAAACATTTTGATGGCCCCCATCTCACAAACGTATGATACCCCCATAGCAATACCCTTACAGAGTGCATGGTGTCCCCACAGCATGATGGCCCACTTAGCTCCAACTACATAGTTTTATGGACCTTACAGGTCCGGTCCCCAAATATTGTGATGATCCCCAGAGTCCCCCAAGAAGTATGATCCCCTAAAGATCCCCCAAACACAGATGTCCCCACAGCTCCCTACTACACAGAAAAACACAGTATAATGCTCCCCACAGCTCCACCCACACAGTATGAAGTCCCCCAGAGCCCCTCACACAGTATAACAGACCCCTAGTCACCCAAAAAGTATGATTCACCCACAGTTTCCCCACAAAGTGTGATGTCTTCACAACTCCACACAGACACACAGTATGATGGCCCCCACTGTTCCCCACACAGTATGTTTGCATCCACATCTCCTCATACAACATGATACCCCCATAATTTTTCCCCACAAGTACTGACTGGCAATAAAAAATATAACACTGACCTACTTCTCCAATCTGTGCTTTGTATGGATTGAGGCTCCACAAGCATGCAATATCTAGTGACGTCATCACACTTGCTGCCACTGTGACAGAGACGCTCATGAATGGTGGATTCTTCATTGTACAAATCGATAGCCATGGCTGCGTGCGACTTTTGCTAGCTTTTTGGCAGTTTCAGTACGCCCAGGTCTGTCTTATATAATACTTATGGTATGTCTTTTTTATACAAAAATATTTACATTGTTTTATAATCAATGTTTAACTCAACTCCAGGGAACTGCAGTTATGTTGTAGAAATTGGACAGCCATTACACTTTAAAGTGTTACGTGTATTCAGTGTATACAGTTGGGTTCAAAAGTATTTGGAAAGTGACAGGATTTTTGTAATTTTGGCCACTGTACACAAGTACATTGAAAAAAGCTATAATAATGTGATTGAAGTGGATTGTGATATTGACTTTGCTTTAATTTGAGGGATTTACAAAAATATTATGATAACAACTCTTGGAGTTACAGCTAATTATTATATACACCCTTCGATTTTACAGGATCAAATGTATTTGGACAAAATAAGATAATATATAACTATAGCATTATTATTTTAGACTTTGATGTAGGTGCTTTGCAATGAATGACTGCTTGAAATATGAAGCTTATGGGCATCACCATATGCTGACTTTTCTCACTTTCAATGCATTGCAAGGCATTTATTGCATGCATCTTTAGTTGACACTTTTTTTTGAGTTTTTCTGCATATCACTTTGTCTTCAGAAAGGATATAGAGTGCTCTAAATAGCACTCTAGATTTTTTTGTTATATACATCTTTTCATTAGTCCCTACTATAATATAACTTACCTAATATTTCTTTAGTTGTTCCTTTCTATCTGGAAATTCATGGTATACATTTCTTCAGTTAGGTCATGTGATGACATGGTCACCCGCTGAGAATTATATGCCTTTATGTACTCTGAATGGGGTCATTTTTTTTCAGTTATCAGAACTTTGGATATGATGCAATTGCAGAGACTGTAACACGCTTTTTCTCCACTGGAGGATAGAAACAGATATCGCAGCTGATGATGAACATTACATACAGTGGTGACCAAAAGTATTGCCACCCCTGCAATTCTGTCAGATAATACTCAGTGTCTTCCTGAAAATTATTGCAATCACAAATTATTGCTATTTTTATCTTCATTTAATTTGCTTGCAAGGAAAAAACACAAAAGAGAATGAAGCAAAAATCAAATCCTTGATCATTTCACACAAAACTCCAAAAATGGGGCAGACAAAAGTATTGGCACCCTCAGCCTAATACTTGGTTGCACAACCTTTAGCCAAAATAACTGCGAACAAACGCTTCCGGTAACCATCAATGAGTTTCTTACAATGCTCTGCTGGAATTGTAGACCATTCTTCTTTGGCAAACTGCTCCAGGTCCCTGATATTTGAAGGATGCCTTCTCCATACTGCCATTTTGAGATCTCTCCACAGGTGTTCTATGGGATTCAGGTCTGCACTCATTGCTGGCCACCTTAGAAGTCTCCAATGCTTTCTCTCAAAGTGTGTTTTGGGTCATTGTCCTGCTGGAAGACCCATGACCTCTGAGGGAGACCCAGCTTTCTCACACTGGGCTCTACATTATGCTGCAAAATTTGTTGGTAGTCTTCAGACTTCATAATGCCATGCACACGGTCAAGCAGTCCAGTGCCAGAGGCAGCAAAGCAACCCCAAAACATCAGGGAACCTCCGCCATGTTTGACTGTAGGGACTGTCTTCTTTTCTTTGAATGCCTCTTTTTTTGTTCCTGTACACTCTATGTCAGACCCGGGCAAGGGGGCGGCCGCGCGCCGGCTGTCAGTGACCGGCCCGCGGAGGCGCTCCGGCAGTCTCAGGGCCCCGGCATCAGCTGGCACAATACTTACCTCTCCCGTGCCTCCGCTGCTGCAGCTCCGGGCTCCACCGGCGCTTCCTCTCACAGCCGGCCGCTGAATGACGTCATCATTCAGCGGCCGGCTGTGTCAGAGAGCGGGGACGCTGGACAGGTAAGACGTGTCTCTGTGTGTGTCTGTGTCTATGTAGTGCGGTGCTTTGTGTGGTGTGTGTGTGTGTGTGTATGTATGTGAGAGAGTGCTTATGTGCTGTCTGTGTGTGATGATGGGCAGGCATTGCTGATAATGGGGAGGCATTGATGATGATGGGGAGAAGATGATGATAATGGCAGGCATTGATGATAATGGGCAGGCATTGATGATGGGGAGAAGATGATGATGGGCAGGCATTGCTGATAATGGGGAGGCATTGATGATGATGGGGAGAAGATGATGATAATGGGCGGGCATTGATGATGGGGAGAAGATGATGATGATGATGATGATGGGCAGGCATTGATGATGATGGGGAGAAGATGATGATAATGGGCAGGTATTGATGATAATGGGCAGGCATTGATGATGGGGAGAAGATGATGATAATGATGGGCAGGCATTGATGATGATGGGGAGAAGATGATGATAATGGGCAGTATTGATGATAATGGGCAGGCATTGATGATGGGAGAATGATGATGGGCAGGCATTGCTGATAATGGGGAGGCATTGATGATGATGGGGAGAAGATGATGATAAGGGCAGGCAGTGATGATAATGGGCAGGCATTGATGATGGGGAGAAGATATGATGGGCAGGCATTGCTGATAATGGGAGGCATTGATGATGATGGGGAGAAGATGATGATAATGGGCAGGGATGTATATAAAACAGTATACAGTATATATATATATATATATAATATATAATACATATTGGGTAGAACGGAGTTAATTATATTAGTCCGCCCTCTAAAACCATCCCAATTTCTCATGCGGCCCCCTGGCAAAATTAATTGCCCACCCCTGCTCTATGTTGATGTTTTTCCCAACAAGCTCGACTTTTGTCTCATCTACCAAGAACATTCTTCAAAAACGTTTTTAGGTTTTCTCAGGTAATTTTGGCAAACACCAGCCTGGCTTTTTTTATGTCTCGGGTAAGAAATGGGGTCTTCCTGGGTATCCTACCATACAGTCCCTTTTCATTCAGACGCCGACGATAGTACGGGTTGACACTGTTGTACCCTCGGACTGCAGGGCAGCTTGAACTTGTTTGGATGTTAGTCGAGGTTCTTTACCACCATCTGCACAATCTTGCGTTGAAATTCTCGTCAATTTTTCTTTTCCTTCCACATCTAGGGAGGTTAGCCACAGTGCCATGGGCTTTAAACTTCTTGATGACACTGCGCACGGAAGACACAGGTACATTCAGGTCTTTGGAGATGGACTTGTAGCCTTGAGATTGCTCATGCTTCCTCACAATTTGGTTTCTCAAGTCCTCAGACAGTTCTTTGGTCTTCTTTCTTTTCTCCATGCAATGTGGTACACACAAGGACACAGGACAGAGGTGAGTCAACTTTAATCCAGTTAACTGGGTGCAAGTGTCATTTAGTTATTGCCAACACCTGTTAGGTGCCACAGGTAAGTTACAGGTGTTGGTGATTACACGAATTAGAGAAGCATCACATGATTTTTCAAACAGTGCCAATTCTTTTGTCCACCCCCTTTTTTAGGTTTGGTGTGGAATTATATCCAATTTGGCTTAGGTCAATTCTTTTTTTTTTTTCATTGAAGACAAATTAAATGAAGTAATAATACCAAAGAATTTGTGTTTGCAATCATTTTCAGGAAGAAACTGAGTTTTTATCTGACAGAATTGCAGGGGTGCCAATACTTTTGCCACCACTGTAGCTAGTGACAGTTATAATGTAGGAGATCACAGTATTAGGCCGGAGTCACACACACCGTAAAAAATCGGACAGTATTATACGGCCGTATACGCAAAAAAGTCCCTTGAACAGTGATCCGTATGTCATCCGTGTGCAATGCGAGGATGCGATTTCCCTCGCATCAAAATATCCGTGTGGCATCCTATAACATCCGTATGGCAAGATTATCTCGTCGGCTTGCAAAACTGACATAATGGATCCAAATGACAGTTTTTAACTCACAAAAGAAAGAATAGATATATACACATAGAATACATATATATATTATAATATATATATATATATACACACATGTCATTGTGACATATATATATATATTTATAGTTCATACACCTACATAGCATAATAGCCGCTAATTCAATTACCGGCTTCTGTAAAATCATTACAGAACCCGACATGAAATGACACATGGTTTACATACAGTAAACAATGTCATTTCATGTAGTTTGATATATGGTTTCCATTAACAATTATATGAGTGTAATGTGTGCAAAAATTTCATACATGAGGTGTTAATTAAATGTGTAAATTCGTTGAAAAAAAATTAGTGGGCTTCGGTGGTATTTTCTCCACCAGGTGTGCTCGTAAATCATTTTGGAAAGTAAATTGAATCTGTCACCAGGCTTTTGCCACCTAATTTGAGAACAGATTAATGTAGAGACAAAATACACTGATTCCATGATGTGCCACTTACTGGGCTGATTGCTGTAGCTTGATAAAAACACTGTTTTATCAGCAGAGATTATTAGTAGAGGACTAATAAAGCTGCTGCCTTGTAGTCTTCTGTGCTTATGAGCTCTATATAACCCCACCACTTATTTAGCAGCTTTATCCCTATGCACAGTGCACATTGTACACAGAAAGCTGTCAATTAGTGGTGTGGGCGGAGATATACAGACCTCAGCATTCAGAGAACTCTAGATCTGCAGCAGAGAAAACAATTTTATCAAAACTGCAGCAAGCAACCCAGCAATTTTTACATCACTATAATTAGGTTCTCTGCTCCTATATCATACTGCTCTCAGGTTGGGTAGCAAAACCCTGGTGACAGATTCCCTTGAAAGGCTATTGGGTTGCCTTTTTGGTTTTGGTTATAATTAGTTTGTACAGTACTATGAAGCACCATCCTTTTAGTTTGCAAGCGCTTGACTGAATCTGCGGAGAATCTATAGCTATATACATGTATACTTCACATTTTAACCAGCTACTTGTATCCCAGTCACATCACCAGTAAACACCAGTGATCCAGTTCCATTTGCAGCCATACATGGCATCATAACGCTGTTAACCTGCAAATCAACCCCATATCTGCAGGTTAACAGCGTCATTCCTGGTGACAGGTTCCCTTTAAAGTTACATTTTAGAAGTGACCAAATTACCAGAATTTGGTAAAGTCTTAAAAATAGGAAATACAATATCTCGAACAGGAAAGAAGAAAACTAAAATGTATGACTGAGGAATTCATTGCTTAGTAAAGAAAAACTTTTTTACATCTATCAAAGCCAAGAACACTCCCATGGAGATGTGTTATAATATTAAAGTCTAAAATCAAGTGACTCCTTAATAAATACTAATTTAGAGTGTATGATCAAAATGGAAACCACGGGTAACACTAAAGAAGAAAAGGCCAGTTTATATATGGTAAAAAATCTAGCAAAGTTTCCCAGTTCTGTAAAGAGAAGAGTTTGAAGAAGTAAAGAATGGACTCAAAATGTAAAGATGATCAAATCATCATTAAAGGGAATCTGTCACCCCATTTTTGCCCTATAAGCTGCGGCCACCGCCATCAGGCTTATCTACAGCATTCTGTATTGCTGTAATAAGCCCCCGATGTCACCTGAAAGTGAAGAAAAACGAGTTTAGTTATACTCACCCAGGGCGGTCCGGTCGGGTCCCATTTTGTAGCGAAGCCCCTCTTCTTTCCATCCCGTCGCGGCTCCTGCGCAGCACACTGCCTGCCCTGGTGAGGGCAGAGCAGAGTACTGCAGTGCGCAGGCCCGGAAAGGTCAGGGAGGTCCGGCGCCTGCGCACTGTAGTGCTCTGCTCTGCCCTCACCAGGGCAGAGCAGTGCGCCGCGCAGGAGCCGCATGGGACGGAAAGAGGCCAGTTTTCGCTACAAGATGGGAGCACCGGACCGCGACTCCTCCTGACCCACCGTACGGCGGAACGCCCCTGGATGAGTATAATCTAACTCGTTTTTTTTCCACTTTCAGGTGACATCGGGAGCTTAGCTACAGCATTCCAGAAGCTGTAGCTAAGCCCCTGATGGCGGTGCCGCAGCTTATAGGGCAAAAAGGGGTGACAGATTCCCTTTAACTGATGATTTGATCATCTTTACATTTTGAGTCCATTCTTTACTTCTCAAACTCTTCTCTTTACAAACTGGGAAACTTTGCTAATTTTTTACCAATATGTAATCTGCCCTTTCTCTTTTAGTGTTACCCGTGGTTTCCCATTTTGATCATACACTCTAAATTAGTATTTATTAAGGAGTCACTTGATTTTAGACTTTAATATATAACACACATCTCCATGGGAGTGTTCTTGGCTTTGATAATGTAAAAAGTTTTTCTTTACTAAGCAATGAATTCTCCAGTCATACATTTTAGTTTTCTTCTTCCTGTTCGAGATATTGTATTTCCTATTTTTAAGACTTTACCAAATTCTGGTAATTTGGTCACTTCTAAAATGTAAACTTTAAAGGGAACCGTCACCAGGATGACGCTGTTACCTGCAGATATGGGTTTGATTTGCAGTGTTAACAGCGTTATGATGCTGTCCCCGTGCCTGCACCTACTGAATGCAGCTGGAGAAAATGATCTTATTTCTCTCCGCCAGCATTCGGTATTCATCTTAAGATGGGGGCGGCGCTTTGAGTATACAGAGCGGCTGCTGTAACCGCGGCCCCGGCCCTGACTGACAGCCGGCCGCAGTGTAGAGTCAGTGTCAGTCAGGCCGGGGGCATATTTACAGTCCTGCTCTGTTTACTCGCTGCATTTGGTTACATGCAGTTGCTGGACCTCATCATAAGCGTTCACCTGCAGATTAACCCCATATCTGCAGGGGGGTCCTAATGTATAGGAGCTAGCTAAATCCTAGTTTTAAATCTAGGTTCTAGGTACACGCCAAATCTACGTTCAGCCTGAAGCCTATGTACCCAAGGAACTACATGACATGTTTTATAAGAAGTCCCTAAGCTACTTTGCATCCCATGCTTCTAACCCATACTGATTTAAATGTAATGTATGTAGTACAGTTCATATAGCGTCTTGTCTTGGTGCGATGAAAAACACAGGATCACAGGTTTGATATAGAAAATCCTGTATTACTTATACAAGTTGGCAGAAAAGTCACACAGTTTTTGCAGACACAGAAACAGAGACACAGCAGGCCAGAGTAATCCAAGCTCAGCAATCCTCTCCAACTACAGATTAAGGATCTTCTTCTCTGTTACGTAAGGTCCATGCAAACGTGGGTCCTTTCAAAGAGCAGGTTCAGAGTCCACAAGTGCTTCAGAGTTCCCATAGGAATAGCTGAGTACAAGGTCCAAGGCTTACAGGAGCAAGTCACAGGTTTCACTGCAGGCTAGATCTGAAGCACTGATTGCTCAGCTGTGGCTGCTTAAGAAGCAAAGGAGAAAATCAGGGCGGAACATGCAAGCTGGAAACTCCATTTTTGACTGAGGGCAAGAATAGCTGCAGCAAGACAGAAAGTAAAAATGGCTGACGAACAAACTGAGTTTCAGGAATAATACATAAACCTACATTACTCCCCCCTAAGGACAGCCTCCGGATGACCTCAGACCAGGCTTGTGGGTACCTCTGATGAAACTGACGGAGCAACGAGGAGCATTAACGTATTGACCGGTTCCCATGAGTTGTCCTCCACTGGTAGCCCTGCATTTATCAATATTGTAACTGATTTCTATACAACCTGGAATCTAAAATCCTTCCACCACAAATTCTTCCTGACCATCGACTAGCACTGGTCAGGGCAAGGAAGGAACGCCAGGAAACGTATTGGGTGTCGCAGCCTTTAGTAGGGATACATGAAAGACAGGGTGAATTCTCATAGTTCTGGGCATTGAAGACGACAAGCAACGGCACTATAATTTTTACTGATTTTATAGGGCCAATGTACTTAGTCCCAACTTAGACGATGGAATCCTTAACTTAAGATTTCTGGTTGACAGCCAGACCAAGTCTCCTACCTTGAAAGCTGGTGCAGGTTTACGAAATTTACTGCTGCTTTCTTACCTTTCTTGAGCCGATCCAGATTTTCCTTTAGAAGATCCATATTCTTCTGTAAAGACGTGATTCTTTCAGCCACTGCTGGTAAAGGCTTTTCTATGGGAAATCGTGGTAGAATGTTGGATATAACCTAGATTAGAGTAAAAAGGAGACTGTTTAGTGGAGGCCCCTGAGAGTTGTTATAACAGAACTCAGCTAATGGAAGTAAACCACCCAACATCCTGTAGGTGGCAGATAAAGCAGCGAGATTACTGCTCCAGGGTTTGATTGGTTTCGTTTCGTCTGTCCATTAGTCGGGGATGAAAAGCAGAAGAAAGGTTTACTTTAATGTCCAATGCTGCACAGAAATTTTGCCAAAACCTAGAAGTGAATTGCACCCCTCGATCCGAAATAACCTCATCCGGTACTCCATGTAAGCGAAACACATCTTTAATCATCAAATCTGATGTCTGTTTTGCAGTGGGTAAGCCGACACAAGGATAAAATGAGCTGCCTTTGTTAGACGGTCAACCACCACTAGAATGGTGTTCTTCCCCTGAGAGGTTGGTAACTCCACAATGAAGTCCATAGAAATGGATCCCACGGGCGGGACGGGGTGGGAAGAGGCTGTAACAGACCAGTTGGTGAGGAGCGAGGTGTTTTGCATCTTGCACAGACCTCACATGAAGTGACATAATTCAAAACATCCTTCCTGCAAGTGGGCCACCAAAAGAAACGAGAAAGAAATTCCTGTGTCTTTAGAATTCCTCTATGCCCAGCTATCTTGGAATCGTGAATGAGTTGCAATACTCTTAATCTGACTGTTTCAGGAATATACAGACGTTGTCCCTGAATCCACACACCATTCTTAAAGACAAGACTTACGTCCCTTGGGGGTTGTGCCAAAAAGGAATCCGCATGGTATGCTTCCTTGATGTCCTTAAGTAGGTCTTGATTATGAATTACTCCTAGGAATCTAGAGTCAGGAAGAATAGTCTTAGGAGGAGTAATTGGACGTGTCTCTGCTGAGTAAATCCTAGAGAGTGCATCAGCCTTTCCATTGCGCGATCCTGGTCTATAAGAGATGATAAAATTAAATTGGTTTAAGAAAAGATTCCAGCGAGCCTGGCGAGGAGTCAGGCACTTAGCCGACCTGATAAACTCAAGGTTACGATGGTCTGTCAGGACGACTATTTGCTGTGCAGCTCCCTGAAGAAGGTGTCTCCATTCTTTGAAGGCGGCAATAATGGCCAACAACTCTCTATTGCCCACATCGTAGTTCCTCTCAGCCGAAGACAACTGCTGGGAAAAGAAGGCACAGGGATGCAAGACATTCTTCTCACCTGTTCTCTGAGAGAGTATAGCTCCAACGGCACAGTCTGAAGCATCCACCTCTATTATGAAGGCAAGCTCGGGGTTGGGATGTACTAGGATAGGTGCAGTGGTAAATTTATCTTTTAGACGGGAAAATGCTTCCTGGGCTTGGGGAGTCCAGGAAAACCTAGACTCTTTCCGGGTAAGTTGAGTGATAGGTGACACTACCTCAGAGAAATTTCTAATGAAACGTCTATAGAAGTTGGCAAACCCGATGAAGCGCTGTACCTCCTTCACATTTCTAGGACTTGGCCAATCCTTGATGGCTTGGGTTTTGCTTCCATCCATACTAATTCCTTGTGTAGACAGTACATACCCCAGAAATTGAATTTCGGTCCTATGGAATTCACACTTTTCAAGTTTGATGTAAAGATGATTTTGTCTTAGACGTTCCAAGACCATTCTCACATGTCCATGATGTTCCTCTGTGGAGTTAGAAAAAATTAGAATATCATCCAAATAAATTACCACGAATGTATCTAGGAGATCCCTGAAGATGTCATTCACCAAGTGTTGGAAAGTGGCTGGGCGGTACTCAGACCAAAAGGCATAACTAGATATTCAAAGTGTCCATAGCGTGACCTGAATGCAGTCTTCCATTCATCCCCAGGTCTAATACGGACTAAGTTATAGGCCCCACGAAGATCTAGTTTAGAAAAAATTTTGGGCATGTCGCACTCTCTCCAATAACTCAGGGATTAAAGGCAATGGATAACGGTTTCTAATAGTAACCTTATTGAGTTCCCTATAGTCTACGCATGGTCTCAGAGATCCATCTTTCTTCTTTACAAAGAAGATGGTGCACCTGCAGGAGATGAAGAGGGGCGTATGAAGCCCTTGGCTAGATTTTCATCTATGTAATCCTTTAAAGCCTTTAGCTCGGGCCCCGCCAGGGGGTAGATCTTACCAAAAGGTATCTCTGCTCCAGGCAATAATTCAATTGGACAATCATATGGACGGTGAGGAGGAAGCTGGTCAGCGTTCTTCTTGTCACATAAATCCACATAGTCCTGGTATACAGCTGGTTGTTCAGGGACTGACATGATTCCTTTAGGAACAGAGCAAGCTGAAACTTTTGGACTCATCTGTTTCTCTGGAAAGTGTAATTCCTTGGTCTCCCAGTTAATGGTAGGATTCTGAGCCTGCAGCCATGGTAGCCCTAGAATAATGGGAAAGTGGGGAGAAGAGATAAGCATAAAGGACAGTTTCTCTTGATGATCTTTACCCATAAGAACCCTCAAAGGCTCTGTTTCCTGATCCACTGGTCCAGAGGTCAGCAGGGAGCCATCCACAGTTTCCATCTGTACTGGAGTAGCCTTCTTCACTGAACGTATTCCCTGTTTCAGAGCAAAGGAGACATCCATAAAATTTCCACTTGCCCCTGAGTCGATCATAGCAGAGCTAGACACCCAAGCTGAGTCAACCCAGAGTTTGATGGAAAGAAAGCAATGAGAATTGTTTTTCTTACAACTCAGCTGGGACACCGCTGAGGAAACTTGAAAAATGGCAGCGTTTACACAGTCAACGTCCTCAGAGGTAACGGAGTTTAAGTCCGAGAAATCAAGATCTGTTGCTGCAGATCTCTCTGGAGCCTGAGGCTCGGACCTGACAGATCCCCTCTCGCAACACTCACAATGAATGAGTGCTGCAGTAGTCTTACGAGAACGGCTGGGGCAGTTTATAATGAAGTGCCCTGACTTACCACAATAGAAACATAGATTCTCCTTAAAACGATGTTCCTTGCGTGCATCACTAACCCTCGTTGTAAAGAGTCTACCTGCATGGGTTCAGGTTCAGGTTCCCGTGTAATCCTACTCAAAGGTTCCTTAGCTGGAGAGGAAGGTAGGAAAAGGTTAGTACGATTGCTTTCGAACCATCTCTCTTGCCTGCGTTCAGTCAGACGAGTATCAATACGGATGCAGTAGTTAATAAAGTCACCTAACGCAGTGGGAGGGTCGGCACGAGCAAGTTCATCCTTAATCAGTGGAGATAACCCTTTCGAAAAATAGATTTTTTGGCGGAACTGTCCCAGGTGGTATCAAGGGCCCATCTCCTGAAATCCAAGGCATATTCAGCTACCGAGTGCTTACCTTGGCGCAAAGCTAACATGGCTGCTTCAGCTGTTGCACCTCGATTGGGGTCATCAAACACCTGCCCCATGGCTGAAATAAAATCATCAAGGTGATTCAAACAATCATCCTCAGTCTCAATCAGAGGGTTTGCCCACATTAAAGCCTTGTTGGTAAGCAACATAATTATAGTAAGCACCTTAGATCGTTCAGTGGGAAATTGTGAAGCATGTGCAGAAAAAAAAGATTGCATTGATTAATAAATCCCCTGAATTTCTCACGTTCACCGCCAAAACGAAAAGGGGGCAACTTGGGAATCCCAGCACTCGGGGCTACGGCAGGAGCCTGGACTCGCCCCTCTAGAACCTCAATCCTGGCTCGCAAATCCTGGGTAGTCTGTCCAACCACTTGCAAATTGTGATTATTGAGGTCCTGTAGATTTGTAAAACGGGTCTTTATATTCTGCAAATCTGCAAGGATATTATCAGTCACTCCGCAAAGATCCTTTATGCGGGCCTCCATTTTCCAGATCTTTTAAGACAGGATTACTGGAAGAAGAGGAGAGAAAAAAAAACAATAGTGTTCACCTGTGGCAACACTGCAGAGAGAAAAAAAAAATTAAGGGAACTGCTCACCTGGAATGGTTGTGAGAAGTCACAACCACTATCATCACAGAAAGTTTCAACCAGACATCTGATATCCAGAGTTACAGCAGACAAAAAAGAGAAAAGAAAGGAAAAAAAAAAACAATAGTGTTTACCTGTGGTAACACTGCAAAAAGAAAAAACTTAAGGGAATTGCTCACCTGGAATGGTTGTGAGAAGTCACAACCACTGTCATCACAGAAAGTACAACCGGACGTCTGATATCCACAGTACAGCAGACACAGCCTTCCAGACCCAGCAGACACTAACGTTTTGGCTTCAGAATCTTGTAATGTATGTAGTACAGTTCATATAGCGTCTTGTGCTTGGGTGCGATGAAAACACAGGAGTCACAGGTTTGATATAGAAAAGTCCTGTATTACTTATACAAGTTGGCAGAAATAGTCACACAGTTTGCAGACACAGAAACAGGAGACACAGCAGGCCAGAGTAATCCAAGCTCAGCAATCACTCTCCAATACAGATTAAGGATCTTCTTCTCTGTTACCGTAAGTCCATGCAAACGTGGGTCTTTCAAAGAGCAGGGTTCAGAGTCCACAAGTGCTTCAGAGTTCCTCAGTAGGAATAGCTGGAGTACAAGGTCCAAGGCTTACAGGAGTCAAGTCACAGGTTCACTGCAGGCTAGATTCTGAAGCACTGATTGCTCAGCTGTGGCTGCTTAAGAAGCAAAGGAGAGAATCAGGGCGGGAACATGCAAGCTGGAAACTCCATTTTGACTGAGGGCAAGATAGCTGCAGCAAGACAGAAAGTAAAATGGCTGACGAACAAACTGAGTTTCAGGAATATATACATAGAACCTTACAGTAAATGTCTATTAGGCTGGAGTCACACAGAACGTTTAAAAAAACGGTCCGATTTTGTAATGCGATAATCGCACAACAGTCCTCCGTATGTTGATCCGTATGTAATCTGTTTTAAATGCGAGGATGCGATTTCCTCGCATGTCAGGATCCGTGTGACATCCGTATGGCATTTAATTTCTCACTGCTTTTCCCCTTTGAATTTAATGGCTCAATGGGCTGTCATGAGGAAAATATGTGCGTATTTCTCGCAAGTCACACTGATGGTCCGTGTGATGTCCGTTTTTTTGTCGCACCCATAGACTTGCATTGGCGATTCTGAGCCGAGATACGCGTACAATCGCAGCATGCTGCGATTTCACTCGCGCGTATAAAACGCGCGAGAAAAAATCGGCTGATGGGACCTGCCCCATAGAATAACATTGGGACGAGTGCTAGGCGATTTTTTATCGCCCAGCACTCGTCCGTATTATACGGTAGTGTGACTCCGGCCTTAAGGGGATAATCAAATTTTTTAAAGCAGAATCATAGAATGGTACAGTTGGAAGAGACCTCAAGGGTCATCCTGTCCAACCCCCTGCTCAATGCAGGATTCACTAAACCATCTCAGACAGATGTCTGTCCAGCCCAATTGAAGACTTCCAGTGAAGGAGAACTCGCCACCTCTAGTGGCAGACTGTTCCATTCATTGATCACCCTGTCATATAGGTTTTTCTAATATCTAATCTGTATCTTCTCTCTTTCAGTTTCATTCCATTGCTTCTCTTGTTTCCATGTGCAAATGAGAATAAGGATGCTCCTTCTACACTGTGACATCCCTTCATATCTTCTCTGCACTTGTGCCAATTTTCCACTTTTTTTTTAAATGTGGTGTCCAGAACTGATGCGGCGTGACCAAGGAGGAGTAGAGGGGGATAAAAACTTCACATGATGTAGACTCTATGCTTCTCTTAATACATCCTAGAACTATGTTTGCCTTTTTTGCTGCTGCATCACACTGTTGACTCAAGTTCAGTCTGTGATCGATTAATTTGCCCAAGTCTTTTTCACACATGCTGTTGCTTAATTTTATTCCTCCCATTCTGTAGATGTGATTTTTGTCATTATATTAGTCGCTGCCCATTATTCAAACTTATTTAGATTCTTCTGAATCCTTTCTCTGTCATTTCTAGTGTTAGCTATCCCTCCTAGTTTTGCATCGACTTCAGTTCCCTTATCTAGGTCATTTATAAAAATGATGAACAACACTGGGACCTGAACGGAGCCTTGTGTTACCCCTCTTGAAACACTCTTCCAATTGGATGTACAACCATTTATTACCACTCTTTGAGTACAATCACTGAGCCAGTTATGAATGCCCCTAACCATAGCCTTGTCAATCCACACTTGGTCATCTTCTCAATAAGGATATTATGAGATACTTTATCAAATTCTTTGCTGAAGTCAAGATATGATATATCTACAGCATTTCCTTGATTCACACAGTCAGTGATTCTGTCATAGAAGGAAATTAGATTAGTCTGGCATGACTTGTTTGCTACAAACCCATGCTGGCTCTGGTTATGCTCTGCTCCCTCGCTTCTCAGCATCTGATTTGCTTGGTGGGCATTCCACCTTGTGCAACATTGTCTCACCATTTACTTGAACTGTATGTGCTTTCAAGGGGCTAGAAAGAGGTGGTGAAGATGGCTGCAGCTTCATGAGACACCCTGTTATGTTACGGTAGCTGAGGAGTGCAGGTAAAAAAGGAAATACACCAGAGCATTGGAATCTATGAGATTGCAGTACCCTGACTAACCACCGCAACTAGAGGCAGCCGTGGAGCGTTCCTACGATGGTCCTAGACGCCTCGTCACAGCCTGAGAAACTAACTACACCTAAAGATAGAAATAGGAAAGCTATCTGCCCCGGAGCAGAACCCCAAAGATAATAGAAAGCCCCCAAACATGTAATGGCGGTTAGACAAGAGGAAATACTGACACAGAAAGAAAATAGTATGAGCAAACGCTGGGGCCCAAACTATCTAAATAGAAAAGGACAGGAAGGGTACTTACTGCAATCCCAGAAAACCCTGAAAAACACCAACACTACTAATTTCAAAATCACCTGAGATCACACAACCTCTACCACCTAAATTAGTTCTCTGGTGTAACAAAAACAGCAGCCACTGAAAAAACTGCAAAAGCAAAAGTACAAAACACAGTGGCTGGACTAAACTGAGAGGGCAAAAGCCCCGGAGGGGACCCAGAAGGCCCCCACAGAAGTGCAGGACAAAATGCAAAAATATAGCAAAAACACAAAATAAGAAATTGTCTTATCTGATAGCAGGAGATGCAGACACGACACAGCAGGCTACAAGGGAAACTGGAAAGAAGGATTCAGACCAGAACAATTGATCACCGGCAACCCTGATGGGAAAATGATTCCCTTAAATAAGACCAATCAGTAACACCTGATTCCAATCCTCACTAGTACCGCTTGTAACCACCAGAGGGAGCCTCTGCTCAGAACTCATCTCAAACCCATTCACAACAGTACCCCCCCCTGAGGAGGGGTCACCGAACCCTCATTTGAGCAACCAGGTCGGTCAGGATGAGTTCTATGATACGCACGGATAAGTCTCCTAGCATGGATGTCCGAAGCAAACACCCAAGAATTATCTTCCTGACCATAACCTCTCCATTTAACCAAATACTGGAGTCTTCGTCTAGAAAAACGAGAATCCAATATTTTCTCAACCACATACTCCAGATTGCCCTCAACCAAAACAGGGTCAGGAGGCACAGCAGCAGGAACCACTGGCTCAACAAACCTCTTCAACAAGGACTTGTGGAACACGTTATGGATCTTAAATGTCCCTGGAAGAAGCAAACGAAAAGAAACAGGATTAATAATCTCCATGATCTTATAAGGTCCAATGAACCTAGGCTTAAATTTAGGAGATGCTACTCTCATAGGAATATTCTTTGAGGACAACCAGACCAAGTCCCCCACTTTAAACCGAGGACCATCAGTCCTATGCCGGTTAGCAAACCGCTGGGCCTTCTCCTGAGAGAGGGACAACCTCTCCACTACCTGGTCCCAAATCTGCTGCATACGCTCAACAACAGAGTCAACACCTGGACAGACAGAAGCCTCCGTCTGTCCTGAAGAAAAATCGAGGGTGAAACCCAGAATTACAGAAAAACGGAGACATCAAAGTGGCAGAGCTAGCCCTATTATTAAGAGCAAACTCAGCCAAAGGCAAAAAAGAGACCCAGTCATCCTGATCAGCAGACACAAAGCATCTTAGATAAGTCTCCAATGTCTGGTTTGTTCTCTCAGTTTGACCATTGGTCTGAGGATGAAATGCCGAGGAGAAAGACAATTGAACACCCAGTTTAGAACAAAAAGTCCTCCAAAATCTGGAAACAAACTGGACTCCTCTGTCAGACACAATGTTCTCAGGAATGCCGTGTAAACGAACCACGTGCTGAAGGAACAACGGCACCAATTCAGAGGAGGAAGGCAACTTGGGTAATGGCACAAGATGTATCATTTTGGAAAACCTATCACAAATTACCCAGATGGTGGTCATTCTCTGAGAAACAGGAAGATCGGAAATGAAATCCATAGAGATATGGGTCCATGGTCTCTTGGGCACAGGCAATGGCATCAACAAACCACTAGAGCGAGAGCAAGGCTTGGAGCGAGAGCAAGTCCCGCAGGACTGCACAAATTCCCTGACATCGCGAGACAAGGTAGGCCACCAAAAGGACCGACTAACCAAGTCTCTGGTACCAAAAATTTCGGGATGCCCAGCCAATGCGGAACAATGAATCTCAGACATCACACTCTTTTTCCATTGGTCCGGGACAAACAATTTTCCAACAGGGCAGCGCTCGGGCCTATCCTCCTGACACCCCTCCAGAGCAAGTCTCAAATTAGGCGAGATGGCGGAAGAACTACACCCTCCTTCAAAATAACAGAGGGATCAGATAGCTCAGGAGAGTCCGCAAGGAAACTCCTCGAGAGGGCATCCGCCTTAACATTCTTAGTGCCAGGAAGAAAGGAAACCACAAAATTAAAACGTGTGAAAAACAAGGCCCACCTGGCCTGTCTAGGATTGAGTCGCTTGGCAGATTCCAGATAGACCAGATTCTTATGGTCCGTAAGGACCACCACCTGATGTTTGGCTCCCTCCAGCCAATGTCTCCACTCTTCAAAAGCCCACTTCATGGCCAATAACTCCCGATTACCCACGTCATAATTACGTTCAGTAGGAGAAAATTTTCGAGAGAAAAAGGCACAAGGGTTACTTTTAGAGGTCTCTGGATCTTTTTGGGACAAAACGGCACCTGCCCCAATTTCAGAGGCATCAACCTCCACCTGAAATGGCAGAGAAACATCAGGCTGCCGTAGAACAGGAGCAGAAGTGAATCTCTGCTTAAGTTCCTGAAACGCAGAGACTGCCTCAGGATGCCAATTCACCACATCAGAACCCTTTCTGGTCAAATCAGTTAATGGTTTAACAATAACAGAGAAATTACCAATAAATTTACGATAAAAATTGGCAAAACCCAAAAATCTCTGAAGAGCCTTTAATGAAGTAGGTTGGACCCAATCACAGATGGCCTGAACCTTGACCGGGGCCATTTCAATAACAGATGGGGACAAAATGAATCCCAGAAATGAGATCTTCTGTACGCCAAAAAGACACTTTGATCCCTTCACATACAGAGCATTCTCTCTCAAAATCTGGAATACAGTTCGAACATGTTTCACATGAGAGTCCCAGTCATTAGAAAAAATCAAGATATCATCCAAATAAACAATCAGAAACTTGTCCACAAAATCCCTGAAAATGTCATTCATGAAGGACTGGAAGACGGAAGGAGCATTAGTGAGCCCAAAGGGCATCACAAGGTACTCAAAATGCCCTTCAGGGGTGTTAAATGCCGTCTTCCATTCATCCACGTGCTTAATGCGAATAAGGTTATACGCCCCCCTGAGGTCAAGCTTGGTAAACCAAGTAGCGTTTTTCACCCTGGAAAACAGGTCAGAAATCAAGGGTAACGGGTATTGATATTTCACAGTAATATTGTTCAAGAGACGATAATCAATACACGGCCTTAATGAACCATCTTTTTTGGCCACAAAGAAAAAAACCGGCACCTAAGGGTGAAGAGGATGGTCTGATATGACCCTTCTCCAATGATTCCTTGATATAAGACCGCATAGCGTCATGTTCAGGTACAGACAAGTTAAAAAGGCGACCCTTAGGGAATTTACTACCTGGCACTAATTCAATAGCGCAGTCATAGCTCCTATGGGGAGGTAAGGATGCAGATTTACTTTCGCTAAACACATCAGAAAAATCAAACAAAAAGTCAGGAACATCCTCAGCCTGGGGGGAGGCAGAAAAAACAGGAGTGTTGGTATTAACACATTGGCAGCCCCAACTGGTTACAGACACAGATTTCCAATCCAAAACAGGATTATGAGACTGTAACCAAGGGAAACCCAGCACGATAATGTCATGCAGATTATATAGAACCAAAAATTTGCAGCACTCCTGGTGATCAGGTTCAACCCTCATTATCACCTGAGTAGAAAACTGGGGTTTATTCTCAGCCAAAGGGGTAGAATCGATCCCCAGTAGGGGAATAGACTTCTGTAGGGGTATCAAGGGAAATCCACAACGTTTAGCAAAATCATAATCCATCAGGTTAATAGCTGCTCCAGAATCAACGAAAGCCTGAGCAGAAAATGAGGACAGAGAGCATATCAGAGTGACAGTTAATAAAAACTTAGTCTGAACACTACCCAAGACAACTGAGCGTGCAAAACGTCTTCCCCGCTTAGGGCAGACTGAAATAGCATGAGAGGCATCACCACAGTAGAAACATAACCCATTGCGCTTTCGAAACTCATGACGCTGTGCCCCAGACACCACTCCATCACACTGCATGGGCTCAGCAGCTGGCTCACAAGGCAACACCACTCCACGCATACTTCTCCGCTCACGCAAACGTCTGTCAATTTGAATCGCTAATGACATAGAATCATTGAGACCAGAGGGGACAGGGAATCCCACCATAACATCCTTTACATTATCCGACAGACCCTTCCGGAAAAGGGCCGCCAAAGCGTCGTCATTCCATTTGGTCAGGACTGCCCACCTACGGAATCTCTGACAGTATAACTCAGCGTCATCAAGCCCCTGATTTAATGCCAACAAGGCTTTTTCAGCTTGATCAGTGACATTAGGCTCATCGTACAATAACCCCAAAGCCTGAAAAAATGCATCAACATCACTCAAAACAGGATCCCCAGGTGTGAGGGAAAAAGCCCAATCCTGAGGATCGCCGCGCAGGAGAGAGATGACAATTTGAACCTGCTGCGCTGCGTTTCCTGAGGACTTAGATTTTAAGGCAAGAAACAATTTACAATTATTTTTGAAATTCTGAAACTTAGCTCGATCCCCTGAAAACAAATCTGGCATGGGGATCCTAGGTTCCACAACAGGCAACCTAGCAAGATATGCAGCAATACTCCGAACCTCAGTGGCAAGCTGATCCACACGGCCAGACAACTGTGCAAACTCCATTGGGAGAAAAGATCCTCCCCAGCACCCAGAGATACAGAGGGAAAAAAAGAAAAAAAAAAAAAAATGCAACAAACAGAAAAATATCTCTGACAACTTTTCTTCCTTCAAAATATTTTTTCCCTTCTGTGAGTACCATACAATTTTTATGGCCGGTGATACTGTTATGTTACGGTAGCTGAGGAGTGCAGGTAAAAAAGGAAATACACCAGAGCAGTTGGAATCTATGAGATTGCAGTACCCTGACTAACCACCGCAACTAGAGGCAGCCGTGGAGCGTTCCTACGATGGTCCTAGACGCCTCGTCACAGCCTGAGAAACTAACTACACCTAAAGATAGAAATAGGAAAGCTATCTGCCCCGGAGCAGAACCCCAAAGATAATAGAAAGCCCCCAAACATGTAATGGCGGTTAGACAAGAGGAAATACTGACACAGAAAGAAAATAGTATGAGCAAACGCTGGGCCCAAACTATCTAAATAGAAAAGGACAGGAAGGGTACTTACTGCAATCCCAGAAAACCCTGAAAAACACCAACACTACTAATTTCAAAATCACCTGAGATCACACAACCTCTACCACCTAAATTAGTTCTCTGGTGTAACAAAAACAGCAGCCACTGAAAAAACTGCAAAAAGCAAAAGTACAAAACACAGTGGCTGGACTAAACTGAGAGGGCAAAAGCCCCGGAGGGGACCCAGAAGGCCCCACAGAAGTGCAGGACAAAATGCAAAAATATAGCAAAAACACAAAATAAGAAATTGTCTTATCTGATAGCAGGAGATGCAGACACGACACAGCAGGCTACAAGGGAAACTGGAAAGAAGGATTCAGACCAGAACAATTGATCACCGGCAACCCTGATGGGAAAATGATTCCCTTAAATAAGACCAATCAGTAACACCTGATTCCCAATCCTCACTAGTACCGCTTGTAACCACCAGAGGGAGCCTCTGCTCAGAACTCATCTCAAACCCATTCACAACAACACCCTCTGCCAGATGTTGATGCTGGCAGTCCGCTAAGGGACATAGCTGTGAAGGCAGATGAGCGGATTAAGTTTTTTCTCTTTTTTTGTAATGCCCCCATGAGTTTTAGTGGATAACCCCCTACTCTGTGAACTTTTGCATGTTACATCCACAAACTTAAATTTATTTTATTGGAATTTTATGCAATATACCAACATACAGTAGCAAGTATTTGTGAAATGTAAAGGAAATGATACATGGTCTAATTATTTCTAGAGGCTGAAATTGTTGCCCTTTCTTCTTTGCAAACTAGCTCTAGCTCCATGAGATTGGATGTAGAGCATCTGTGAACAGCAGTTTTTAAGTCTTGCCACAGATTCTCAATAACCAATAAACTGGAGGAGAGATCAGCGCAAATAGGGTCTTATCCGAGAAATACAGTTAGCTTACACTCAGATTAAACTCACCTGTTCAAACTGTTAAAGACACATATAATATAGAAAATCAGCCGCAGCGGATCCACGGGTCAGCAAGTGACCATCAGGCATCAGACTGTAGAGGGAGTTAGTGTACAATATTCCGCGCTGCCGATAGAATGGAGACGTGTATCCCAGTATGGTAAGTAAGGTGGTGGTTTATTTCAACGCATTTCGAAGTATACAGCTTCTTCTTCAGGAAAAACCACATGCGTCCAATTGGTCACTCAGAAGTTTACAAATGCACGTGACAATTTTCAGATTTATATTTTTTTAAATAAATAGAAAACCATGTATCGTTTCCTTTTCTTCATAATTATTTGCTACTTTATGTTGGTATATCACATGAAATCCCTATAAAATGTAAAGTGCTGCAAAATATGTTGGCGCTATAGAAATAAAAATTATTATTGTATAAAATTATTATTTAAGTTTGTGTGTGTGTGTAACGTGAAAAAAATGTGGAAAAGGTCACAGTGTATGAATACCTTTTCAAGGCACTGTATGGGTGTTAATGAAGTGGCAAAATGCATCAGTTCATCCTACCCCTGATGGTTGAACCTAGTACTCTATACTAAGCAAGACATTTTTCCATTTTCAGTTTTCCTGTTGTGTATCTCCTTGTACCTCATTAAACCTTTGTTGAGTTTGATACTTTTAGGGCTGATACTCACATGCGAGAAACTCAGACGAGTCTCACACGTCAATACCCGGCACTGCCGCCGGCACTCGGATCGGAGCGTTTAGCTTCTATGCAGCTAAACGCTCCGATCCGTGTGCCAGCGACAGTGCAGGGTATTGACGTGAGAGACTAGTTCGAGTTTCTCGCATGTGAGTATGAGCCTTTAAAGTGATAAAGGTAAAAGTAGTAGCAGGTAGCATAAAGTGCTCAAAATTGATGCCTAAAATTTCTGTGATGAGCTAATCCTTTTTACCAATTTTGTTTTTTTTGCATGCAATTAGGAACCTTATAAAATGAAACATTTTTTTTGCTATCGAATGCAATTGCACATATTTCTTTTTTTTCTTTTTACAAATACCAAGACATTTGGGCAGTTATATTCCATGTGAAAATGTGTCATGAGATTTTTTCACAGAATGTTAAATCTGTCTTGCAAAATATTATAATAGGATTAGGAGAGATTTTCGGTCACAAGATAAAACTTTACAATTACATCATAGGATTTGCTTTTACTGTGACTAAAAAAGATTATAATTAGTATTATTCTGAGAAATCAACGGGTTACAGTTCTCTTTTATCGTGTTCAAAGTCTTGACCACCAGTTCTGTCTGATTCTTTTCAGTATTATCAGAAATAAATAATTAATTTAAAAAAATTAAAGACTAATACCAAAAATTAAAGAAACATACAAATTCGCAATCACAATTTTAATCACAATACTATTTCTTCATTAACTGTTTCATTGATTTATTTAGGTTCTTGACATTTTTCATTTCAATGATTACAAGTGTGCTTTAATCTGAAGAAATGTCAGAGAGCTAAAGGAGGGCGAAATTAGTTCACTTTCTCTAAAACCCACTAAGTGTCACGCTTTTGCCAGAAGCAAGACTGCACACGGCAAGAAGGAAGGGAAGGGGAGATCTGCCACTAAGAAAAGGTTAAAGGGCGGCACCCATGACTCTTGCCCTAAGCTCCCTAGGGTCCCTAGATGGGTTCTTTCACCCCGTGCGACGATCATGTTTTTATCCCTGTCTTACCCTGAGAACGGCTAGTGCACAGGGCAGCAGGAATGCTTGTCCTGCTCTAGCATAAAGACACAAAGGAAAACAGACAAGGATAAAAGAAACAGCAATCGCTGAGTACGCTCCCAGATTACAGAAACGGGAAGGAAAAGGTGAGACAAACCAAATAGGAGATAATGTAAAAACAAACATTCATATCTCCAGAGACAACCTCTCTTCTCAGAGCCCCCACCTCCACCTCCAAACCAAGTTATAGCAAGTTATCACTGGCAAGTAATCAAGCTAAGAGGTGAGTATTTACAGTGCCTACAAGTAGTATTCAACCTCCTGCAGATTTAGCTGGTTGACACATGCGGAATTAACTTGGCATTGTGACATTTGTACTGTAGATCAGCCTGGAAGTGGGAAATGCACTGCAGCAAAAATTTTTGTTTTAATTTTTTTTTTATTTTTTAAAAAACGTTAAAAGTTAATTCAGAGTGTCATTTATTATTCAACCCCTCAAACCACAAGAATTCTGTTTGTTCCCCCTGAAGTATTAAGAAGTAGTTCAGGCATCAAGAATAATGAGCTTCACATGTGTGGATTAATGATCTCTTTTGCCAGCCTTTTCTGACTATTTAAGACCCTCCCCAAACTTGTGAACAGCACTCATACATGGTCAACATGGGAAAGACAAAGAAGCATTCCAAGGCCATCAGAGACAAGATCGTGGAGGGTCACAAGGCTGGCAAGGGGTGCAAAACCCTTTCCAAGGAGTTCGCCCTACCTGTCTCCACTGTTGGGAGCATCATCCGTAAGTGGAAGGCTTATGGAACTACTGTTAGCCTTCCAAGGCCTGGACAGCCTTTGAAAGTTTCCTCCCGTGCCAAGGCCAGGCTTGTCCGAAGAGTCAAGGCTAACCCAAGGACAACAAGGAAGGAGCTCCGGGAAGATCTCATGGCAGTGGGGACATTGGTTTCAGTCAATACCATAAGTAACGTACTCCACCGCAATGGTCTCCGTTCCAGACGAGCCCGTAAGGTACCTTTACTTTCAAAGCGTCATGTCAACGCTCGTCTACAGTTTGCTCATGATCACTTGGAGGACTCTGAGACAGACTGGTTCAAGGTTCTATGGTCTGATGAGACCAAGATCAAGATCTTTGGTGCCAACCACACACGTGACGTTTGGAGACTGGATGGCACTGCATACGACCCCAAGAATACCATCCCTACAGTCAAGCATGGTGGTGGCAGCATCATGCTGTGGGGCTGTTTCTCAGCCAAGGGACCTGGCCATCTGGTCCGCATCCATGGGAGGATGGATAGCACGGCCTACCTGGAGATTTTGGCCAAGAACCTCCGCTCCTCCATCAAGGATCTTAAGATGGGTCGTAATTTCATCTTCCAACAAGACAACGACCCAAAGCACACAGCCAAGAAAACCAAGGCCTGGTTCAAGAGGGAAAAAGTCAAGGTGTTGGAGTGGCCTAGTCAGTCTCCTGACCTTAACCCAATTGAAAACTTGTGGAAGGAGCTCAAGATTAAAGTCCACATGAGACACCCAAAGAACCTAGATAACTTGGAGAAGATCTGCATGGAGGAGTGGGCCAAGATAACTCCACAGACCTGTGCCGGCCTGATCAGGTCTTATAAAAGACGATTATTAGCTGTAATTGCAAACAAGGGTTATTCCATGAAATATTAAACATAGGGGTTGTATAATAATTGACCCACACTTTTATGTTTAAAATTTATTAAAATTCAACTGAGCAACATAACTTTTTGTTTTGTAAGATTTATGCTTCTGTTAATAAATCCTACTCTCGTTTGCAGTTTGAAGGCTCTAACTTATTTGCATCTTATCAAACCAGCTAAATCTGCAGGGGGTTGAATACTACTTGTAGGCACTGTATACAAGAGGGAAGTGGAGAAATCAGAACAGCTGAGATAACTCAGGATGGAGAGCTCTAGGAGACAAACTCAACTGTTTAACACTTGCAACAACAGAGCAAAGGAAATCTACACAGCTAAACTGGAAGGCTAAGCAGATCCAAGCAGTGTAGGTGCACCTGTAGCCAGACCCCGCAATCTTCTGACCTCTCTCTCTCGTGGTATACCCGTGACACTAAGCTAAAGGTTGAACAATGGCATGCTACATTAGTTCGCCAAGTCAGTTGATGGTTCATTGTTAAAATACTTTTGGCTATGACATCAATTTTAAGCAATCACGGGTGCCAATAAGCGAAGAATTCCATCACACAGCACCATCCATGTCATCCAGTAGTAATTGTCCAGAGACCTCAAGTACATGTTCTTGAGGTCAATAATGAAGTCTTGCCAAGAGTAGAAGCTGCTGTTATCTAAAACATTATTGTAATAGGCTAATTTGGTCTATTATGTTGACAATAGAACAATTTTAATGCATAACTCTTTAATAATATTTTCTAGTACATTTTAGAAGATATAAATCAAATATCTCTTTTCTGGATGCTGCTCACAAATCTTTATAATGAACCCTCCTTAGGGTACCCTAACATGCAAATGGTAGCTTTTAAATGTGATGCTTACTCACTGACTCAAGGAAATGAATGGATTCTCGGAACTAGTTATTTAGAGCGTATAAACACTAGTTCCTACTTTCCCTACTCCTATGGCTGAAAAGAATAAACATCTCATTTAAATGCCTGATACAAATTTCTGATTACAAATTGTAATAACAGGTTGTTATAGCAGCATGTAATATGAATGACTTTTAAATTTCCATATATGGCCCCATTATGTTCTTGTAAATATCATAAATGGCCAGGCATGTCAAATATATACAGCTTATCAGAATGTATATGAAATGTTTTACACTATATAAAGAAGTCTCGAAAATTTACATAAGTTTTATCAGCTATATAATACCCCTGACAAAGCTGTATATGAAACGCACATCCGGTGGGTGAATGAACCTCCATTTACAAAGACAATGGTCTTTGAATTTTTATGTCACTTATACACCTGCAGATCAGGTGTACTTTTGTAAGGGGAGGCCAGGACTGTAGTCATGGCCAGAGACACTGAAGCATCTGTGTCCCGACCTTCCCTCACAGAAAACTGTATTCCGCTTCTCAGCATACCTGCTTCTCCAGTTTCAGGTTCCCCTTGTTTCTTCCCAGGCGGAGACGGCCCCTCTTCCAGGTGACCCCCTGTAATGGAGGCACAGTCCAGGATAACTTGAACATTCTCTTTACTTAGAACTTCACATGTTACATCCACAGTTGGCACATCATGGAATTCGCTTGTTTCCTCATCTTTCTCTACTTCGCTGATGCTTCTGTGTGGCACACGTCCGGACCGGACCATCTTGGACTGCTCCCCAGATCCTTCCTGGCCTAACTTCGCCATAATGACAATTCCTTCTGCCTGACTCAAAATCATCAGCCACCCGGTTTGATTGCCTCTTGTAAAGCATCCGGCCCGCCTGTACCGTTCCCTCCGAAGCTCCAAATTCCTTCAGCTCCTCACTCCAACCGACTCCCGCCCTAAATACGTACGCCCAGGCTATGAGTCGCCACATCTTCCTTCTGTACTGGCCCACTGTGATGATGCCCAGTGGCTGTGAATAACGTGGGCTGCAGCTACCTAATGTTGCGTGGCTGCCGAGCTGTCCGGAACCTATAGCCCATGTGGACACTTCGGGCACCCTGGGCCCGTCTGACTTAACTTCCTAAAACTCCTGTCTTACCACCCAGCAGCCCCTTCTATTTTAACCCCCTACAAACTAACTATAACCTATTCTAACCATGCACATTAGTATGCCCACATCTAGTGGCCCCAAAGGAGCTAGACTTACCCTTAGCTATGAGAACTATAATGCTAAAGTCCCCTCCTCTAATCTCCGAAGGGTGCACTTTACTTTCCCTTATCTTACACAGTATTATATTACAGGAACATAACGCATATACAACATTATACATAAAATGGTAACACTGAAAAGAGTGTGGCAGTACCATTGACTATGCGGGGTAATACATATATTACATGTAGCAGTATCACTGAGTATTAACAATGACATTACAGTAACTAACATATATAGACAGTTACACATTAAGAACCATTAGGGGAACAGAGCAGGGCGGTAATCCTATGTCACCCCCTTACATTTTTTTCATGCAGTAAGTTACTTTTGACATATTCCCTATTTTATTAGTTTGCTTTCATGGTGCTTCATTGTTGTTTACTAATATATAAAGGACTATTGGATTACTGGATGATATTTTTACATGCATCATAATGGCTATGGGCTCACCAGGTAAAATGGATTCTCCAAGCTATAGGCCTGCATGAGTATCATGAAATAGATGCAATGGTATAATGAGCAGGTCATGACAGATGGCATGTGGAACAGCGAGGACCAGGACTGCAGTATATGCAGGACAGTAGACAAACAAGCAGAATATGTAGCACAAAGGAAGCAGAGCAAGGTGTGTGCAGATATACACAGGAACAGTAATAGTATTAGGAAACTGGTATAATCTGGCATTCAAGCAGTTAATCACGGAGATGCAGACTGATATTTTCAGGTAGAGCAATGATTAAACAAAGAAGTAGCAGAAGCAAATGCAGTTGGGTATCTTGAAGCAACGAGATGGTTAAAGGGAACCTGTCACCAGTTTTGGCCGGTACGAGTTACGGCCACCGCCTTTCATGGCTTATCTACAGCATTTAATACTGCTGTAGATAAGCCCCCGATCCGACCTGCAAGAGAAGAAAAATAACTTTCATTATACTCACCTGCAGGGCAGTCTGGTCCAATGGGTGTCGCTGGTCTTGGTCCGACGCCTCCCATCTTCTTGCGATGCAACTGTCCTGCTTGCTTCATGTGGATAATGCGTCCCTGCGTCATCCACACAGGCTCTTTAGCATCGTGCTTCTGCGCAGGCGTACTTATCTGTTCTGTTGAGGGCAGAGCAAATTCCTTCAGTGCGCAGGCACTGGGCCTCTCTGACCTTTCCCGGCGCCTGTGCACTGCAGTACTTTGCTCTGCCCTCAATAGGGCAGATAAGTACACCTGCGCAGGAGCGCGATGCCGGGGAGCCTGTGTGGATGACACAGGGACACGTCATCCACATAAGCAAGCAGGAAGGCAGCATCGCATGAAGATGGGAGGCACCGGACCAAGACCAGCAACACCCATCGGACCGGACCGCCCCATAAGTAAGTATAATAAAAGTTTTTTTTTCTATTACAGGTCGGATCGGGGGCTTATCTACAGCATTATAGAGTCCTGTAAATAAGCCCTGAAAGGCGGTGGCCGTAACTCATACCGGCCAAACCAGGTGACAGGTTCCATTTAATAACAGCGATGAAACAGAAGTAAATGCAGTTTGATAACTTCTAGCAGGGCAATGCTTAATTGCCGCAATATAGCAGAGAAGTAAATGCAGACAGAATATAAAGAGATGTGTTACTTTGATTGCAAAGGCCAGGTGTGAACAGGACTCAAAAAGTAGAGAGGAGTTGGTTACTTGTATCCTGAGAAGCTGTGGTGGACAACACTAAGGCAGGAGTCACACACACCGTATAAAAATCGGACCGTATTATACGGTCGTAATACGCAGAAAAGTCCCCTGAAAAGTGATCCGTATGTCATCCGTGTTCAATGCAGGATGCGATTTCCTCGCATCAAAATATCCTGTGTCATCCTTATGGCATCCGTATGGCGAGATTTTCTCGCCCGCTTGCAAAACCGACATATAATGGATCCAAATGACAGTTTTTAAATCACAAAAGAAAGAATAGATATTTACACATAGAATACAATATATATATATATATATATATATACACATGTCACAATATATATATTGTGACATGTGTATATATGTATATATATTTATAGTTCATACACTTCTACATAGCATAATAGCCGCTAATTCAATTGCCGGCTTCTGTAAAATCATTACAGAACCCGACATGAAATGACACATGGTTGCATACAGTAAACCATTTCATTTCATGTAGTTTGATATATGGTTTTGATTAAAAATTACATGAGTGTATGTGTGCTAAATTTCATCCATGTAGGTGTTAAATAAATGTGTAAATTCGTTGAAAAAAAATGCGTGGGCTCCCGCGGTATTTTGTCCACCAGACAGGGAAAGCCAGTGAGTGAGGGCAGATAATAATAGCGTAGGGAGGGAGCATTTTTTTGTGCCCCCCCGGCTACTAACATCTGCCCCCAGCCACCCCAGAAAAGGCACATCTATGATTAGATGCGCCTTTTCTGGCACTTAGGAAGTGCTCAAGTAGGATCCCAACCAGTGACAATATAATAAATAACTTGGCATTCAAGTTGTGAAATTATGAAGAATTTTGTTGCAGTCCAAAACAACGTTTTGGTCCCACTCGGACCTTCATCAAAGCACTGATGCAAAGCAATGATTATACAAAAATTAACAATACATACACAGTGACATGTGCAAACGAGTTTTCAAGGGTTCATAGAGAGAGTAAAGTTTAAATGAAGAGCTCAAGTCCTAAGGTAGTGGCATCTTGAGGGAAATGGCTAGAGAAAAAGAGAGAAAGACAAAGTCAGAGAACCTACTCGACTGCTTGATGAGCATAAATCCAACAGTGGATATGTGACCCCTGAGTAAGTATTGCAATCTGTAATCGAGCAAACTGCACCGTGAGTGGAACATCAGATTGTATAGAAAAAAGAACAAAAGATTGATAACAAAAAGATAAAACAAAATAAAATAAAATGGCATACCTAGAAGTCATATAGGTTTTAACTGGGGGTTAGTGCCCAAAAGGTGAGGGTCCGGATTAACTCTGTGTATAAAATTCATCTTGGTGAAATATGTCACTATGATTACACAGGAGACTCAAATAACAAGTAGCACAATACATGCCAACAGACATTAACCAGGAGATGGAAATTACCAGTATCCACTGGGTTAATTGTGACGCAACCTGGGTGACATATAGTATAGGGAGTAAGGAAAACCTTATATCCAGAACCAGTGCAATATGTTGAATGAATATCATGGTGGGATATATCAGTATAATCACACAAGAGACCCAAATGACCAGCAAGTGGCCCAGTACATACCAATAAATACTATTCCCATTGCCCTGTAGCGGTGGCTAATGGGTTAATAATGGGTTAAGGCCACCTTGCTATTGTAAGGTGACATTAAGCCAGGTTAATAATGGAGAGTTGTCAATTAGACAAGTATCCATTATTAATCCTATTGTATTAAATGGTTAAAAAAAAAACACACACACATTAATTAAAAATCATTTTAATTAAATAAATACACAGTTTTTGACCATATTTTATTGTACTGGTAATCCTTCCGAATCCCTTGTTCTCCTGTAATAAAAAAAAAATAATAAAGCAACCATATTCTTACCTCTCCGACGCTCAGTCAGGTCCCACGCTGCAATCCATCTGAAAGGGTTAACAGGTTTACAGCGTGGACCGCTGCTAATGCTGACAGCCCCACTGTAAACCCCGGAAAGAATGAGCTCATCTCCCTGGCTCACAGGAGATGAAGTGATTAGCTGGGAAGCTTAATTGATTGTTTCCCACACTAATCAGTTCACTTCAGGTCAGCTGGGGACTCCGCACAGCATCAGTGATGTCAGAGGGAATCCCCAGCTGACCTTTCAGATGGATTGCAGCGTGTGACCAGACTGAGCGCCGGAGAGGTAAGAATATGGTTGCTTTATTATTTTATTTTATTACAGGAGAACAAGGGATTCGGAAGGATTACCAGTACAATAAATATGGTCAAAAACTGTGTATTTATTTCATTGAAATGATTTTTAATTAATGTGTGTGTTTTTTTAACCATTTAATACAATAGGATTAATAATGGAGAGTTTTCTAATTGACAACTCTCCATTATTAACCTGGTTTAATGTCACCTTCCAATAGCAAGGTGGCCTTAACCATTATTAACCGATTAGCCACCGCTACAGGGCAATGGGAATAGACGGGTTAAGTGCCTGAAAAGGTGCATCTAATCATAGATGTGCTTTTTCTGGGGTGGCTGGGGCAGATGTTAGTAGCCAGGGGGGGGCACAAAAAAATGCTCCCTCCCTACACTATTATTATCTGCCCTCACTCACTGGCTTTCCCTGTCTGGTGGACAAAATACCGCGGGAGCCCACACATTTTTTTTCAACAAATATACACATTTAATTAACACCTACATGGATGAAATTTTGCACACATACACTCATGTAATTGTTAATCAAAACCATATATCAAACTAAATGAAATGAAATGGTTTACTGTATGTAAACCATGTGTCATTTCATGTCGGGTTCTGTAATGATTTTACAGAAGCCGGCAATTGAATTAGCGGCTATTATACTATGTAGAAGTGTATGAACTATAAACTGTGTATATATATATATGTGTTAAGGGTCTGCGGAACGCACCAAATATATAAAGTAGAGAGGTGCGTTCGCAGCCCGGGGTCCACCGTGCAAGCGGAGCCTGCTGCTAGTAGAAATGGCTCGAGAAGCAAACTCTGTTATCCCGCAGAGTCGCCAACATAAACGCCGTAATGCGCTGTGGCAATAAGTGCGAACTCTGTTACTCCACAGAGCCGCTAGAAGGAGAGCCGCAGCGCTATATGGCGATGTGTGCGCACTCACTAGACACAACTGAGTGGCAAAGAAAACACGCTAGGGTGCTGTCTAGCTTTGAAAGCGAACCCTGTTACGTCACAGGGCCGCCGAGAAAAAGTACCGTGTCCTGTTAGGCTCTCAGGTACACAGTTAAGTGCTACGCGTTCATAAAGCGTGATCATGTGCTAATGTCCTCACGGGAGTCACCCGCAATCTATGGCGTCTGAACGCCAGACCCTGAATACGGCAATCAAAACTCCTCACCGGTTATGCCGGTAATCTAGGGCATCTAGGACACCGACCCTGACCAGCTACCATACCAAACTCCTCACCGATTAAGTCGGTATTCTAGTGGCTTATTTCAGCCAGGTCCCTATCCACACATACACATGACCACACTGGCGCATAGCATACAATGATTGATATTAGCGCATGGCGGCCCAGCCATGCTACCCTTTTATAGCAACAGCTACAGGACCTTCCAGGAACAAGGACCAATGAGAAGCTGCTACAAACAAACGTAGCTACATGACCTTCCTGGCGGACCGATAGGAGCCTGTTATGTTTCGGTAGCTGAGGAGTGCAGGTAAAAAAGGCAATACACCAGAGCAGTTGGAATCTATGAGATTGCAGTACCCTGACTAACCACCACAACTAGAGGCAGCCGTGGAGCGTTCCTACGTTGGTCCTAGACGCCTCGTCACAGCCTGAGAAACTAACTACACCTAAAGATAGAAATAGGAAAGCTATCTGCCCCGGAGCAGAACCCCAAAGAACATAGAAAGCCCCCAAACATGTAATGGCTGTTAGACAAGATGAAATACTGACACAGAAAGAAAATAGTATGAGCAAACGCTGGGGCCCAAACTAACTAAATAGAAAAGGATAGGAAGGGTACTTACTGCAATCCCAGAAAACCCTGAAAAGCACCAACTCTACTAATTTCAAAAACACCTGAGATCACACGACCTCTTCCACCTAAATTAGTTCTCTGGTGTAACAAAATCAAAACAGCAGCCACTGAAAAAACTGGAAAAAACAAAAGTACAAACATCAGTGGCTGAACTAAACTGAGAGGGCAAAAGCCCCCGGAGGGGACCCTGAAGGCCCCCACAGAAGTGCAGGACAAAATGCAAAAATATAGCACAAAAACAAAAAGAAGAAAATGTCATATCTGTTAGCAGGAGATGCAGAAACGACACAGCAGGCTACAAGGGAAACAGGAATGAAGGATTCAGACCAGAACAATTGATCACCGGCAACCCTGATGGGAAGGTGACTCCCTTATACAAGACCAGTCAGTAACACCTGATTCCCAGTCCTCACAATCTTCACTGGACAGACCAGCACCGCTTGTAACCACCAGAGGAAGCCTCTGCTCAGAACTCATCTCAAACCCATTCACAACAGTACCCCCCCCTTGAGGAGGGGTCACCGAACCCTCATTTGAGCAACCAGGTCGGTCAGGATGAGTTCTATGATACGCACGGACAAGTCTCCCAGCATGGATATCCGAAGCAAACACCCAAGAATTGTCTTCCTGACCATAACCTCTCCATTTAACCAAATACTGGAGTTTCCGTCTAGAAAAACGAGAATCTAATATTTTCTCAACCACATACTCCAGATTGCCCTCAACCAAAACAGGGTCAGGAAGCACAGCAGCAGGAACCACTGGCTCAACAAACCTCTTCAACAAGGACTTGTGGAACACGTTATGGATCTTAAATGTCCCTGGAAGAAGCAAACGAAAAGAAACAGGATTAATAATCCCATGATCTTATAAGGTCCAATGAACCTAGGCTTAAATTTAGGAGATGCTACTCTCATAGGAATATTCTTTGAGGACAATCAGACCAAGTCCCCCACTTTAAACCGAGGACCATCAGTCCTATGCCGGTTAGCAAACCGCTGGGCCTTCTCCTGAGAGAGGGACAACCTCTCCACTACCTGGTCCCAAATCTGTTGCATACGCTCCACAACAGAGTGAACACCTGGACAGACAGAAGCCTCCGTCTGTCCTGAAGAAAATCGAGGGTGAAACCCAGAATTACAGAAAAATGGAGACATCAAAGTGGCAGAGCTAGCCCTATTATTAAGAGCAAACTCAGCCAAAGGCAAAAAAGAGACCCAGTCATCCTGATCAGCAGACACAGAGCATCTTAGATAAGTCTCCAATGTCTGGTTTGTTCTCTCAGTTTGACCATTGGTCTGAGGATGAAATGCCGAGGAGAAAGACAATTGAACACCCAGTCTAGAACAAAAAGTCCTCCAAAATCTGGAAACAAACTGGACTCCTCTGTCAGACACAGTGTTCTCAGGAATGCTGTGTAAACGAACCACGTGCTGAAGGAACAACGGCACCAATTCAGAGGAGGAAGGCAACTTAGGTAATGGCACAAGATGTATCATTTTGGAAAACCTATCACAAATTACCCAGATGGTGGTCATTCTCTGAGAAACAGGAAGGTCGGAAATGAAATCCATAGAGATATGGGTCCATGGTCTCTTGGGCACAGGCAATGGCATCAACAAACCACTAGAGCGAGAGCAAGGCTTGGAGCGAGAGCAAGTCCCGCAGGACTGCACAAATTCACTGACATCACGAGACAAGGTAGGCCACCAAAAGGACGACTAACCAAGTCTCTGGTACCAAAAATTCCGGGATGCCCAGCCAATGCGGAACAATGAATCTCAGACATCACACTCTTTTTCCACTGGTCCGGGACAAACAATTTTCCAACAGGGCAGCACTCGGGCCTATCCTCCTGACACCCCTCCAGAGCAAGTCTCAAATTGGGCGAGATGGCGGAAAGAACTACACCCTCTTTCAAAATAACAGAAGGATCAGATAACTCAGGAGAGTCCGCAAGGAAACTCCTCGAGAGGGCATCCGCCTTAACATTCTTAGTGCCAGGGAGAAAGGAAACCACAAAATTAAAACGTGTGAAAAACAAGGCCCACCTGGCCTGTCTAGGATTGAGTCGCTTGGCAGATTCCAGATAGACCAGATTCTTATGGTCCGTAACGACCACCACCTGATGTTTGGCTCCCTCCAGCCAATGTCTCCACTCCTCAAAAGCCCACTTCATGGCCAATAACTCCCGATTACCCACGTCATAATTACGTTCAGTAGGAGAAAATTTTCGAGAGAAAAAAGCACAAGGGTTACTTTTAGAGGTCTCTGGATCTTTTTGGGACAAAACGGCACCTGCCCCAATTTCAGAGGCATCAACCTCCACCTGAAATGGCAGAGAAACATCAGGCTGCCGTAGAACAGGAGCAGAAGTGAATCTCTGCTTAAGTTCCTGAAATGCAGAGACTGCCTCAGGAGGCCAATTCACCACATCAGAACCCTTTCTGGTCAAATCAGTTAATGGTTTAACAATAACCGAGAAATTACCAATAAATTTACGATAAAAATTGGCAAAACCCAAAAATCTCTGAAGAGCCTTTAATGAAGTAGGTTGGACCCAATCACAGATGGCCTGAACCTTGACCGGGTCCATTTCAATAACAAATGGGGACAAAATGAATCCCAGAAATGAGATCCTCTGTACGCCAAAAAGACACTTTGATCCCTTCACATACAGAGCATTCTCTCTCAAAATCTGGAATACAGTTCGAACATGTTTCACATGAGAGTCCCAGTCATTAGAAAAAATCAAGATATCATCCAAATAAACAATCAGAAATTTGTCCACAAAATCCCTGAAAATGTCATTCATGAAGGACTGGAAGACGGAAGGAGCATTAGTGAGCCCAAAGGGCATCACTAGGTACTCAAAATGCCCTTCAGGGGTATTGAATGCCGTCTTCCATTCATCCCGTGCTTAATGCGAATAAGGTTATACGCCCCCCTGACTTCAAGCTTGGTAAACCAAGTAGCGTTTTTCACCCTGGAAAACAGGTCAGAAATCAAGGGTAACGGGTATTGATATTTCACAGTAATATTGTTCAAGAGACGATAATCAATACACGGCCTTAATGAACCATCCTTTTTGGCCACAAAGAAAAAACCGGCACCTAAGGGTGAAGAGGATGGTCTGATATGACCCTTCTCCAATGATTCCTTGATATAAGACCGCATAGCGTCATGTTCAGGTACAGACAAGTTAAAAAGGCGACCTTTAGGGAATTTACTACCTGGCACTAATTCAATAGCGCAGTCATAGCTCCTATGGGGAGGCAAGGATGCAGATTTACTTTCGCTAAACACATCAGAAAAATCAATCAAAAAGTCAGGAACATCCTGAGCCTGGGGGGAGGCAGAAAAAACAGGAGTGTTGGTATTAATACATTGGCAGCCCCAACTGGTTACAGACACAGATTTCCAATCCAAAACAGGATTATGAGACTGTAACCAAGGGAAACCCAGCACGATAATGTCATGCAGATTATACAGAACCAAAAATTTGCAGCACTCGTGATCAGGTTCAACCCTCATTATCACCTGAGTAGAAAACTGGGGTTTATTCTCAGCCAAAGGGGTAGAATCGATCCCCAGTAGGGGAATAGACTTCTGTAGGGGTATCAAGGGAAACCCACATCGTTTAGCAAAATCATAATCCATCAGGTTAATAGCTGCTTCTGAATCAACGAAAGCCTGAGCAGAAATGAGGACAGAGAGCATATCAGAGTGACAGTTAATAAAAACTTAGTCTGAACACTACCCAAGACAACTGAGCGTGCAAAACGTCTTCCCCGCTTAGGGCAGACTGAAATAGCATGAGAGGCATCACCACAGTAGAAACATAACCCATTGCGCTTTCGAAACTCATGACGCTGTGCCCCAGACAACACTCTATCACACTGCATGGGTTCAGAAGCTGGTTCACAAGGCAACACCATTCCACGCATACTTCTCCGCTCACGCAAACGTCTGTCAATTTGAATCGCTAATGACATAGAATCATTGAGACCAGAGGGGACAGGGAATCCCACCATAACATCCTTTACATTATCTGACAGACCCTTCCGGAAAAGGGCTGCCAAAGCGTCGTCATTCCATTTGGTCAGGACTGCCCACCTACGGAATCTCTGACAGTATAACTCAGCGTCATAAAGCCCTGATTTAATGCCAACAAGGCTTTTTCAGCTTGATCAGTGACATTAGGCTCATCGTACAATAACCCCAAAGCCTGAAAAAATGCATCAACATCACTCAAAACAGGATCCCCAGGTGTCAGGGAAAAAGCCCAATCCTGAGGATCGCCACGCAGGAGAGAGATGATAATTTGAACCTGCTGCTCTGCATTCCCTGAGGACTTAGATTTTAAGGCAAAAAACAATTTACAATTATTTTTGAAATTCTGAAACTTAGCTCGATCCCCTAAAAATAAATCTGGCATGGGAATCCTAGGTTCCACAACAGGCAACCTAGCAAGATATGCAGCAATACTCTGAACCTTAGTGGCAAGCTGATCCACACGGCCAGACAACTGTGTAAACTCCATTGAGAGAAAAGATCCTCCCCAGCACCCAGAGATACAGAGGGAAAAAAAAATGCAACAACAGGAAAATATCTCTGACAACTCTGACAACCTTTTTTCTTTCACAATATTTTTCCCTTCTGTGAGTACCATACAATTTTATGTGGCCGGTGATACTGTTATGTTTCGGTAGCTGAGGAGTGCAGGCAAAAAAGGCAATACACCAGAGCAGTTGGAATCTATGAGATTGCAGTACCCTGACTAACCACCACAACTAGAGGCAGCCGTGGAGCGTTCCTACGTTGGTCCTAGACGCCTCGTCACAGCCTGAGAAACTAACTACACCTAAAGATAGAAATAGGAAAGCTATCTGCCCCGGAGCAGACCCCAAAGACAATAGAAAGCCCCCAAACATGTAATGGCGGTTAGACAAGATGAAACACTGACACAGAAAGAAAATAGTATGAGCAAACGCTGGGGCCCAAACTAACTAAATAGAAAAGGATAGGAAGGGTACTTACTGCAATCCCAGAAAACCCTGAAAAGCACCAACTCTACTAATTTCAAAATCACCTGAGATCACACGACCTCTACCACCTAAATTAGCTCTCTGGTGTAACAAAATCAAAACAGCAGCCACTGAAAAAACTGGAAAAAGCAAAAGTACAAACATCAGTGGCTGAACTAAACTGAGAGGGCAAAAGCCCCCGGAGGGGACCCTGAATACCCCCACAGAAGTGCAGGACAAAATGCAAAAATATAGTACAAAAACAAAAAGAAGAAAATGTCTTATCTGTTAGCAGGAGATGCAGACACGACACAGCAGGCTACAAGAGAAACAGGATACAAGATTGAGACCTGAACAATTGCTCACCGGCAACCCTGATGGGAAGGTGACTCCCTTATATAAGACCAGTCAGTAACACCTGATTCCCATTCCTCACAATCTTCACTGGACAGACCAGCACCACTTGTAACCACCAGAGGGAGCTTCTGCTCAGAACTCATCTCAAACCCATTCACAACAGCCCCCGGAGGGGACCCTGAAGGCCCCCACAGAAGTGCAGGACAAAATGCAAAAATCAAGCACAAAAACAAAAAGAAGAAAATGTCTTATCTGTTAGCAGGAGATGTAGACACGACACAGCAGGCTACAAAGGAAACAGGACTCAAGGATTGAGACCAGAACAATTGATCACCGGCAACCCTGAAGGGAAGGCGACTCCCTTATATAAGACCAGTCAGTAACACCTGATTCCCACTCCTCACAATCTTCACTGGACAGTCCAGTACCGCTTGTAACCACCAGAGGGAGCCTCTGCTCAGAACTCATTTCAAGTCCATTCACAACAGTACCCCCCCCTTGAGGAGGGGTCACCGAACCCTCACTTGAGCAACCAGGTCGGTCAGGATGAGTTCTATGATACGCACGGATGAGTCTCCTAGCATGGATGTCCGAAGCAAACACCCAAGAATTGTCTTCCTGACCATAACCTCTCCACTTAACCAAATACTGGAGTTTCCGTCTAGAAAAACGAGAATTCAATATTTTCTCAACCACAAACTCCATATTGCCCTCAACCAGAACAGGGTCAGGAGGCAAAGCAGTAGGAACCACTGGCTCAACAAACCTCTTCAACAAGGACTTGTGGAACACGTTATGGATCTTAAATGTCCCTGGAAGAAGCAAACGAAAAGAAACAGGATTAAGAATCTCCATGTCTTATAAGGTCCAATGAACCTAGGCTTAAATTTAGGAGATGCCACTCTCATAGGAATATTTCTTGAGGACAACCAGACCAAGTCCCCCACTTTAAACCGAGGACCATCAGTCCTATGCCGGTTAGCAAACCGCTGGGCCCTCTCCTGAGAGAGGGACAACCTCTCCACTACCTGGTCCCAAATCTGTTGCATACGCTCCACAACAGAGTCAACACCTGGACAGACAGAAGCCTCCGTCTGTCCTGAAGAAAATCGAGGGTGAAACCCAGAATTACAGAAAAATGGAGACATCAAAGTGGCAGAGCTAGCCCTATTATTAAGAGCAAACTCAGCCAAAGGCAAAAAAGAGACCCAGTCATCCTGATCAGCAGACACAAAGCATCTTAGATAAGTCTCCAATGTCTGGTTTGTTCTCTCAGTTTGTCCATTGGTCTGAGGATGAAACGCCGAGGAGAAAGACAATTGAACACCAAGTTTAGAACAAAAGGTCCTCCAAAATCTGGAAACAAACTGGACTCCTCTGTCAGACACAATGTTCTCAGGAATGCCGTGTAAACGAACCACGTGCTGAAGTAACAAAGGCACCAATTCAGAGGAGGAAGGCAACTTAGGTAATGGCACAAGATGTATCATCTTGGAAAACCTATCACAAATCACCCAGATGACGGTCATTCTCTGAGAAACAGGGAGGTCGGAAATGAAATCCATAGAGATATGGGTCCATGGTCTCTTGGGCACAGGCAATGGCATCAACAAACCACTAGAGCGAGAGCAAGGGTTGGAGCGAGAGCAAGTCCCGCAGGACTGCACATATTCCCTGACATCACGAGACAAGGTAGGCCACCAAAAGGACCGACTAACCAAGTCTCTGGTACCAAAAATTCTGGGATGCCCAGCCAACGCGGAACAATGAATCTCAGACATCACACTCTTTTTCCACTGGTCCGGGACAAACAATTTTCCAACAAGGCAGCGCTCGGGCCTATCCTCCTGACACCCCTCCAGAGCAAGTCTCAAATTGGGTGAGATGGCGGAAAGAACTACACCCTCTTTCAAAATAACAGAAGGATCAGATAACTCAGGAGAGTCCGCAAGGAAACTCCTCGAGAGGGCATCCGCCTTAACATTCTTAGTGCCAGGAAGAAAGGAAACCACAAAATTAAAACGTGTGAAAAACAAGGCCCACCTGGCCTGTCTAGGATTGAGTCGCTTGGCAGATTCCAGATAAACCAGATTCTTATGGTCCGTAAGAACCACCACCTGATGTTTGGCTCCCTCCAGCCAGTGTCTCCACTCTTCAAAAGCCCACTTCATGGCCAGTAACTCCCGATTACCCACGTCATAATTACGTTCAGTAGGAGAAAATTTTCGAGAGAAAAAGGCACAAGGGTTACTTTTAGAGGTCTCTGGATCTTTTTGGGACAAAACGGCACCTGCCCCAATTTCAGAGGCATCAACCTCCACCTGAAATGGCAGAGAAACATCAGGCTGCCGTAGAACAGGAGCAGAAGTGAATCTTTGCTTAAGTTCCTGAAATGCAGAGACTGCCTCAGGAGGCCAATTCACCACATCAGAACCCTTTCTGGTCAAATCAGTCAATGGTTTAACAATAACCGAGAAATTACCAATAAATTTACGATAAAAATTGGCAAAACCCAAAAATCTTTGAAGAGCCTTTAATGAAGTAGGTTGGACCCAATCACAGATGGCCTGAACCTTGACCGGGTCCATTTCAATAACAGATGGGGACAAAATGAATCCCAGAAATGAGATCCTCTGTACGCCAAAAAGACACTTTGATCCCTTCACATACAGAGCATTCTCTCTCAAAATCTGGAATACAGTTCGAACATGTTTCACATGAGAGTCCCAGTCATTAGAAAAAATCAAGATATCATCCAAATAAACAATCAGAAATTTATCCACAAAATCCCTGAAAATGTCATTCATGAAGGACTGGAAGACAGAAGGAGCATTAGTGAGCCCAAAGGGCATCACAGGTACTCAAAATGCCCTCAGGGGTATTGAATGCCGTCTTCCATTCATCCCCGTGCTTAATGCGAATAAGGTTATACGCCCCCCTGACTTCAAGCTTGGTAAACCAAGTAGCGTTTTTCACCCTGGAAAACAGGTCAGAAATCAAGGGTAACGGGTATTGATATTTCACAGTAATATTGTTCAAGAGACGATAATCAATACACGGCCTTAATGAACCATCCTTTTTGGCCACAAAGAAAAAACCGGCACCTAAGGGTGAAGAGGATGGTCTGATATGACCCTTCTCCAATGATTCCTTGATATAAGACCGCATAGCGTCATGTTCAGGTACAGACAAGTTAAAAAGGCGACCTTTAGGGAATTTACTACCCGGCACTAATTCAATAGCGCAGTCATAGCTCCTATGGGGAGGCAAGGATGCAGATTTACTTTCGCTAAACACATCAGAAAAATCAATCAAAAAGTCAGGAACATCCTGAGCCTGGGGGGAGGCAGAAAAAACAGGAGTGTTGGTATTAATACATTGGCAGCCCCAACTGGTTACAGACACAGATTTCCAATCCAAAACAGGATTATGAGACTGTAACCAAGGGAAACCCAGCACGATAATGTCATGCAGATTATACAGAACCAAAAATTTGCAGCACTCGTGATCAGGTTCAACCCTCATTATCACCTGAGTAGAAAACTGGGGTTTATTCTCAGCCAAAGGGGTAGAATCGATCCCAGTAGGGGAATAGACTTCTGTAGGGGTATCAAGGGAAACCCACATCGTTTAGCAAAATCATAATCCATCAGGTTAATAGCTGCTTCTGAATCAACGAAAGCCTGAGCAGAAAATGAGGACAGAGAGCATATCAGAGTGACAGTTAATAAAAACTTAGTCTGAACACTACCCAAGACAACTGAGCGTGCAAAACGTCTTCCCCGCTTAGGGCAGACTGAAATAGCATGAGAGGCATCACCACAGTAGAAACATAACCCATTGCGCTTTCGAAACTCATGACGCTGTGCCCCAGACAACACTCTATCACACTGCATGGGTTCAGAAGCTGGTTCACAAGGCAACACCATTCCACGCATACTTCTCCGCTCACGCAAACGTCTGTCAATTTGAATCGCTAATGACATAGAATCATTGAGACCAGAGGGGACAGGGAATCCCACCATAACATCCTTTACATTATCTGACAGACCCTTCCGGAAAAGGGCTGCCAAAGCGTCGTCATTCCATTTGGTCAGGACTGCCCACCTACGGAATCTCTGACAGTATAACTCAGCGTCATAAAGCCCCTGATTTAATGCCAACAAGGCTTTTTCAGCTTGATCAGTGACATTAGGCTCATCGTACAATAACCCCAAAGCCTGAAAAAATGCATCAACATCACTCAAAACAGGATCCCCAGGTGTCAGGGAAAAAGCCCAATCCTGAGGATCGCCACGCAGGAGAGAGATGATAATTTGAACCTGCTGCTCTGCATTCCCTGAGGACTTAGATTTTAAGGCAAAAAACAATTTACAATTATTTTTGAAATTCTGAAACTTAGCTCGATCCCCTAAAAACAAATCTGGCATGGGAATCCTAGGTTCCACAACAGGCAACCTAGCAAGATATGCAGCAATACTCTGAACCTCAGTGGCAAGCTGATCCACACGGCCAGACAACTGTGTAAACTCCATTGAGAGAAAAGATCCTCCCCAGCACCCAGAGATACAGAGGGAAAAAAAAATGCAACAAACAGGAAAATATCTCTGACAACTCTGACAACCTTTTTTCTTTCACAATATTTTTCCCTTCTGTGAGTACCATACAATTTTATGTGGCCGGTGATACTGTTATGTTTCGGTAGCTGAGGAGTGCAGGCAAAAAAGGCAATACACCAGAGCAGTTGGAATCTATGAGATTGCAGTACCCTGACTAACCACCACAACTAGAGGCAGCCGTGGAGCGTTCCTACGTTGGTCCTAGACGCCTCGTCACAGCCTGAGAAACTAACTACACCTAAAGATAGAAATAGGAAAGCTATCTGCCCCGGAGCAGACCCCAAAGACAATAGAAAGCCCCCAAACATGTAATGGCGGTTAGACAAGATGAAACACTGACACAGAAAGAAAATAGTATGAGCAAACGCTGGGGCCCAAACTAACTAAATAGAAAAGGATAGGAAGGGTACTTACTGCAATCCCAGAAAACCCTGAAAAGCACCAACTCTACTAATTTCAAAATCACCTGAGATCACACGACCTCTACCACCTAAATTAGCTCTCTGGTGTAACAAAATCAAAACAGCAGCCACTGAAAAAACTGGAAAAAGCAAAAGTACAAACATCAGTGGCTGAACTAAACTGAGAGGGCAAAAGCCCCCGGAGGGGACCCTGAATTCCCCCACAGAAGTGCAGGACAAAATGCAAAAATATAGTACAAAAACAAAAAGAAGAAAATGTCTTATCTGTTAGCAGGAGATGCAGACACGACACAGCAGGCTACAAGAGAAACAGGATACAAGATTGAGACCTGAACAATTGCTCACCGGCAACCCTGATGGGAAGGTGACTCCCTTATATAAGACCAGTCAGTAACACCTGATTCCCATTCCTCACAATCTTCACTGGACAGACCAGCACCACTTGTAACCACCAGAGGGAGCTTCTGCTCAGAACTCATCTCAAACCCATTCACAACAGCCCCCGGAGGGGACCCTGAAGGCCCCCACAGAAGTGCAGGACAAAATGCAAAAATCAAGCACAAAAACAAAAAGAAGAAAATGTCTTATCTGTTAGCAGGAGATGTAGACACGACACAGCAGGCTACAAAGGAAACAGGACTCAAGGATTGAGACCAGAACAATTGATCACCGGCAACCCTGAAGGGAAGGCGACTCCCTTATATAAGACCAGTCAGTAACACCTGATTCCCACTCCTCACAATCTTCACTGGACAGTCCAGTACCGCTTGTAACCACCAGAGGGAGCCTCTGCTCAGAACTCATTTCAAGTCCATTCACAACAGTACCCCCCCCTTGAGGAGGGGTCACCGAACCCTCACTTGAGCAACCAGGTCGGTCAGGATGAGTTCTATGATACGCACGGATGAGTCTCCTAGCATGGATGTCCGAAGCAAACACCCAAGAATTGTCTTCCTGACCATAACCTCTCCACTTAACCAAATACTGGAGTTTCCGTCTAGAAAAACGAGAATTCAATATTTTCTCAACCACAAACTCCATATTGCCCTCAACCAGAACAGGGTCAGGAGGCAAAGCAGTAGGAACCACTGGCTCAACAAACCTCTTCAACAAGGACTTGTGGAACACGTTATGGATCTTAAATGTCCCTGGAAGAAGCAAACGAAAAGAAACAGGATTAAGAATCTCCATGGTCTTATAAGGTCCAATGAACCTAGGCTTAAATTTAGGAGATGCCACTCTCATAGGAATATTTCTTGAGGACAACCAGACCAAGTCCCCCACTTTAAACCGAGGACCATCAGTCCTATGCCGGTTAGCAAACCGCTGGGCCCTCTCCTGAGAGAGGGACAACCTCTCCACTACCTGGTCCCAAATCTGTTGCATACGCTCCACAACAGAGTCAACACCTGGACAGACAGAAGCCTCCGTCTGTCCTGAAGAAAATCGAGGGTGAAACCCAGAATTACAGAAAAATGGAGACATCAAAGTGGCAGAGCTAGCCCTATTATTAAGAGCAAACTCAGCCAAAGGCAAAAAAGAGACCCAGTCATCCTGATCAGCAGACACAAAGCATCTTAGATAAGTCTCCAATGTCTGGTTTGTTCTCTCAGTTTGTCCATTGGTCTGAGGATGAAACGCCGAGGAGAAAGACAATTGAACACCAAGTTTAGAACAAAAGGTCCTCCAAAATCTGGAAACAAACTGGACTCCTCTGTCAGACACAATGTTCTCAGGAATGCCGTGTAAACGAACCACGTGCTGAAGTAACAAAGGCACCAATTCAGAGGAGGAAGGCAACTTAGGTAATGGCACAAGATGTATCATCTTGGAAAACCTATCACAAATCACCCAGATGACGGTCATTCTCTGAGAAACAGGGAGGTCGGAAATGAAATCCATAGAGATATGGGTCCATGGTCTCTTGGGCACAGGCAATGGCATCAACAAACCACTAGAGCGAGAGCAAGGCTTGGAGTGAGAGCAAGTCCCGCAGGACTGCACATATTCCCTGACATCACGAGACAAGGTAGGCCACCAAAAGGACCGACTAACCAAGTCTCTGGTACCAAAAATTCCGGGATGCCCAGCCAACGCGGAACAATGAATCTCAGACATCACACTCTTTTTCCACTGGTCCGGGACAAACAATTTTCCAACAAGGCAGCGCTCGGGCCTATCCTCCTGACACCCCTCCAGAGCAAGTCTCAAATTGGGTGAGATGGCGGAAAGAACTACACCCTCTTTCAAAATAACAGAAGGATCAGATAACTCAGGAGAGTCCGCAAGGAAACTCCTCGAGAGGGCATCCGCCTTAACATTCTTAGTGCCAGGAAGAAAGGAAACCACAAAAGTAAAACGTGTGAAAAACAAGGCCCACCTGGCCTGTCTAGGATTGAGTCGCTTGGCAGATTCCAGATAAACCAGATTCTTATGGTCCGTAAGAACCACCACCTGATGTTTGGCTCCCTCCAGCCAGTGTCTCCACTCTTCAAAAGCCCACTTCATGGCCAGTAACTCCCGATTACCCACGTCATAATTACGTTCAGTAGGAGAAAATTTTCGAGAGAAAAAGGCACAAGGGTTACTTTTAGAGGTCTCTGGATCTTTTTGGGACAAAACGGCACCTGCCCCAATTTCAGAGGCATCAACCTCCACCTGAAATGGCAGAGAAACATCAGGCTGCCGTAGAACAGGAGCAGAAGTGAATCTTTGCTTAAGTTCCTGAAATGCAGAGACTGCCTCAGGAGGCCAATTCACCACATCAGAACCCTTTCTGGTCAAATCAGTCAATGGTTTAACAATAACCGAGAAATTACCAATAAATTTACGATAAAAATTGGCAAAACCCAAAAATCTTTGAAGAGCCTTTAATGAAGTAGGTTGGACCCAATCACAGATGGCCTGAACCTTGACCGGGTCCATTTCAATAACAGATGGGGACAAAATGAATCCCAGAAATGAGATCCTCTGTACGCCAAAAAGACACTTTGATCCCTTCACATACAGAGCATTCTCTCTCAAAATCTGGAATACAGTTCGAACATGTTTCACATGAGAGTCCCAGTCATTAGAAAAAATCAAGATATCATCCAAATAAACAATCAGAAATTTATCCACAAAATCCCTGAAAATGTCATTCATGAAGGACTGGAAGACAGAAGGAGCATTAGTGAGCCCAAAGGGCATCACAAGGTACTCAAAATGCCCCTCAGGGGTATTGAATGCCGTCTTCCATTCATCCCCGTGCTTAATGCGAATAAGGTTATATGCCCCCCTGAGGTCAAGCTTGGTAAACCAAGTAGCGTTTTTCACCCTGGAAAACAGGTCAGAAATCAAAGGTAACGGGTATTGATATTTTACAGTAATATTGTTCAAAAGACGATAATCAATACACGGCCTTAATGAACCATCCTTTTGGCCACAAAGAAAAAACCGGCACCTAAGGGTGAAGAGGATGGTCTGATATGACCCTTCTCCAATGATTCCTTGATATAAGACCGCATAGCGTCATGTTCAGGTACAGACAAGTTAAAAAGGCGACCTTTAGGGAATTTACTACCTGGCACTAATTCAATAGCGCAGTCATAGCTCCTATGGGGAGGCAAGGATGCAGATTTACTTTCGCTAAACACATCAGAAAAATCAATCAAAAAGTCAGGAACATCCTGAGCCTGGGGGGAGGCAGAAAAAACAGGAGTGTTGGTATTAACACATTGGCAGCCCCAACTGGTTACAGACACAGATTTCCAATCCAAAACAGGATTATGAGACTGCAACCAAGGGAAGCCCAGTACGATAATATCATGCAGATTATACAGAACCAAAAATATACAGCACTCCTGATGATCAGGTTCAACCCTCATTATCACCTGAGTAGAGAACTGAGGTTTATTCTTAGCCAAAGGGGTAGAATCGATCCCCAGTAGGGGAATAGACTTCTGTAGGGGTATCAAGGGAAACCCACAACGTTTAGCAAAATCATAATCCATCAGGTTAATAGCTGCTCCAGAATCAACGAAAGCCTGAGCAGAAAATGAGGACAGAGAGCATATCAGAGTGACAGTTAATAAAAACTTAGTCTGAACACTACCCAAGACAACTGAGCGTGCAAAACGTCTTCCCCGCTTAGGGCAGACTGAAATAGCATGAGAGGCATCACCACAGTAGAAACATAACCCATTGCGCTTTCGAAACTCATGACGCTGTGCCCCAGACACCACTCTATCACACTGCATGGGTTCAGAAGCAGGTTCACAAGGCAACACCATTCCACGCATACTTCTCCGCTCACGCAAACGTCTGTCAATTTGAATCGCTAATGACATAGAATCATTGAGACCAGAGGGGACAGAGAATCCCACCATAACATCCTTTACATTATCTAATAGACCCTTCCGAAAAAGGGCCGCCAAAGCGTCGTCATTCCACTTGGTCAGGACTGCCCACCTACGGAATCTCTGACAGTATAACTCAGCGTCATCAAGACCCTGATTTAATGCCAACAAGGCTTTTTCAGCTTGATCAGTGACATTAGGCTCATCGTACAATAACCCCAAAGCCTGAAAAAATGCATCAACATCACTCAAAACAGGATCCCCAGGTGTCAGGGAAAAAGCCCAATCCTGAGGATCGCCGCGCAGGAGAGAGATGACAATTTGAACCTGCTGCACTGCGTTCCCTGAGGGCTTAGATTTTAAGGCAAAAAACAATTTACAATTATTTTTGAAATTCTGAAACTTAGCTCGATCCCCTAAAAACAAATCTGGCATGGGAATCCTAGGTTCCACAACAGGCAACCTAGCAAGATAGGCAGCAATACTCCGAACCTCAGTGGCAAGCTGATCCACAGGCCAGACAACTGTGCAAACTCCATTGAGAGAAAAAAAAATCCTCCCCAGCACCCAGAGATACAGAGGGAAAAAAAAATGCAACAAACAGAAAAATATCTCTGACAACTCTGACAACCTTTTTTCTTTCACAATATTTTTTCCCTTCTGTGAGTACCATACAATTTTCAATTTTTAGGCCGGTGATACTGTTATGTTTCGGTAGCTGAGGAGAGCAGGTAAAAAAGGCAATACACCAGAGCAGTTGGAATCTATGAGATTGCAGTACCCTGACTAACCACCACAACTAGAGGCAGCCGTGGAGCGTTCCTACGTTGGTCCTAGACGCCTCGTCACAGCCTGAGAAAACTAACTACACCTAAAGATAGAAAGAGGAAAGCTATCTGCCCCGGAGCAGATCCCCAAAGAACATAGAAAGCCCCCAAACATGTAATGGCGGTTAGACAAGATGAAATACTGACACAGACAGAAAATAGTATGAGCAAACGTTGGGGCCCAAACTACCTAAATAGAAAAGGATAGGAAGGGCACTTACTGCAATCCCAAAAAACCCTGAAAAGCACCAACTCTACTAATTTCAAAATCACCTGAGATCACACGACCTCTACCACCTAAATTAGTTCTCTGGTGTAACAAAATCAAAACAGCAGCCACTGAAAAAACTGGAAAAAGCTAAAGTTCAAACATCAGTGGCTGAACTAAACTGAGAGGGCAAAAGCCCCCGGAGGGGACCCTGAAGGCCCCCACAGAAGTGCAGGACAAAATGCAAAAATCAAGCACAAAAACAAAAAGAAGAAAATGTCTTATCTGTTAGCAGGAGATGCAGACACGACACAGCAGGCTACAAAGGAAACAGGACTCAAGGATTGAGACCAGAACAATTGATCACCGGCAACCCTGATGGAAGGCGACTCCCTTATATAAGACCAGTCAGTAACACCTGATTCCCACTCCTCACAATCTTCACTGGACAGTCCAGTACCGCTTGTAACCACCAGAGGGAGCCTCTGCTCAGAACTCATTTCAAGTCCATTCACAACAGTCTATAAAGTACTATGTGAAGATGCTGGAGGGTGAGTATATGAATGGGGGCACAGGGCTTATATTTAAAGCTCCACTCCAGCACTGAAAAATAACACTGGAGTGCTGCTTTAAGATCCCATGGGAGAACTATAACTCTCAGCATGTCCTGCAGATCCTATGGCATGTTGGGAGTTATAGTCCACCACAGGATGGCAGAGTGCTTTTTTATGTGCTGTCATTACTAACCTTTTAATTAATTCTCTGTTGTACAGTGTGTCTGCAGGACCTGTGATGACATCATGAAGAGGCAGGGCTTTGTGTGGTCATGTGATGCTCCAGCCCGCCCTTTTCATGACCTCATCACAGGTCCTCCACAGGAGCATTCAGCATCGCATCAGCACAGCCCCAGGCTGTCAGGTATGCGATGCCTCCTGCTGCACTCTGCCTTCTGCCGCCTCCTTCTCCTTCCAACACACATCTCCCCAGCTGCTGCAGGAATCAGGCGCTGGGGAACCATGTGGCTCTGTCATTTGCTGCTCCCCGCTCACTGCTCAGCTGATAGGTGGGCAGGAAGCAGCTAATGAATATTCACTGCACTTAAGTATCGGGACCAATGGTTTCCCCAGCGCTGGATTCCTGCAGCTGAGGGGATATTTTCCTGCCTCCTGCGATCTCACTCCAACGCTGCCTCCTGCCCCCCTCCCCACGTTACATTCCGACCATAAGACGCACCCACACTTTCCTCCCAAATTTGGAGGAAAAAAAGTGCGTCTTATGGTCTGAAAAATACGGTATTTCTATCATTGCATTTCAAGGATGAGATGGAAATAACTTCTTTGAGGTGCCTGCCACCAGAAAAATTGTTAAGAAAACAGCCTAATGAAGCTGTACTCAGCTATTTTCATAAAACCGTATTCAGTGACTTTCACATCGATGGACTTATTCACATCTTGGCAAAGAAAGGCAGTAAATAGAATAACCTTTTAACCAAAGGCATGTTTAGGAATTGAGAAGTAACCATTGGGCAGGATCATCTTTGCTGGGGTAAAAGGTATGGCGCGGTCTGTTTTTGGCACATAATGAGGACTCTCAATGCAGCAATATTTTTAAACTGAAGATAAATTGAAAAATGACAAAAAGCACACGTAGGGCATTTTTCAGATACACAGAGCACTATTAGCGATGTTTGTACTCACCTAGTTGAGTTGTGAAAAGCACAACTCTTATAAAGGTTTTGAGTGTAAATCTAGCTGCTTCTGCTATGCTAGTTGGAGGAATTCTAACAGAGATTAGCTGCAAGAGGTGGATAGCGGATAAATGCGACAATGGCAAAGAAATCCAGGCATTTCTGGTTGCTACTGACAAAAGTTGTTTTGTGTGACCGACTGGGACTAGCTCAGCCATGTCTGAGTAGTCATGGATTTATATAGTTTAGCATCTCAACAAAGCTCGGGATTTTGTATTTATGGTTTTGTTTTTTCTGTGCTATGCATCCAGTGAAATAAAGCTGACAAAGATATGTTTACACGTATAAGTGGGAAGAAGTGGATAACAGATAAATGCTGCGCTGACGGCAAAGAATTCCAGGAATCGTGATAATGGAAGATCATGCAATTTTATTCTCTGTTCTCAACGTGTTTTGAAATCATACTGATTTCTTCGTCAGAAGAGATGCAATGATAGTATAAACCCTACAAATTTTGAAAAAAGGCACGAAAGACCTAAAAAGCGCCTCCTGGGAGTGTTCATGGCGTTTCTTTGTTAGTTTCAATAAAGTGATTTAAAGAATCGGCAAAAAAATAAAACAACGAGAAAAAAAGTGTTTATAAGAAAACAATGTGTATTTATCCCAGAAAATTATTGCAATTACACACGTTTTGTTATACATGTGTTTATTTTCTTTGTGTGTATTGGAACAACCCCAAAAAACAGAGAAAAAAAGGAAATTTGGACATAATTTCACACAAAACCCCAAAAATGGGCTTGACGAAATTTTTGGCACGTTTCCAAATTTGTGGGTAAACAACTTTGTTTCAAGCATATGGTGTTTGTTCAAACACACCTGTGGCAAGTAGCAGGTTTGGGTAATGTGAAAATCACACTTGAAACCACATAAAATGGGGGGGGGGGGAGTTGACTAAATATTTTCATTGTGTGTCTTTATGCCACACTAGGTATGGAGAACAGAAAGACAGGAAGAGAACTGTCTGGGGAGTTGAGATATAACCTTTAGATTGTTCATATTTTTCAACAATTTTGGTTCTCAAGGTTACAAGTCCATCTTCAGAGATATGGATGTTCCTTTGCTCAACATAATCAAAAAGTTTACAACCTGTAGCTAATCTCCCTGGACGTGGATGACAGAGAAAAATTGATGAAAGGTTGCATCGCAGGATAGTCCAGATGGTGGATAAGCAACCCCAGTCAGGTTGAAAAGAAATTCTTGCTGTTTCGCAGGCTCAGGGTGCATCAGTATCAGCGCAAACTATCCATGAAAATTTGACAGACATGAAATGCTATGGCAGGAGACCTAGGAAGACTCCACTGCTGACACAGAGGCATAAAAAAGCTAGACTGCAGTTTGCCAAAATGTATAAGAGTAAGCCAAAATCCTTCTGGGAAAGCCTCTTCTGGATAGATGAGACCAAGATAGAGCATTTTGATAAAGCACATCATTCTACTGTTTACCAAAAACAGAATGAGGTCTGCAAAGAAAAGAACAGTGCCTACAGTCAAATATGATGGAGGTTCAAAGATTTTTTGGGTTGATTTGCTGCCTCTGGCACTGGTGGCCTTGACTGTATGCTATACATCATGAAATCTGAAGATTACAAGTACCAAAAGATTTTGGGTCATAATGTAGTGCCTAATGTGAGAAAGCTGGGATTGCGTCCTAGGTCATGGGTCTTCCAGCAGGACAATGATCACAAACGTTCTAAAAGAAGCATCCAGAAATGGATGGAAACAAAGTGCTGGAGAGTTCTGAAGTGGCCAGCAATCAGTCCGTATCTAAATCCCATTGAACACCTGAGGAGAGATCTTAAAATTTCTATTGGGAGATGGCACCATTCAAATATGAGAGATCCTGAGCAGTTTGCAAAAAAAGTGTGGTTCAAAAATCCAGTTTGGTATAAAAAGCTTTTTGCTGGAAGTGATCAATTGCAGTTAATATTCCAAAGGGTGTGCAACCAATTATTAAGTTGAGGTTGCCAACAATTTTGTCCTTCCCATCTTTGGGATTTTGTGAGAAGCTGTGTCCAATTTGCTTTTTTTTCAGTTTTTTTTTGTTCCAATACACGCAATGGGAATAAACTTGTATAACAAAACGTGTAATTGCAATAATATTCTGGGAGAAATACCGTACTTCATTTATGGAACATTTTCAAGGGTGCCAACACTTTCGACCATGACTATATATCTGTAGTTATAAGTAAAACGGTGACTAATAAAAGAATTGAATAAAAAGGATTAATACAAAATGGAAAAAAATTAGTTAAGGTGAAAATATGTTAAGAGTTTGAATCAAGTCTGTGGAGTCGAAGTCGGAGTCTGTGTCCATTTTGGTGGAGTCGGAGTTGGAATAAAATGGACTGACTGTGACTCCTAAAATATATAATAAATTGGGTACAGTAGTACAATGCATAATGTGCTGTAAATAGTTTTATAAGAATTTGGGAAAGTTATGAAATGTCCTATAAATGTCTGTTCTGTTCTGTTCCTAATCTAAGGATCTAATCTTTTAGTTGAGATGAATCTTTGCAAGGAGTTTGTATGTTCTCCCCGTGTTTGCGTGGGTTTCCTCTGGGTACTCCGGTTTCCTCCCACACTCCAAAAACATACTGATAGGGAATCTAGATTGTGAGCCTCATCGGGGACAGCGACGATAATGTGTGCAAAACTGTAAAGCGCTGCGGAATCAGTTAGCGCTATATAAAAATAAAGATTATTATATTATTATTATTTGCTGCACTTTATGTACATGCTCAGTAGTGAGGCACTGCTGTGGAGTCGGAGTCGGATGTCAGGGAAATCGAGGAGTTGAAATTGGTGGTTTGGCTTACTGATTCCATTGCTCTGGTGTGAACTCATAAAGTAGGTGTAGATCAGTGATTTGGATTTAGGAGGTGTGAGTGTATGGTGCTACTTTTCAGAGATGGTATTGAATGGAAAAGAAAAAAAAGGAGGTTGGCGGTGCATCATGGAGACAAGTGGATAATGAAAGATACAGATATAAAGGGAGAAGAGAAGGGGAGAAAATAAAGAACTTAATGGAAGTGGGTGAAGTGAATGATGGTTGGGTTAAAGAAGTGAAAGATAGACGGAACCTGTAGTTTGGGATTAAGTGAAAATAGAATAGGTATAGTAATTATTTTAATGAATGGAAAAATAATGTATTCAAGGAGGTAGCTGAGGCGTGTTCAAATGGAGGTATATTGTTAATTATAAGATGAGAAATTGAGGTGGATTGTAATGAAATAATATTTAGACTAATGCATTTAGACTACACATGTGTACAGTGTTGAGGGAGAGAGAAAAGTGATTTTATTTTAAGCATGCTTTGTGTATTTTAAAATTGGCATGATAGAAAAATAGTGATGGTTTTCATTAGAGGAAAGAAATATAAAAAAAGTATTTTCCAGATTAGGAAAAGCAAGACAGAAAGTGTGTGACGATTAAAATGAGGAATAAAGAGGAGAGGTTAGTGTTGAGCAGGAGAAAGGAGGTTAGGGATCTTATATTGTGTGATATATATCTCTCTAGGATATGTGGTGGAACTATTGCAAACATTTGTAAGAGAAAAGATTAGGAAATATGTAAAAGTATTTTCCAATGTAGGAAAACCAAGAAGGGTTCTCCCTCAAAACACATTTGTTCAGAGCGGCCTATCACGTTCACTAATCAAAGTCATTCTAGGTGTAAGCGTGTGTGTAGCCCATTCACTATCTCCATCCATCCCTCCCTCAAGATGGCTGGACCATTATTGTAAATGCACCATTGTATATACACACCTGTACTTTGTATCTCCCCCACCTCATTGTAGATTGTAAGCTCTCACGAGCAGGGTCGCCTTATTTTGCTTTAATTATTGTATTGTTAACGTTGTTACTTATGACTTTTGTTTTGAAACTGTTACAATGTAAAGCGCTGCGGAATATGTTGGCGCTATATAAAGATTATTATTGTTAAATTATTATTAAGGGTGTGTGTAATGATTAGGAAGAGAGAGGAAAATAAGTGATTGGTGCTGAGCCCTTAAGTAATGAAGAAAAAATGGAACTCTGATTTTTGTGGTAAGTTTCTCTTTAGGATATATGGTAGAAAAAAAAATGATTCAGAGATTTTGTAGGAGGAGAGCATGGGAAAGCAAATAAGTGTTTTTCAATTTAGGAAGAGCAAGATAAAATAAATGGTTGCGGTAATTAGGAAAAGAGAGGAATGCAGTCTTTAGTGTTAAACCGTTAAGTGGTAAAGATAAATTGAGAGTTAAGGACCCTGGTTTATGTCATGTGTATCTCTTTGGGATGTGTGGTAGAAGTAGAAACTAAGGGTTTCGTAAGAGAAGATGAGGAAACAAATGAAAGTATTTTCCAATTTAGAAAGAACAGGAAAAGGTTTGTGTGATTGGGAAAAGGAGAGGAAACGAGTGATTAGTGCTAAGCAACTAAGCGGTACAGGAAAAAAGGTTACAGACTTTGGTTTTTGTGATTTGTATCTCTTTAGGATGCTGGGAAGGAGAGGAAGTTGGTCCAGCTTCAAATGTAGTTAACTACATCAAATGTACTTAACTTGGTTAAGAATGGTCCTTGCGTTCGGAACGTGTCTGATCTTCTTTATTTCCATTTGTCCCCCCTTACTATCCCCACACATGTCAAGGTATTAATGTCTTTTGATATTCTGGATATATTTTTAACTTTGTAAATAAAGTCTTCATGTTTTTAACTACACCAATTTGATTCATGGATCAGAAGCTGGATCAACTTCCTCTCCTTCCCATCATCTACCCGAACAGTGGTGTGGATCACGTGCTTCTGTACAGAATGAACTACATCAGTGGGTGAACTGACTTTTTCTTTCTATCTTTGCACATGTCTTTAGGATGTATGGTAGAAGGAAAACAATCAAAAATTTCATAAGGAAATTAAATATGCAAATTGCCTCTTCAGAGAGGAAGAGGACATGAACCTTAGGCCACCTATTGGAAGTAGCAGTTCTACAAGTCAAGGGTCTATGCTGAATTTTAAAATTGCTGCTTCCAATATTTAGCATTAGAGTTTAAGTACTTTTCCTCTCAGAAGATGCAATTTTAATATACAATTGAAGAGATGGGGGCTATGTTCTAAAATTTAGGTTAAAAAAGGTTCTCATTTCATACTGCTTAATTGATTTTCCTTATAGAGAGGGTAAAAAGGAAAAAAGGTAGGGAGGAAGGGGTATATGAAGGGGAAAAAGGAAAAAAGGTAGGGGTGAATAGGTATATGATATTTTATTACTTGGGAAAAATAAAACTAGTAGTAATATCAGTTTATTAAAAATGTGTGTATAATAAAAGGATGTACAGGGTGATGGGGTAGATATATACAGTGGGGGAAATAAGTATTTGATCCCTTGCTGATTTTGTAAGTTTTCCCACTGACAAAGACATGAACAGTCCATAGTTTTAAGGGTAGGTTAATTTTAACATTGAGAGAGAGAATATCAAAAATAAAATCCAGAAAATCACATTGTATAAATTATATAAATGTAGTTGCATTTTGCAGTGAGAAATAAGTATTTGATCCCTCTAGCGAACAAGACTTAATGCTTGGTGGCAAAACTCTTGTTGGTAAGCACAGCAGTCAGACATTTTTTTTAGTTGATGATGAGGTTTGCGCACGTGTCAGGAGGAATTTTGGTCCACTCATTAAGATTTTGAGGCTGTCACTTGGCAACTTGGAGCTTCAACTCTCTCCATAAATTTTCTATGAGATTAAGGTCTGGAGACTGGCTGGGCCACTCCATGACCTTAATGTGCTTCCCTTTGAGCCACTCCTTTGTTGCCTTGGCTGTATGTTTTGGGTCATTGTCTTGCTGGAAGACCCAGCCACCACCCATTTTTAATGTCCTGGCAGAGGGAAGGTGGTTGTCACTCGGGATTTTACGGTACATGGCTCCATCTATTCTCCAACTGATGCGGTGAAGTAGTCTGTGCATTTAGAAGAGAAACACCCCCAAAACATAATTTTTCCACCTCCATGCTTGACAGTGGGGACGGTGTTCTTTGGGTCATAGGCAGCATTTCTCTTCCTCCAAACACGGCGAGTTGAGTTAATGCCAAAAGCTAAATTTTTGTCTCATCTGACCACAGCACCTTCTCCCAATCACTCACAGAATCATCCAGGTGTTCACTGGTAAACTTCAGACTGGACTGCACATGTGTCTTCTTGAGCAGGGGGATGTTACAGACACTGCAGGATTTTAAACCTTTATGGCGTAATGTATTACCAATGGTTTTCTTGGTGACTGTGATCCCAGCTGCTTGAGATCATTAACAAGCTCCCACCATTTAGTTTTAAGCTGATCTCTCACCTTCCTTATGATCAAGGACACCTCACGAGGTGAGATTTTGCATGGTGCCTCAGATTAATGTCGATTAACAGTATTTTTTATTCCATTTTCTTACTATTGCACCAACAGTTGTCTCCTTCTCACCCAGCATCTTATGGTTTTGTAGTCCATTCCAGCTTTTTGCATGTCTATGATCTTGTCCCTGACATCTTTATAAAGCTCTTTGGTTTTGCCCATGTTGTAGAGTTTAGAGTCTGACTGATTAATTGAGTCTATGGACAGGAGTCTTTTATAAAGGTGACTATGTAAGGCAGCTGTCTTTAATGCAGGTAACGAGTTGATTAGCAGCATCTAACTGATCTGTAAAAGCCAGAACTCTTAATGGTTGGTAGTGGATCAAATACTTATTTCTCACTGTAAAATGTAAAAAAAATATATAATTTATACAATGTGATTTTCTGGATTTTATTTTTGATATTTTATCTCTCAATGTTAAAATTAACCTACCATAATATTATAGGCTGTTCATGACTTTGTCAGTGGGCAAACTTGCAAAATCAACAAGGGATCAAATACTTCTTCCCCCACTGTACATATATGTCTTCTTATAACTTGAGACATATAACAATACACATTGCTTATACACACTTTTTTTCTTCCTGTTTCACTTTTGCTGTCCATTTTTATACTACTTTATTAAAAATAATAAAAAAACGCAATGTACACTCCCAGGGAGCATTTTTTTAAGGTCTTGGCTTCTTTCTTCACATTTTTGAACTATTCAATACAGTACTGTGTAGGATTTGTTTTATCTTTGTTGCTCTATTGAGGAGGAAGTCGGTACCACTTTGAAACTGTTGAGAATAGAGAATGAAACTGCATGATTTCCCATCATGATTCCGGATTTCTTTGTGCGCAGTGCAGCATTTATCAGCTATCCAGTTCTTGCCACTTATAAGTGTAAACTGATATCTTTGTATTATTTCACTGGTTGCACGGCACAGAAAAAATAACACCATAAACACAAAATCCCGATCCTTATCCAACCGCCAACCAAACCATATAAATCCCTGACTACTCAGACATGGCTGAGCTAGTCCCAGTCCGCTCACACAAAACAACTGCTGTCAATAGCAACAAGTGATACTTGCAGTTTTGAAGCACATGACCTGTGCAGTCTCATCTTAGAAAGATGGGGCTTATCTCCCCCTGGAGGCTGAGAGACTAAGGTGAAGACCTAGCCTGGTTATATGCACAGCTAGCCAGGTCCATCTCATCAGGACCTGTAGTGCTAGGATTTAACCCTATCTTGCTTGTTTTTTCTCAGCATATAGCAAAAATTTGGGAGATACATAGACTCCTTCAATAACATCTTAATGTAATATGTTACATATTGTCTTATCATATTGAGTAGCAAAATGTCTGTGATTTATTTACTTAAATAATACCCCTTTAACAGTCATATCAGTTGATCATTTGTTCTCAAAATGAGAATGTGGCCTAATATATAATGTACACTTTTATTTGTAACTCATTTTTAAATCTGCCCCATTTTGCACATGTCACCCCCTAAGGATGACTCTCCTTTCTCTATTTACAGTGGGTATGGAAAGTATTCAGGCCCCTTTAAATTTATCACTCTTTGTTTCATTGCAGCCATTTGGTAAATTCAAAAAAGGTCATTTTTTTCTCATTAATGTACACTCTGCACCCCATCTTGACTGAAAAAAACAAAATGTAGAAATTTTTGCTAATTTATTAAAAAAGAAAAACTGAAATGTCACATGGTCATAAGTATTCAGACCTTTGCTCAGACACTCATATTTAAGTCACATGCTGTCCATTTCCTTGTGTTCCTCCTTAAGATGGTTCTACTCCTTCATTGGAGTCCAACATTGTTTAATTAAACAGATAGGACTTGATTTGTAAAGCCACACACCTGTCTGTATAAGAACTCACAGCTCACAGTGCATATCAGACCAAATGAGAATCGTGAGATCAAAGGAAAGAGTTTGCTAAAAAAAACACATGAGGGACTCCCAGACTATGATAAATAAGATTCTCTGGTCTCATGAGACGAAGATAGAACAAAGGTAGAACTTTTTGGTGATAATTCTAAGCGGTATGTGTGGAGAAAACCAGGCACATGTTCATCACCTGCCCAATACAATCCCAACAGTGAAACATGGTGGTGGCAGCATCATGCTATGGGGGGGGGTGTTTTCAGCTGCAGGGATGGGACGACTGGTTGCAAACCCAATTGAAGGAAGCATGAATGCGGCCAAGTACAGAGATATCCTGGTTGAGAACCTCTTCCAGACTGCTCTGTACCTCAGACTTGACCGAAGGTTCACCTTTCAACAAGACAATGAACCTAAGAACACAGCTAAAATAACAAAGTAGTGGCTTCAGAACAACTCTGTGACCATTCTTGACTGGCCCAGCCAGAGCCCTGCCCTAAACCCAATTGAGGATCTCTGGAGAGACCTGAAAATGGCTGTCCATCAACGTTCACCATCCAACCTGATGGTACTGGAGAGGATCTTCAAGGAAGAATGGCAGAGGATCCCCAAATCCAGGTGTGAAAAACTTGTTGCATCATTCCCAAGAAGACTCATGGCTGTACTAGCTCAAAAGGGTGCTACTACTCAATACTGAGCAAAGGGTCTGTATACTTATGACCATGTGATATTTTAGTTATTCTTTTTTAATACATTTGCAAACATTTCTGGTTTTTTTCAGTCAAGATGGGGTTCAGAGTGTAGATTAATGAGAAACAATTAACTTTTTTGAATTTACCAAATGGCTGCATTGAAGCAAAGAATGAAAAATTTAAAGGGGTCTGAATACTTTCCGTACCCACTGTATACTCCAGTTGTCATTGGAATTGTGCTGTAGTTCTAATTACTTTGGACGATCAAGTGCAATTTATTCTCTCTCAGCATATTTCTACTGTGTCTAGAATGGAGCTTCTACTTAGATGATTACATTGCGAGAGCTCAAACCAGGAAGGAATGTTGTTCCTGACCTGCGGGTAACTAAGAAGCGCAATGTACTGCAGAATAGGCTGTATACAAGGGGCTTAAATGAGAAATATAGTGCAGGTTGTGGCTCTGCATTAGTTGAACTGTGTTTGCTAACTGCCACTGCTGAGAGATCAGTGATGTGAAATAGCAAATTCTATTACATTGATGCATATTACAAAGGATTATAATCTGCTGCTCTATGGGTCAAGAGAACAGCATTTTTTGTTTCACATAACTGATCTTCGGGCAACAAATACATCTCTGCAGTGCCATTGTGGAGGAGTGCAGGAGAGTTGAGCTTTGCTATGAACAGGTAATACTGTAAAAGCACACAAGCAGCTATGTAGATATAGCTGGCAGAAGATAACATTGGTCATGCAGGGTACTGCACAAGAGGAGAGAGTGTGCAGAAACATAAGGTGAATTATACTTAGATGAGTTTAATGATAACTCAGAGAGGTGGGGTTAGTCAGGAGTACACATGAGTGGAGAGGGGTCTGTAGCACTGAGGAGAAGCAGGTACTACTGGGAAATGTAGTTTAGCATTTTATAAAACTACCCATTCTGAAATGTGAAACTAGATGCAAAAAGGGATGAAAAAAGACACAAAGGTACAAGAAAGAAACTTTATGTTAGGCTTATTATTATTATTATATTATTATATTATACATTTTTGTAGCACCATTTATTCCCTATATTAAAGGGGTTTTCCCACAAGAAAAGTACATTTTAATCAATAGATCCTGGAATAAAAATTGGTTCCACAATTAGATGCATTAAAAATGTTCTTGTGCTTAAATAATCTTGTACATGTGCCTGCTGTGTACTGTGTAATGGCTGTGTCTTACCATGCCAAAACATAGTCGACCTATACCAAAACTTCTGGCCCGTGAAAGAAATGAAACAGTATGCAGACTAAACTGCATGAGATCGCAGCAGATACTTTCTGTCAGGTAAAACATTTCCTTGCCTATTTTATCACAGGACCGAGTGTTTCATGCTTTGTCTACAGCTCTGTGAGCACATTATAAATCAAGTCAGTGATGTATGAGTTCAGTGGCCAGTAACATAACTAGAGTCTGATGGACCCTGTGCAGAATTTGGACCTGGACACCCACCTCCATGTTGGTCTGATGTATGGGCCCTTGTAGCGTTCTAGATCCTATAATGACATATTATAGGATACATTTTACCTGAATGTGCATCCGAGGATGCACATCCTGGTGAGATTGGCGTTTGCGAGCCCCCCCTCAGCCCAGAAGCGGTCATGGTCCCTTCCTCAGCGTCAGTCCAAACTAAAACCTAATTGGCTTGATTCATGATAGATCAGGGACTGGAGAAGCGGCAGAAACATTCCTGTGATAAAACAGGCAGGGTAATGTTTTACCTCACAAAAACTGTAGCTGCAACCACTACTATGTTACTTGTATAATAAATTATTCTGTCTCCCATGGCAAGGAGCTGTGGTATGTGCCGACCATGTTCCTGCATGATCAGAGACAGCCATTACAGAGTACATAGCATGGGCACATTTATAAGATTATCTCACCACAGGAACACTTTTTTTAAACACATCCAATTGTAGAACTTATTATTATTCCAAGATGTAATGATTAAGATGTACCTTTTTGTGAAACAACCCCTTTAACAATAAATATGCATTTACTGTGCTTTGTGAAAGTAATGATATTCTTGGAATAAATCTTTAATACTCAATGTTTTTTATATGTTATATTTTCTTTCAAAAGGCTTACAACCTCTGCTGAAATACTTAAAATATATATTTTTAAAAACATACTATACTATATTTGTAATCTTACCTTTTGTTATTTTAAAGTATAACATTTATCAGCGCTGATGCTTTGTCTTTGTATGCTGGGTGTAATCCATATGTATACAGAGCACAAATAAAAGTTATCAAATTGCACATTTCTCAAAGGAGAGACAATTGTTTTCAGTTTTTTTACTTACTCATGGGCAGGTAGCTGTCTCCTAGAGAATCATATAAGGGAACATCTGTCAATAATCGAGCATGTCTAAATAATACATTTCCACATAGCTAAAATGCAGCAAAACCTCATGGAAATTCTTCTGCACAGTTGAGGCAAAGTGCATCTTATTTTACGAGACCTCATACTCGCGCCTCAGAAAAAATGATTGCAGTGTAAATTGACCAGCATTGCAGATTTGAAACTGCAAAATGTCCTTTTATAACTGTAATGTAGAGTGTGAAATGTACAGTATATCTGCATCATGTTTGCTGCAATTTGGTTGTAACCTTTCGGTCTATCGCAGAAATGCAACTTATGAATCTAAAATCGAATTTTGCATCTGCAGAGAACACACTCCATGACAAAAACCTGTTATAGTAATCGGGAATCCGACACTTCTGCCTGTATCATTTCTTATGGTGGAGCAGAACAACGGAATGAACAAAAGCTGTTTGAAACATAACCTTAGGAATATTAGACCTGTCCTCCGCCAAGAAAGGAAGTCATCCATCAGACAGAGAACGTGGAGTGGTTGACAGGCATCCTTGCCCGTATCTGTACCATCTATGAAAAATGTATCTGTAAGCATGAAATCTGCTGCATATGCAAGACGAGTAAAATACGTCATGGCACCTGATGACACACAGCTTTAATATGCTGTGGACTCAGAGATGATGAACGTTATTTCATTTATATGCAACATTCGTATACTCTGTATGGTGCTGTCTAGTAACCACTGATTACAATGGTGTTTGATGACCTCAACTTTTATGCACTTTGCTGCGGACTTTCTAGTTCCTTCTGATAATGGCTCTTTATTTAGCTTTATTTGTTGGTTTTTAGGTCGAAACATTGTACACTTAATGGCGGAGTAAACCTTACTTTATTGGGATTGAGCTCCTTGGAATGGACGCTGTCTATTTTCCTAAAAACATTTTATAATCCGGCTAAAAACAGAGTTAAACAGAAGTCATTTTGTGACATTTCCATTTTCGAATCAAAGGAATGGACCCTGTACTGGAACATTTTATATCTGTTTTTATGATCCCGAAGCGGATTCAGAAACAGAAATAAGTAGTAGACATGTGAACAGATCCTTAATGTTCTGCAAAGTTAATACAGAAGACAATAACCAAATATCAGAATAATTCCATTAATTCCTTTAATTAGCCGTCCATTACCAGTAATCTAATAATCATAACCTGTAATTATATTATACTCAGGAATGGCATCAAGGCTCCATTTAACCATTTTCAATAACTATGACAGATTCATCTTTCTGAAACTTCCATAGTTTCATTGCGCTCATAGTAAAGAAACCCAATACTCTTTGTCATTCCCAGTGTCTTAGAAGCAGGAAATGTTTCATTGCTCCGAATTTGAGACTGAATTGAAAATTTGGTAAGGAGGGAAAAAATAATTCCAAAGGGTAACAAGAAATGACCATCCCACCAATAGGCAATTAAGCAGGCACATCCCTGCATCATTAGTGTATGGTGCTGGGCATTAGGTTAGAAATGGCACCACCGCTAAGTTATTCAACTTGACAGCATTTTTCAAGACATTTTAGTCTATTCATTCAGGCTGGAAGCTACATTTAATAATAATAATAATAATAATATCTTTAGTTGTATAGTGCCAACATTTTCCGCAGCGCTTTACATTACAGTTTAACACAGCAGTCATAAGTAACAACGGTAACAATAATACAATTAAAGCAAAATAAAACATAAAATAAAACAACTCTGCTTGTGAGAGCTTACAATCTAAAATGAGGTGGGGGAGATATAAAGTACAGGTATGTATTTACAGTGATGGTCCAGCCATCTTGAGGGAGTGGGGGATAGATAGTGAATGGGCTTCGCACACACTTACACATAAAATGACTCTGATTCTTTGATTAGGGAATGTGATAGGCAGCTCTGAACAAATGTGTTTTGAGGGAGCGCCTAAAACTGTGCAAGTTGTGGCTGGTCCTAATTTCTTGGGGTAGAGCATTCCAGAGGACTGGCGCAAAACGGAAGTCTTGTAGTCGGGAGTGTGAGGTGCAGATTAGTGCAGAGGTTAGTCAAAAGTCGTTTGCAGAGTGCAACGATCGGCTAGGCCGATAGACAGAAATGACCGAGGAGATGTAAGGGGGTGCCGCACTGTGGAGAGCTTTGTGGGTGAGAACAAGTACTTTGAATTGGATCCTATAATGAATGGGCAGCCAATGTAATGAGTGGCGGAGAGCGGACGTGTCCGAGTAATGATTAGCCAGATGGACAACCCTGGCTGCTTCATTAAGGATGGACTGGAGAGGGGAAAGTCAAGTGAGGGGGATGCCAATTAATAAAGTGTTACAGTAGTCCAGGTGGGAGTGGATCAGGGTGACAGTGAGGCTTTTTGTTGTTTCCATGGTAAGAAAAGGGCGTATTCTAGAGATGTTATTTAGGTGTAAGCGGAAAGAGCAAGCAAGAGATTGTATATGGGAGGTGAAGAAGAGATTGGTGTCAAACATAACACCCAAACAGCGTGTATGCTGCCGGGGGTGTTATTATGGTGCCACACACGGAGAGCGAAATGTCAGATTTAGGGAAGTTAGTAGACGGCGGGAGCAGAAGAACTTCAGTTTTGGAAAGGTTGAGTTTCAGATAAAGTGTGGACATGATGTTGGAGACTGCGGAGAGACAGTCACTGGCGTTCTATAGTACAGCGGGGGGTAAGGTCAGGGGATGATGTGTATAGTGTGTCATCAGCATAAAGATGGTACTGAAAGCCAAATCTGCTGATGGTCTGTCAAATTGGGGCCTGTGTAGAGAGAGAAGAGAAGGGGGCCAAGGACTGAGCCCTGAAGTACCCCAACAGTGAGAGAAAGAAAAGATGAAGTGGAGCCAGCAAATAAAACACTGAAGGAGCGGTCAGAAAGATATGTGGGGCTATTAATGGGGATGTTGATGGGGATGTTGAAGTCTCCCAGGATAAGGGTTGGTAGTTCTGAGGACATAAAGTGCGGCAGCCAGGCAGAGAAATGGTCAGGGAAGTGGATGGGTGAGCCTGTGGGCCGGTATATGACGGGTACTCTGAGGGAGAGGGGACGAAAGAGCCTGATGGTGTGGACCTCAAAAGAAGGGAATGTGAGTTATGGAACTGGGGGATGACCTGGAAAGTTCATTGGGACAGGAGCTTGCCGACTCCACCACCAAGTCTGTGGGTCTTGGTGAATGGGAGAATTGTAAGCCCCATTGAAAATGGCAGCAGGGGAGACAGTGTCAGAATCCTGATCCAGGTTTCAGTGAGGGCCAACAGTTTAAAAGAGTTGTTCAGAAAGTAATTGTGCAGGAAAGGAAGTTTGTTGCATACATACCGTGGATTACAGAGGGCACAATTAAAAGAGGGAGATGAAGCAGTGCAATTAATATTAATAAGGTTAGTAAGGTTTCGATGTGAGGTAGGGTAGGGTTTGAGGTTGGGGGATGGTGGACCAGTTTTGGGGGAGATGTCCCTTGAAATCAGTAGGAGTAGGAAGGTAAAGAGCAGTAGTTATTGGAATTGTCAGAAGTTTTTTGTGGGATGTGTTTGGCATGATAGGCTGAGGTTTTTCATGAAGGTGAGAAGTGCATGGGAGCTACACATGGGAGAGGGACGTATAGAGGGGCTGATGTGTATGAGTCGTGATGGAGGGGGGATGGAGCGGTGAATGTATAAGGCAAGGGAACACAGGAACATAGAAATAAAACACATGGCTAAAAGGGAGAGCAAAGTGTGGGTTACTTGTCTCCTGCCCTGACTAACTGCCATGGATTAACTGCTTCTTCTAGATCAGGGGTGGGCAATTAATTTTGCCAGGGGGCCGCATGAGAAATTGGGATGGTTTTAGAGGGCCGGACTAATATAATTAACTCCGTTCTACCCAATACTGTATATATACATATATATATATATATATATATACTTATATTATATATACTATACTGCATTATATAATACCTGCCCATTATCATCATCTTCTCCCCATCATCATCAATGCCTGCCCATCATCATCATCATCATCTTCTCCCCATCATCAATGCCTGCCCATTATCATCAATACCTGCCCATTATCATCATCTTCTCCCCATCATCATCAATGCCTCCCCATTATCAGCAATGCCTGCCCATCATCATCTTCTCCCCATCATCAATGCCTGCCCATTATCATCAATGCCTGTCCATTATCATCATCTTCTCCCCATCATCATCAATGCCTCCCCATTATCAGCAATGCCTGCCCATCATCATCTTCTCCCCATCATCAATGCCTCCCCATTATCAGCAATGCCTGCCCATTATCATCATCTTCTCCCCATCATCAATGCCTCCCCATTATCATCAATGCCTGCCCATTATCATCATCTTCTCCCCATCATCATCAATGCCTCCCCATTATCAGCAATGCCTGCCCATCATCACACACACACACACAGAGACACGTCTTACCTGTCCAGCATCCCCGCTCTCTGACACAGCCGGCCGCTGAATGATGACGTCATTCAGCGGCCGGCTGTGAGAGGAAGCGCCGGTGGAGCCCGGAGCTGCAGCAGCGGAGGCACGGGAGAGGTAAGTATTGTGCCAGCTGATGCCGGGGCCCTGAGACTGCCGGAGCGCCTCCGCGGGCCGGTCACTGACAGCCGGCGGGCCGGATGCGGCCCGCGGGCCGCCCCTTGCCCGGGTCTGTTCTAGATGCTTAGCTGCTGGGAAGCTTTGCTGAGGGGATGGGTGCACCCCTAAGAATGCTTCTAAATTTATAGGCCACACTACAGGGTCAGGAGAGAGGGTTTGTGGGAGCTGGTTTGAGATAAATTAGCAGCTGCTCGACACACCATTGGGTGGCTAGATGATCAAAGCCACAATGCCTGGCTCCATCTCTATTCTATAACACCTTTCCCAAGATAATATCTACAGTGACCCCGGCCATGGATATACAGCAGTGCGTATTGAGTGCAATGCAACAGATGAATTATAGCAAGGATTCAGCAAGCAGAGTTCTATACATTATAGTTGTTGCAGGATAATAAGGAGTAGATGATAGACCTCAAGCAGAGTTCTGTACCATTAAAGTTGTTGCAGGATAACAAGGGATTAGATGTTAGACTGCAAGCAGAGTTCTATACCATTAAAGTTGTTGCAGGATAACAAGGAAGAAGATGATAGACTGCAAGGTGATTTCTATACCATTAAAGTTGTTGCAGGATAACAAGGGAGTAGATGATAGACTGCAAGCAGAGTTCTATACCATTAAAGTTGTTGCAGGATAACAAGGCAGTAGATGAGAGACTGCAAGCAGTGTTCTATACCATTAATGTTGTTGCAGGATAACAAGGGAGTGGAAGCTAGACTGCAAGCAGAGTTTTATACCATTAAAGTTGTTGTGGGATAACAAGGAGTAGATGATAGACTGTAAGCAGAGTTCTATACCTGTGAAGAGAGAAGATGGATGTTAATTCCTTGCCATGGATTAACTGCTTCTTCTAGATGCTTGGCTGCTGGGATGCTTTGCTGAGGGGATCTCAGCGCTGAAATCTCATCTCCCGAGATCTTGGTGCTGAGATCTCCATCTGTGCATGCGTCACGCTCCTGGCAGCCATTTTCCTGGAGTCCACCGCATAGGAAATCATGGAACTGCGGGGGCTCTGGCCTTTCACAAATTGTCGGCCGAGCCCGTGCAGCACGGACAACCGGAGCACTGGACACCCGCAGCGGTGTGCCGCACATCCGAACACCCCCTCATCCCAGTCTGTGGCCTGCAGCAGCGCTCCACTCTCTCCTCCTTCAGCCGCGACCTTGGGACCCTGCTCCAACACGGCCAGTAAGGTATATCCGCATTATGAGACGCACCCCAATTTTCCCCCCAAATTTGGGGGAAAATAGTGTGTCTTGTAATCTGAAAAATACGGTATATATGATAGCCACATATTTTTAATGATGTTGAAGTCGGGACTGTGAGGGCTATTGTAGAACCTTAAATTTGCGCCTTTTGACATAGTCTATTGTGGATTTTGACACGTGTTTAGGATCATTATCCATTTGTAGAAGCCATCCTCTTTTCAACTTCAGTTTTTTTACAGATGATGTTATGTTGGCATCAGGAATTTGTTGAAATTTCATTGAATACAGTCTTCCCTCTACTCGTAAAATGTTCCCTGTCCATTTGCTGCAACACAACCCCAAAGCATGATTGATCCACCCTCATGCTTAAACGGGTTGTCTGGGCTTTCTGTATAATTTATGGGTGTACCTAGGATGCAGAATGCTAATTTTGTAATATACTCACTGTCAGCATTCTGCATGGTGTCCTAGGTATCACACTTAGTTTGGTGAGCAGCTCTTTCCTGATTCTGAAGGAGCTGCTCACTCACCGACTTAAGTTTTCCTGTCTGGCAGAGACTGGTGGTAAACACCCCCAGTCTGTGCCAGACCCTCCCCCTTCTGCTCCAGCCTCACAGTGCATCACACAGTGCGAGGCAGCAGGGGAGTGACTCAGCTGATTGGATGAACAAGGAAGCCAGGAAGGAAAAGGCTTATACATAGGTGAGAACAATGTGCTGTGAGCATCCCTCCCTCATCCATCCATGTATCCCTCCCTCATACATCCATCTCTCCCTCATCAATCCATCCCTCCCTCATATATCCATCCCTCCCTGATCTATCAATCCATCCCTCCCTGCCTCCTCTTTCCATCCATCCATTCACACAATCATACACACATCACTATAGACTGAGGTTATGCAGCAGCTGAGGTGTAATATGTGGTATATACAGTATGCAGATATACACACACATCACTATAGACTCTTCACCTCACAGTACTCGTATGTCAGGGATAATATGGAGACATGTGACTATCACCACTGTGGATGTGATGTGGGGACATGGGAAGCTGTCATCACTGTGGATGTGATGTGGTGACATGTGAAGCTCTCACCATTGTGGATGTGGTGTGGAGTTCACTGATTGTGCTGTATTCCACAGACATAGGACACTGTTCTGTTACTTCCAATACTGCAGTGATGACAGAGATCAGCATAGAGGCAGATTTTTGACAGCCAATGAGTGTTCAGAGTGCGGGGCTGGACATTGAGGCCGGGCGGTGCCAACTCTGGTTGTGAGGTTAGATAATACAGCACAGAGCTGTCAAGTTTGGTTGAGCCACAGGTAAATAAAGTGGGTGCTGGGAATGAAATGAAATTCAGGAGGAACAAAAGGTTGAAACAAAAAACAAATATAGGGGTGTTGTACCTCACAGTACAGCACAGACTAGCTTAAAAAAATAGATTTCAGGGTCAGCAACCTTTTAAATGGTTGTCGAGATGTTGTTTTTCTGAGTTCTGTGGCTTTTTTTCTCCACACATACTTTTGATCATTGTGGCCAAAGAGTTCTATTTTAACCTCATCGGTCCACAGTACTTGTTTCCCAAATGCATCAGGCTTGTTTAGATGTTCTTTTGCATACTTCTGACTCTGAATTTTATAGTGAGGACGCAGCACAGGTTTTCTTCTGATGACTTTTCCATGTATACCATATTTATGTAGGTGTCTCTGAACAGTAGAACAATATACCACAACTCCAGAGTCTGATAAATCTTTCTGAAGGTCTTTTGCACTTAAGGAGGGGTTCTGATTCACCACTCTAGCATTCCTACGTGTAGCTCTCATTGAAATTTTCCTTGGTCTTCCAGACCTTATCTTGACCTTCACTGTTCCTGTTCACTGCTATTTCTTAATTACATTTCGAACTGAGGAGAGGGCAACTTGAAAATGCTTTGCTATCATCTTATAGCATTCTCCTGCTTTGTGGATCTCCACCATTTTCATTTTCATAGTTCTAGGTAGCTGCTTAGAAGAATCCATGGCTTCTGTTTATTACACAAGGTTAGAGGAGGCTGAGTTTTTATAAAGCTAGGAAATTTGCATTATCTGGCCTTTCCTAACATTGATAGTAGACAAGCCATAACCTTAACAGGCTAATTAAGGTCTGAAATCATGGTCAAAGTTATCTGAGCACACAAATCTCCAAGGGTGCCCAACCTTTTGCTCTGGCCCTTTTTCCTTTTTGCAATTTTTAATATGTAAAAGATGACAATATATAAAGGAAATGTGTCATCTTTAACTTTAGTCCTTTTAGAGATAATTTCATCTTCAACTTGATTAACTGTTCACAATAACCGGAATTTTGACCAAGGGTTAACAAACTTTTACATGTCACTGTATAATATTCACTAGTTATGACTGATATGAAAAAACTAATAAGCTCCAAATATATTAATTTAACAACAAAGTAATATCACATATACAGTAACTGTAAAGAAAAGTAAGCAAGGATTACCAGCAAGCGCAAGTTAACCCCATTATGTATTCAAAGTAGTTAAATTCCATTAGCCTCTGTTGCAGCTTCAGCGGCACAACGCATGCTCCAAGACGATGCAGCAGAGCCTGATAAGTTACCGTAAATTTTTTTAAAAGGCTGTTATTCTTTTGCCCCGACTCCTATTGATTGATGTTCTGTAGCTTGATTTGTTTATTCACTAGTGATGAAGAAAGATGAGTGAATACCAAAACTGGTAACTCAATGGTGACTCAATGACAGCATGACTAGGTATATTACTAATTACCGCTGTACTAGAATGCATATTGATATATCAGTCCTGTACAAAAAGCTTGATTTATTACAGTAAATTATGATTAATTTTATATATTTTGAATATTGAGATTGTGTGCATATTAATCATCTAGAGATTGTTTTTAGTAATGTAACATTGTGTGTTTGTGTAAATTCAAACTGAAAGGAGCCTTAGTATTTAACTTAAAGGGTAATCTGGGACTTGAAAATGAAAATAGAAATGTGCCAAAGAACTAACAGGCAGGAAATCGCAACTTACCTGCCTGTTGTGCATGGCGCTGTTCTTTCCCGGCACAGAACATTCACAGACCGCTCCTGCCGGGGAAACATCTGCCTCTGCTGATGCGACAGGGCCTGACTTCCTATGTCATTCTAATTGACAGCAGGGATTAACTATCAATCAGAATGACTTCGGACGTCTTGCCCAGTCAACAGAGCGAAGCGGAAAAGAAGCCTCTTCTCTGTAGACATGACGTTAGCAGAGGCTTCTGAATCTCCAGTGGTCTGTGACTTCTCTGTGCCAGGGAAGAACGGCTCCTTGCACAACAGGCAAGTAAGGTGCAATTTCCCTTCACTTTTTTTGTGAACTACATTCCTTACTGCCTAAGTGTAAACCAATCCACATATACCACCTGAGTTGTATTGCGTCATTCATAATGTCCCTGCTACCTAAACTATCCTATTACCTTGAGACACCTGTAACAGTCTTGCTTTGGGAACTGAAACCGCTTCAAACTATTATCCTTGACTTCATATGGAACTCTATGCTATGTGCACACGATGCGGATTTGTTGCTGATCCGCAGCGTTTTTTCCACTCGAAAATGCTCCAAAAGCGCAAGTGATTACTGAAACAATGTTAATCAATGACAATCCAGAATTGGTGTGCACATGCTGCAGAAAATTCCGTCCTGATTTGCAGTTTTTTATTTTCCGCAGCATGTCAATTCTTTTGCGGATCTGCAGCGTTTCTGCACCCATTGACTTCCATTTAGTCAGTCAAATCGCAGCAAAACCACAGGTGTTATAAGGTTGCGGATTTGCTGCCAAAAATGCTGCAGAAAAGAAATGATGTCAGAAGGAGGAAGAGTGTGGGTGGAGAATATGTGTGATCGGAGAATATGTGCATGTGTGTGCACGGGTGTCTCTGCAGGTGTCTGCGTGTGTGTGGGTGTCTGCGGCTGTGTGTGGTAACACTACCGCCAGTACTTTTGGTCACGTGGGACCATACTGGCAGATGTCAGATGAGACTACTGCTGCCATCCGGCTATGTCTGTTGTCACTGATGGCAGTGACAGCAGGTGCCGCTGATGGGAGAGTAGTATCATCTGACTCCGCCTGTGCTCTCAGTTAAAAAAAGTAAAATTACATACATATTCACATAAAAATAAAACCCCATTATACTCACCTCACACCAAAATACCTGACTCCCTAGTCTCCTACAAATAATGTAAAATAATAAACCAACATATACTCCCTGTCCACCATAGTCCAGGTAATCTGAGTGTCCCACGGCGATCTCACTCGTAGAAGTCACATCTCATGACCGCTCTACTCGCCCTTCCGGTGATACACTGACAGGAGGTAATTGCTCCTGCATTGTATCACTGAGTCGCCATGAGAGTTCACTGGAGTTCATCAGCTCCAATACTCTCACTTACGGCACCGCTGCGTGGGAAAGTTCTCACACAGCAGTAGTCTTGGTTTATTATATTATTTTTGTTGCAGGAGATGAGGGAGTCGGGGATTAGGCGTTCAGTAAGTATGGTAAATTAAGATTTAATAAAGGAGTCTGTGTGATTATTTCAAATAAAGGACTTTATTCTGGCTGTGTGTTTATTTACCATATAACTATAGGATTAGTAATGAATAGGTGTCTTACAGACGCTTCTCCATTACTAACCTGTGGGATTGATGTCACCTGACAATACAAAGGTGACATCAACCCCACATATATGAACCCCACTTGGCACCTCTACAGGGCAAGTGGGAGGAGTGAGGCTAAGTGCCAGAATTGGCGCATCTATAAGATGTGCCATTTCTGGGGCGACTGAGAGCTGATGTTTCTAGCCTGAGCGAGTGCCAACATCCATGGCCCTTCTCAGGCTATTAATATGAGCCCACAGCTGTCTGCCTAGCCTTTGCTGGTTCGATTTTATTGGGAGACCCCATGTAAATTTTTTTCTGGGGTTCCCCTGTAAACTAGCCAGTAAAGTCTAAGCAAACATCTGTGAGCTGATATTAATAGCCTGGGAACCTTTATGGCTATTGGCTCCTTCCCAGAATGTTAACATCAGCCCTCAGCCGTCGGCTTTCCCTCTGCTGATTATAAAAATTACGCGTGAGTTCACGCAATTTTTAAAAAAAAAATATTTTGAAAAATAGATATTACGTTTCATGCAGATTTCATGTGTGTGTATGTCTTTATTTAACTTTTTATGTACCATTTTATTAATGAGGGTATCTGGCTGACACCTGTTCATTACTAAACCTTGGGCTTGGTATTAAAATCCACATCAAAACCGTGCGGAATTTCAACTGCGTTTTCTGCTAAGAGAGGCAGAAACCACGCAGAACTTTCCACAAGCAAATTCACAACGTGCACACATAGCCTCAGGGTATGTTTTCACCGTCCGTAACGGCAGCTCTTTGGACGCAGCATATGCCCACTCTGTCCAAAGTGCTGCCCGCTTTTGTACGCATGATGATTCTGCATGTGTTCATTGAACCATGCGGAATCACCGCATCCTATACATTGGACTATGATATTTATCTTGCGGAGAAGGAGCGTCTCCGCAAGATAAATAGACATGCGGTCTAGAAAGACGTTCCGCATGTGCTTTAACATCTGCAGCTGTACGCAGTGTCCAATTTGCAGGGTTTACTGACCGTGGAAACATACCCTTAGAGTCACAGAATACCAAGGTTGGTGATGCTCTCAGGAAAATCACTGTAAGACCTCACAGTCCCAGATTTGGAAAACTACTCGACTCTTTAGATCAATACCCACTTTGACAGTTTATTTACTCTACATGGGTTGAAATTGAGAAATTGTGGCTAGCTCCAGTACACTCTAATACCCTGTTATGGTATTGCAGTTTCCCTATGGCCCATTTTGACATTATAGATCAAATATCTCTCATGAGAAGCTTGTGGAACTCTTGTCTAACACACTTCCCATTAGCCTTCCACCTATCCCCTATGTTTAATCTCCTTTACAATCCAGCAAGAGAGCTTGATGAACAGAATGGTCAGACCCTGGTCCTCAATGGGAATTTTTAGAAATTTTTTTTTTCGTGGGATTGGTTGATTCTAGAAAATTATCCCCTTGGAAACATTTATATTACCAACAAGTCTGACACTATGTTATTTGTACCTTGCTGCCAATTGGTCCCCTTTGAGAGGCTGAAGAACCCCTCCTTCAGTGGTCAAGGTTCTAATCACTGTGATCTACCAAATACTATTCTCCCCTACAATTTCCTCACCCCTGTGCCAAAAATACATGGATAAATAGAAACAGAATCAATATCTCCCCAGAAATGTGAACTACTATATGGAACCTAGTAGCTAAATCCTCTATATGTAACGCCTACAAAGAAACGTAGTTCATACTATTCATGCATTGGTTCATAATACTTACGCTTTGATACTATCTTTCTAAAGCCTTCAATTCTGCCCTTTTTCTAGAGGGTCTTAGCGCATACTTACTTTCTCAGTCATATCTTATGGGAATGTTAGCAGAATGGGAAAGTAGTTAGCCAGATTGTTCTTATACATTTACGCATTTGCTAAATCTCTGACAGCAAGATCCTGGAAAGAATTAATCCCCCCATTTCATCTAGATCTATATGGGCGACTGAAAAAAGTTCACTAACTGGAGCACCTAATGGCCATTTTCAACAACACCCTGGACAAATTTCTATAGAAATGGGACCCCTGGGATATATATGATGCCACAAAGAATTTCCTAGAAACTTGATGGAGTCTCAACCATAATATCTCACTCCTTGATCTCTTTTGTCAAAACCCTCCACTTATCCCTTGTCTTGTGGTATGTACACTCTCTTCTCCCCCCTTTTCATCTTTCTTTTTTTCTTATTAACGTGGAATTGTACATATTGAAAGATCGGAACACTGAACATTGAACTGAATTTAACTGAACTGAATTTAACTGAATTTGAGTTTCTATTAAAATTATGAATAATATGAAAATTGTGAATAATTAGTAAATAATGAATTTTCATTATCATGAAAATTTCAATATTTACAGTTAAAAAATAAATTTAGTGTATGTTTACTCTGTTTAATTAAGTTTACACCAATTGTTAGCTTTCAAAATTGTGCTACATTTCAGGTTGCTACCCCTTTCTGGAATATCTCTTTATGGACAAGCTGTCTTGCTTTTTATTTATACACATTTCAAAATGCTGGTATCACTTTAAAAAGAGTATTTTCCAATAAAATAAATGTATATAATGAGATTATAATAGTTTATGAACTTATCAGTTAAGCTAGAAGTCTGCAGTGGTAATTATTCATGTAGTTAGCTTCAAACAACTGCATAGAAGTCGGAAAACTTAGATTGTTCTGCTAAGTTCAGCTAAAATGATCTCTGTTATCCCGAGAACAGCCCTGAAGAGTTAACTATCCTCATTTTGCTCTGTTCTTATTGACCTCTGCAAGGATTTCAGAAAGCCCTCACATAAAAGATAAGTAATTGACAAAAAATCAACCAAAATGATTGTTACTTTTCTTTTTTAGGTCATCTAAATGGTCAGTGCAGTTGAAAAGTGGTGCAGAACTGCAAAAAAATATTATGCATGAAAATACCTATTATTGTTTACTAAGTATTATAGTTTTTAAATGGAATGTGTAATCAGAAAATTACCTATCATTTAAATCTGATTTTGTGCTATTTCCATATCACGATCTGTATTAAAAGTAAATATTAGAAATCTTTTAGTTTCACACTGGTCACTAGGGTATTTTAGACTCTAGAATCATGTTTTTGTTTTTTTTTTCAGAAAATTCACCTGTACATTAGCAGCTATAGACTTACATATGTGAACCCACAATGGTCACTGAAATAACTTACTACATATCAACTAATGAAAATCAGACATTGCTTTTGAATTCTGATTCAAGAGTAAAAGAAAACTGATAAAAATGGCCTGGAGAAAAATTATGGTAGTCTTAGAAAAGGTCAAAAATAATTTTACTTGTTAATCTAAGGTGCATCATGTAATTAATATCACAGGTTTCAGCAAACTTGTAATCAGTCAGTCTGCCTATTTAGAGGGTAAAAAGTAGTCACTGTGCTGTTTGGTATCATTGTGAGTACCACACTGAACATGGACCAAAGAAAGCTAAGGAGAGAGTTATTTCAGGAAATTAGAAAGAACATTATAGGCAAACATGTTAAAGGTAAAGGCTTTAAGACCATTTACTACAGTTAGGAACAACACTGAGAGATGATGAGATGGTCAGATGGAGGGATGCAAGTGTATCAAATAAAATTAATAAAACAAATAAAAAATATATATTAATAAAAAATAAATGAATAAAAGATAGACATGAAATTAATAAAAAAAGGATTTTATTGACATATAATTAAATACAGATACAACAATAATGCATATAAAAAAAAATGTAATACAATTGAAACACTCCACTGGTAAAATAATTGACCAAGGCAGAAAAAGGATGTAACCAGGAGATTTGTTTGAAAAAGCACTAATTATAAGTGAATAAAGTGCAAGTGTGACAAACACAAATGCTAAAAGCAATAATAAACCACAAATAATAAAACTGTGCACATAAGGCTGTAAAATTTATAACAAAATTAAATGAATAACAACAATAGTGCCAATATGTGCAAAATACAACAAATCAAATGAGTAAAAAGTGCAGAAAAACAAATCCAAGCACATCACATAGATGTGAACTCAATAAAGTGAAGCAAAATCACATTTGGAACACTGTGTATAAAAATGAGTGCCCAAAGACAATTGTGAAGAGCCCAATCACCAAGTATAAATGGTGCTGCTAATACCTGGAAGCCGAGGACAAATGGAGTGCCACAGTAAGCGTGCCCCTACACACGTTTCGGAAATTAGATCCTTCGTCAGCCGGATAGCAGCAGTAGTCTCATCTGACATCTGCCAGTATGGTCCCACGTGACCAACAGTACTGGCGGTAGCGTTACCACACACAGCCGCAGACACCCACACACACGCAGACACCCACAGAGACACCCGCACACACACGCACATATTCTCCGATCACACATATTCTCCGCCCACACATATTCTCCGCCCACACACTCTTCCTCTTTCTGACATCATTTCCTTTCTGCAGCATTTTTGGCAGCAAATCCGCAACCTTATAACACCTGTGGTTTTGCTGCGGATTTGACTGACTAAATGGAAATCAATGGGTGCAGAAACGCTGCAGATCCGCAAAAGAATTGACATGCTGCAGAAAATAAAACGCTGCAAATCAGGACGGAATTTTCTGCAGCATGTGCACACCAATTCTGGACTGTCATTGATTAACATTGTTTCAGTAATCACTTGCGCTTTTGGAGCATTTTCGCGTGGAAAAAACGCTGCGGATACGAACAAATCCGCACCGTGTGCACATAGCTTAGAGTTCCATATGAAGTCAAGGATAATAGTTTGAAGCGGTTTCAGTTCCCAAAGCAAGACTGTTACAGGTGTCTCAAGGTAATAGAATAGTTTAGGTAGCAGGGACATTATGAATGACGCAATACAACTCAGGTGGTATATGTGGATTGGTTTACACTTAGGCAGTAAGGAATGTAGTTCACAAAAAAAGTGAAGGGAAATTGCACCTTACTTGCCTGTTGTGCAAGGAGCCGTTCTTCCCTGGCACAGAGAAGTCACAGACCACTCCTGCTGGAGATTCTTCGTCAGGATCTAATTTCCGAAACGTGTGTAGGGGCACGCTTACTGTGGAACTCCATTTGTCCTCGGCTTCCAGGTATTAGCAGCACCATTTATTATTGGTGATTGGGCTCTTCACAATTGTCTTTGGGCACTCATTTTTATGCACAGTGTTCCAAATGTGATTTTGCTTCACTTTATTGAGTTCACATCTATGTGATGTGCTTGGATTTGTTTTTCTGCACTTTTTACTCATTTGATTTGTTATATTTTGCACATATTGGCACTATTGTTGTTATTCATTTAATTTTGTTATAAATTTTACAGCCTTATGTGCACAGTTTTATTATTTGTGGTTTATTCTTGCTTTTAGCATTTGTGTTTGTCACACTTGCACTTTATTCACTTATAATTAGTGCTTTTTCAAACAAATCTCCTGGTTACATCCTTTTTCTGCCTTGGTCAATTATTTTGCCAGTGGAGTGTTTCAATTGTATTAAAAAAATTTTTTTATATGCATTATTGTTGTATCTGTATTTAATTATATGTCAATAAAATCCTTTTTTTATTAATTTCATGTCTATCTTTTATTCATTTCTTTTTTATTAAAATATATTTTTTATATATATATATTTTTTATTTGTTTTATTAATTTTATTTGGTACACTTGCATCCCTCCATCTGACCATCTCACCATCTCTCAGTGTTGTTCCTATATATACCCGGATGGTTTGCCATCCTACTTTCTTGGCTGTATCTTAAATTAGTATTAATTTATATTTATTTATTATTATTTTTTTAATGAATTGTAATTGATTTTTTTGATATAGCTTTGTGTGTCTTTAACATTTACTACAGTTGCATATATTATTCTGAGGTTTAAGGTCAATGGCACTATAACAAGCCTCCCTGGAGGAAATTGATGACAGATTGAAGAGATGGATAATAAAAATTTTAACTGAAGAGCCCATAACAACCTTCAAACAGATAGAAGTGAACTCTAAGGTCAAGGTACATCAGTGTCAGATCGCACCATCCATCAATGTCTTGACCAAAGTGAACTTCATGGAAGATGACTCAGGATGAAACCACTGTCGACAGCAAATCATAAGAAAACAAGACTGGAATTTGCCAAAATGAGTAATAGTAACAAGCCTTACCCGTTACCTCTCCACTCACTCCCTTCTAGACCCTTCACAGTCCGGCTTCCGCCCCCTACATTCGACTGAAACTGCACTCATCAAAGTGACCAATGACCTTCTGACAGCAAAACGTAACGGTGACCACTCTGCTCATTCTTCTAGACTTTTCTGCAGCTTTCGACACAGTTGACCACCGTCTCCTACGGTCTAGGCTCCAGTCACTAGGTATTAAGGACACTGCTCTCTCCTGGCTCTCTTCCTATCTTTCTGACCGCTCCTTCAGTGTTTCGTTCTCTGGCTCCACGTCATCTCCTCTTCCTCTCGCTGTCGGGGTACCCCAGGGCTCAGTCCTTGGCCCCTTCTCTTCTCTCTCTACACGGCCCCAATTGGACAGACCATCAGCAGATTTGGCTTTCAGTACCATCTTTATGCTGATGACACACAACTATACACGTCATCCCCCGACCTTACCCCCGCTGTACTACAGAACGCCAGTGACTGTCCGCAGTCTCCAACATCATGTCCGCTCTCTATCTGAAACAACCTCTCCAAAACTGAACTTCTGCTCCCGCCGTCTACTAACCTCCCTAAATTTGACATTTCCCTCTCCGTGGGTGGCACCATAATAACACCCAGGCAGCAGGCTCGCTGTCTGGGTGTTATGTTTGACATCAATCTCTCCTTCACCTCCCATATACAATCTCTTGCCCGCTCATGCCGCCTACACCTAAAGAACATCTCTAGAATCCGCCCTTTTCTCACCATGGAAACAACAAAAACCCTCACTGTAGCATTGATCCACTCCCGCCTAGACTACTGCAACGCTCTATTACTTGGCCTCCCCATTACTCGACTATCCCCTCTCCAGTCCATCCTTAATGCAGCAGCCAGAGTCATCCATCTGGTTAATCGGTACTTGGACGCATCCGCTCTTCGCCAGTCCTTACACTGGCTGCCCATTCATTATAGGATCCAATTCAAAGTACTTGTTCTCACCCACAAAGCTCTCCACAGTGCAGCACCCCCTACATCTCCTCACTCATTTCTGTCTATCGGCCTAACCGACTGCTGCGCTCTGCAAATGACTTTGGACTAAACTCTGCACTAATCCGTACCTCCCGACTCCAAGACTTCTCCCGCGCTGTGCCAATCCTCTGGAATACTCTACCCCAAGAAATTAGGACTATCCACAATTTGCATGGTTTCAGGCGCTCCCTCCAAACACATTTGTTCAGAGCGGCCTATCACATTCACTAATCAAAGTCATTCTATGTGTAAGTGTGTGTGTGTAGCACATTCACTATCTCCATCCATCCCTCACTCCCTCCAGATGGCTGGACCATCATTGTAAATACACCATTGTATATACACACCTGTACTTTGTATCTCCCCCACCTCATTGTAGATTGTAAGCTCTCACGAGCAGGGTCATCTTATTTTGCTTTAATTATTGTATTGTTAACGCTGTTACTTATGACTTGTGTTTTGAAACTGTAAAGCGCTGCGGAATATGTTGGCGCTATATAAATAAAGATTATTATTATTAAGCGTCAAAGCTTTTGAAAGAATGTCCTTTTCATAGATGAGACAAAACTGGGGCATTTCTATTGTCACAGCTCCCGGGTGTAACTGCTGCTGGGAGGGCTGCGCGCCGCAGCAAGGGAGCTGAGAGCAGAGTGGCAGAGAACTCACCAGGTAACAAGCAGGACCTGAACCATGTGACCGGGTGAGAAGTGGCCGAGGACGATAGACACCATAGAGTAGTCAGAAGTGCCCAGGTCAAAACCATTAGATAATGAGGTATCAAAGGGGAGAGACTGAGGGATTGTCAAAAGGAAGCCAGAGGTCAGGAAGCCAAGAGAGTTAACGAACCAAGTCAAGCACAGAGAGTAAAACAAACAGACGTAAGCTGAGCACACACACCAGTGTGTCAGGCACATAGACTAAACGAAAGTATAGCTGACAGGGAATCCTAGTCCAGAATGTGTATAAATATCCCTCCCAGATCCAAAGGTAGGCCACCACAATTAACCCTGAGAGCAGGGCATTCTCCCTGTCCAAACTATGACAGTACCTCATTCTTAACGGGGGGCCACTGGACCCCAGGTTTCTCAGGATATCTGGCATGAAAGGCCCGCACCAGTCAGTGTGCACAGAACTGGCCAGAACTCATGACCAATCCTCAAGGGAATATCCCTTCCAATATATTAGGTACTGAAGCCTCCGGCGCACCCACTGTGAGTCAATGATGTGTCCAACCTCGTACTCCAGCTGACCCTCTACCAACACTGGCGGGACATCGGATGAGAAATCTTCCCTAACTGTCCCCACAGGCTTTAATAGGGACCTTTGGAAGACATTAGATATTTTGAAGGAAGTGGGAAACTAATCTGTAGGCCACTGGGTTGATCACCTACACAATCTTGTATGGACCAATAAACCTGGGGACCAGCTTCATAGAGGGTATCTTAAGCTTGATGTTACGGGTGGACAACCACACTTTCTCCCCTACTGCCAATGCCGGAGCTGGCCCCTTCTCCTGTCCGCAAATCGTTTGTACCTTTTCTGGTCTTTAGAGATGTTCCCCTGAACCTCACTTGAAAGGGTTCTCAAATGTTGTACCATGCCTTTGGCACCAGGACAATCTGAATCCAGGCTGGAAAACTCCCCAAACTGTGGGGTAAACTCATAATTGACCTGAAATGAAGACTTTCCAGTAGACTGATTAATACGACAGTTGAACGCAAATTCTGCCATAGGCAATATCTCACACCAGTCCTCCTGTCTGGAAGATGCCAGGCATTTCAGAATTTGCTCCAACGACTGGTTCGTGCGTTTAGTCTGTCCCTTTAGATTCCGGGTGATATGCAGTGGAAAATGACAACATGATACCTAACTTCCCACAAAACGCTCTCCAAAACCTGGCCACAAACTTCACACCCCTGTCTGACACGACATTCACAGGCACTCCATGCAACCGAACTATGTGCTGTATAAGTAAGCGAACCAAGGTTTCGGCAGATGGCAACGCGGGCAACGTTACAAAGTGGGCTTATTTGAAGAACCTATTCACCACCACCCATACCACAGAGTTGCCCCTGGAAGGAGGAACATTCGTGACAAAGTCCATGGACAGATGTGTCCATGGTTTATCCGGAATTGGCAAAGGCACCAATTTCCTGGCCTGCCGGATCTGAAAGGATTTAGAGCGGGCGCACACCCCACATGTATTCACAAATCTTTTGATATCAGTAACCATAGAGGGCCACCAAAAACCCCTAGCCACTGCCCCCCGGGTAGCTGCAATCCCAGGGTGAGCACTTAACACAGAATCATGAAATTCCTGCAGGAGTGTGAGATGGAAATGTTTGGGTACAAACAATTTACCTGGGGGTTTATTCCTGGGAGCCCGTGCTTGTGCTTCCAGAATCTCTCTCTGTAACTCAGATGAGACTTCTGCCACAACCACTCCCGATTGAAGAATGGAGGATTGGGGTTCTGGAGGGGACACAGAATCAAAGCTTCGGGATAAGGCATCCGCCTTTACATTTTTAGAACCCAGACGGAACTCGATATAGGCCAAATTCTTATGATCAGTGATGACCGTAATGGGATGAACGGCCCCCCTCCAGAAAATGCCTCCATTCTTCGAAGGCCAATTTAACCGCCAACAATTCCCTGTTGCCGATATCATAATTTCTCTCGGCTGAAAATAATTTTTTAGAGAAAAAGGTGCAGGGCTTGAGGTTAGTAAGGGTGGAAGGGCCCTGGGACAACACTGCCCCCACCCGCACCTCAGAAGCGTCGACCTCCACGATAAAAGGTCTTGATGGATCTGGTTGTACCAACACGGGGGGCTAAAGTAAAACATTTCTTCAATGACAAGAATGAATTTTTTGCAACCACAGACCAATTTTTTACATCCGCCCCTTTGAGAGTGAGGTCTGTCAAAGGTTTCACCACCTGCGAAAACCCTTTAATGAACTTCCTATAGAAGTTAGCAAAGCCCAGGAATCGCTGCAACCCCTTCAGGTCATGAGGCTGCACCCAATCCATAATGGCCTGGACCTCCTAGGATCCATGCAGAATCCCTCCCCAGATACAATTAAGCCCAGAAAAGGCAGTTCTTGCACAAAGAATGAACATTTCTTCAGTTTAGCGTATAAATGGTTCTCCCTGAGTCTCATAAGAACCATACGCAGATGGTGTAAATGAGATTGACTGTCCTCTGAGTATATCAAGATGTCATCCAGGTAGATGACTACATAATGCCCTATCAGGTCAGAAAAAAATAACATTAATGAAATTCTGGAAAACAGCAGGGGCGTTAGTGAGATCGAAAGGCATAACCTGGTTTTCAAACAGCCCCTTGGTCATCAGGAACGCTGTTTTCCATTCATCTCCCTCCCTGACCCTTATAAGGTTATAAGCCCCTCTTAAATCGAGCTTAAAAAACTATTTGGCCCCGTGAGTTGGTTGCATAGATCAGGGGGAGAGGGTACGTGTTTTTTACAGTAATTTTGTTCAGTTCCCAAAAGTCGAGGCACTGTCGCAAACCACCATCCCTTTTCTTTACAAAGAAAAACCCTGCTACCATAGGTGAGACAGAAGGCCGAATAAGCGCCTTGCGGAGGCTCTCTGTGATGTACTCTTTCATGGCTTGGCGCTCAGGCCCGGACAAATTAAACAAACGAGAATTGACTAATTTGGCTCCTGGGACTAAATCAATGACAGTCAAAAGGTCTATGTGGTGGAAGCTCCTCAGCCTCGATTTCGGAAAACATGTCTTTGAAAGCCTTCAGGTATTCTGGAATACCCTACAGACCGACAGACGACACAGATTTTACCGGGTTAACAAGAGGTACCAGATTACAACATAGACCGTTATCCTTACATCCCCATTGAGTGATCTCCTCCGCCACCCAATCAATGACAGAATTGTGGCGTTGCAGCCAGGGCATCCCCAGTACCAGTCCAGCAGCAGATTATTCAGAACAAAACTTAACTTTTCCACGTTAGTGGAACCCACTTTCAGAGAAAAGACATCAGACATGAAACAAATTCAATCCCGGGTAAGAGGGGAATAATCAATAGCCACAATTTTAACAGGGTCTTTCAGCCTGACTGTCCCTATCTTATTAAGAGTCACAACTTGGGCATCAATCAGATTAAATGGAGAAACCATAGTCAACAAAGGACCGCCAGCAAGTTCTAATTCCACCTGGAGCACAATTTTAGCAAGCGAGGAAAAAATGTACCTGGGAGTCTGGGCAACCTCCTCAATGTTGCCCAGACTCAGTCATTTCCCAACAGCTTCACTGAAGAGGGGCAGGAGGGACAGTCCCTTTTTTGGCTGTTGTATGGCGGAATAAACCTCATTGAAATACATTTCACCTGGATGGAGAGCTGTTTCTTTTGTTCTGTTTTGAGTCCCTTTCCAATGTCCAGAGGCTCCACAGTAAAAGCATGGTTGGTTGTCTCTACGGTGTCTTCTCCACGGGCTCTGTCGGGTGCAGTGTCACACAGGTTGGAGTAAAGGGAGTCTCTTGTTGCATCACTCCTCTAGCACGGAGTCTCCGGTCCATACGAACCGCCTGCATCATGGCGTCCTCCAGTGTATCAGGGGAGGATGTAATGCCAGAGCATCCTGTAGATGGTCAGACAGGCCCCTGCGGAACAACCCCCTCAGGGCAGCGTCATTCCAGGATACTTTGGCGGCCCAACGTCTAAACTCTGAGCAGAACTATTCATCGTAGTGCCTCCCCTGTGTCACACTCATCACCATATCCTCTGCCAGACACACTCTATCAGGCTCGTCATAAATTTTACCCAGAGCCTCAAAGAACAGGTTTGCAGACATATGTTCAGGAGCAGAGGAAGAGAGAGAGAAAGCCCATGCCTGTGGAGCCCCCCTTAACAAGCCCCCCTTTACGATCCCCACCCTCTGCCTTTCATTTTCAGTGGGCCCAGGAACGCAACTCAAAAAGCAACTTGCATTCCTCCTTAAAGACCCTGAACAATTTTTTATCTCCGGAAAAATTGTCATGTAACTTTAACGGTGGCTCAAGGTCTGCTAGGGATACATCAGTGGGACCCCCCTCCCGGAACCCCGATGGAACAGACCCCTGTAGAGCGCCTGCCACATCTCTCTGAACCTACTGGAGTGAACCAGACTTGCTGCTCCATGGACAGCTTATGCATAAGCTGTGAGAGCTCATTAACCTGCTCCGTGAGAGCCGGTATCGGATCCATATTACTCTAGCACCCCACCACTAGGGAAAGACTGTAAGGTCAACTATTATGTCACGGCTCCCGGGTGTAACTGCTGCGGGAGGGCTGCGTGCCGCAGCAAGGAAGCTGAGAGCAGAGCGGCGGAGAACTCACCGAGCAACAAGCAGGAACTGAACCACGTGACCGGGTGGGAGGTGGCCGAGGGCGGTGCCGGGGTGCAGAGGAGACGATAGACACTGGAGAGTAGTCAGATGTGCCAAGGTCAAAACCAGTAGATAACGAGGTACCAGAGGGGAGAGGCAGAGGGATTGTCAAAAGGAAGCGGAGGTCAGGAAGCCAAGAGTTAACGAACCAAGTCAAGCACAGAGAGTAAAACAAACAGACGTAAACCAAGCACACACACCAGGGGGTCAACACACAGACTAAACGAAAGTATAGCTGACAGGGAATCTTAGTCCAGAGGGTGTATAAATTCCCCTCCCAGATCCAAAGGAGGCCACCACAATTATCCTGAGAGGGCAGGGCATTAACCCTGTCCAAACCATGACACTATAAGCAAGGTGGATTTGATTTAAATCAAACTGATTTAAATCACGATTTAAATCACGATTTAAATCACTAGTCAGTAAGGCTTGATTTAAATCAGTGATTTAAATCAAAGTTTCTACCTAAACTAGTTCTTGCTACTTTAACATGCAAGTAGATGAAGATTTTTAGAATCACTTTTTATATTACTTTTTTCTCCCCAGTTTAATGGGTTAATCATTCATATTTGGACACCACTGTTCTGTTGTACTTAGGAAGGAGAAAAATAATCCTGACCTGACTTGTCTGTCTGTGGCTATGCCGCCAGTATTGTGCTCAAAGTTTTCACTTTCATTTTCTTGTCTGCTTGCCCTTCCTCCTCCTCACACTTAGATTCACATTCTTCTCCAAACAATCAGAAACATATTGTCTAACTTCTTGGACTTGGCACTGAAGGGTTGATTCTGTATTCATATAGGTTTGTAGAACAATAGGATTAAGGTCTTTTTCTCAACTCTGTTCATGTTGTAACATTTTTGCCGTGAAGAAGAGGCTGGGACCTCTGCGGAGTCAAATTCATTTTTGAGAACTGCGTAAGTAAAGCGAGCATCTGTGATAATATAGGAGAGAAACTGCCCACTGGCACTAATCCTACAGAAACCTCTGGAAGAGCATGGCATTGTGAATGTTACACATATACAGCCTTTATTCTACTGAGTTAAACAACTCAGCTTTATCTCATGATGGAAGAACCTTTGGATGGTAAAATATTTTCCTCAAAAAGCAGTTTATTGAAAAAATCTGATTTAAATCAAAAAAATCTGATTTAAATCAAAAAAATCCGATTTAAATCAAAAAAAATCCGATTTTTTGATTTTTATCCACCCTGACTATAAGTCACATCAGCTTTATGTTCTCAAATGCAAAAATGAATCATACAAAGAAAAGAACGTTGCACTGTGAAACATGAAAGCAGATCGGTTATGTTTTGGCGCTGTTTTATTGCATCTGGCAAATTATGTCTTCAATTTGTGCAGGGTATAATTTATGTGAATAATTTTCTGCCCAATGATGACAAAAGTATTCTCGAAGTGATACCTTTATTGGCTAACCAGACAAAAAAAGGTTTGCAAGCTTTCAGAGCACTGGGGCTCCTTCTTCAGGCAGATTATAAATTGATTAATAAGAAAAAGGCACAACATTTAAGGGATAGTACAGTAGGATATTTGTTCATGAGGTGGGACGTGCTAACACAGTACCACAATATAATTTGTTATTGTACTGCAGGGTATAATGAAAACTCAAGATTTTCAAAGCATTCTGGAGCGGAATGTGATGCCCAGTGTCTTATTCGCAAGTCATGGGTCAACCAACAGAATAATGACCCAAAACACAGCTAAAAGCATCCAAGAATCCAAGTGCCAAGTCCCTGATTAGGGATGAGCGAGTAGTGAGATATTCGGACTCGCTATACTCGTAATGAATAGATCCTAATACCGGGTATTCTTTATGAGTAGCGAGTCCAATACAAGTTAATGTGAAATGCGAGTAATGTGTGCATGATTGTTTAAATGAAGGTGGTATTCTGGAGGAGGAAGAGTGTGTGGGCGGAGAATGTGTGTGGGCGGAGACTGTGTGGGCGGAGAATGTGTGCATCTGTGTGGGGTCTGTGTGTATCTATGTGTGGGGCTGTGTGTAGGCAGGCATCATCCAGTGGGGCTACAAGTCCTATCTGGGTATGTCTGCTACAGTGACAGCATTAGCGGATGATGGGACAGTAGTAGTCCCATCATCTGGTTAATGTGTTGAATAGTAAAAAAAAACCACATACAGACATAAAGTACATACTTACCATATACAGCTAATCTCCGAAGCCTTTGATCACCTGGAAAAAAAAAATAATAAACAATATACTCCCTGTTCCGACGTAGTCCATATAATGATTGTCCCACGACAATCTCCCGTGGAGAGCTGTCTGTGACCACTCTCCAGGGGCTCCGGTGTACAGTGAACAGGGAATGCTTCTGCTGGGGGAGGGTGAGTATGACGGGGGAGAATGGAGGAGGACAGGGAAGCACGGAGCAGGATGGGGGAGGACGGGGGAAGCACCAAACAGGATGGGGGAGTACAGAGGAGGACACACGGAGCACAGAGGAGCACGAGCAGGATGGGGAGCACAGAGGAGGACGCGGAGCACAGAGGAGCCCGAAGCACAGAGGAGGACGCGGAGCACAGAGGAGCATGGAACTGGACGGGGGGAGCACAGAGGAGGACGAGGAGCATGGAGCAGGACGGGGGAGCACAGAGGAGGACACAGAGCACAGAGGAGCATGGAGCAGGACGGGGGAGCACAGAGGAGGAAGCAGAGCACAAAGGAGCACGGAGCAGGATGGGGTAGCATAGAGGAGGACGTGGAGCACAGAGGAGCCACACAGAGCAGGACAGGGATGAGGGGACAATGTACACCCAACTTATACTCGAGTCAATAAGCTTAACCCAGTTTTCCATGGCAAAATTAGGGCCTCAGCTTACACTCGTCGGCTTATACTCGAGTATATGTAATTCCACTTGTGTTAATTCATAATTTTGATGCCTTCAGTGTGAATTTCCAATTTTCATAGTCGTGAAAATACAGAAAATCTTTAAATGAGAAAGGTGTGTCCAAACTTTTGGTCTGTACTGTACCTAATAGATAGCTATTTCTATAGATGGATAGATCTATAGATAGATAGATCTATAGATATATCTATAAATAGATATATCTGTACATAGATATATCTATAGATAGATAGATCTATAGATAGATAGATATATCTAAAATAGATAGATAGATAGATATCTATAGATAGATAATTATATCTATAGATAGATAATCATAAATAGATGGATATATAATACGAAGACCACCGAGGTAACCCGAGTTCATGCTCTCACTTTACAGCACCATTGCTGAGAAATTTATCACGCAGCTGTGCCGCAAGTGAAAAGATGAACTCAGGTGACCTCGGGGCGGATTGATTCACAGCGGGAGCATTATCTCCCGTCACTGTACATCGGAGCCCCTGGAGAGCGGTCACATCTGCTGATGTGACCGCTCTCCACGGGAGATCGTCATGGGACAGGTCATTATTATATGGATTTACGTAGGCACAGGGAGATATTGTTTATTTATTTTTCAGGTGATCGAGGGCTTCGGGGATTAGCTGTATATGGTGAGTATTTACTCTATGTCTGTATGTGTTTTTTTACTATTCAACACATTAGCCTGATGATGGGACTACTCCTGTCCCATCATCCGCTAATGCTGTCACTGTAGCAGACATAGCCGTATGGGACTTGTAGTTCCATCGGACGATGCCTGCCTACACACAGACCCACACACACAGCCCCGCAGACACAGATACACACAGACCCCAGTACACAGACACGCACACATTCTCCGCCCACACACATTCTCCGCACACACATAGTCTTTAGAGCCTATGATGAGTGATAGCCTATTACTCATCTATGACTCTGCCCGGCCAGCCAATCATAGTAATGCCACAACCAAGAAGACTGCGACATTACTGTGATTGGCTAACATGCTGAGCGGGAGATCCGAATATTGTGAGGCTAGTAGTGAAATACTCGCTGTGTTTCAAGTACCACATTGCTCACCAAGTACCGAATTCTTGCAAGTATACTCACTCATCCCTAACCATGATCTAAATCATACTGAACATCTGTGGAAGGGGCTGAAAATGCAGTCTGGAAAAGGCACCCTTCAAACCTGAGACAGCTGGACAGTTTACTTACAAGAAGTGGACCAAAATACCTATGAACAGGTGCAGAAGTCTTATTGAGATTTACAGAGATTGTTTACAATGCGTGCAACAAAAGGTTGTGCAACAAAATATTAACCCCTTTAGGCTAAGTTCACACGTTGCGCACTTCTCTGCCACGGGAAATACGCATTTTTTTTTGATGTGTATTCCCGCCAAAAAACTAGCGTTTTGCAAGCAAATTTTAGCTTGCAAATGCTAGCGTTTTCCTACGATCTGTAGCATCGCTTGGAAAACTGATTGACAGGTTGGTCACACGAGTCACACATAGTGTTTGACTCGTGTGACCAACTTTTACTATTGATGCCGCCTATGCCGCATCAATAGTAAAAAGATCTAATGTAAAAATAATAAAAAAAAATAATAAATACGGTTAATGATATTCTCACCTTCCGGCAGCCCCGCAGCTTTCCCGCCTCTCAGCGACGCTCCCGGCAACTCCCGTTCCCAGGCGTCCTTTGCGACAGACCCAAGATGACGAAAGCATCATGCGAGACCGCTACGTCATCTGGGGTGATTGTCGCAAAGGACTCTGGGAACGGGAGCGTTCTGAGAGGCGGGAAAGCTGCGGGGGCCGCCGGAAGGTGAGAATATCATTATTTATTATTTTAATTATTGTTTTACCAGGGATATGGTACCCAGGGCCTGGAGGAGAGTCTCCTCTCCTCCGGACCCTGGGTACCATCCGCACATGAACCGCTTACATTCCGCATAGTCACATAAGGAAAGTAAGTGGTTCAATGCATTCCTATGGCGGCGATTCCGCCGAGATTACGCAAAATTAATGAACATGTTGCTATTTTTTCCGCAAAAGCGTTTTTTCGCTTAAAAAAACGCTGCATGTGCACAAAAAATTGCGGAATCCATTTAAATGATTAGGAGCTTAATGCTTGCATTTTTTTTCGCATTTTTGCCGCGGGAAAAAACACGAAAAAAATGCTAAAATTCCTGCCGTGTGCACTTAGCCTTACTCGCAAGAGTGGTTTACATATTAATGACTAGGCTAATTTTTACAATTCTGACCCCTGTCCCCTTTATGAGGTAATAACTCTGGAACGCTTCCATGGATCCCGGTGATTCTGACATTGTTTTCTCGTGACATATTGAAACTTCATGACAGTGGTAAAATTTTTTTTTATATGACTTGCTTTTATTTGTGAAAAAATGGAAATTTGCGAAAATTTTGAAAATGTCGCAGTTTTCCAAACTTTGAATTTTCATTCCCTTAACTGAGAGAGATGTCACACAAAATACTTAATAAGTAACATTTCCCCATGTCTACTTTACATCAGCACAATTTTGGAACCAAAATTTTTTTTTTAGGAAGTTATAAGGGTTAAAAGTTGACCAGCGATTTCTCATTTTTACAAACACAATTTTTTTTTAGGGACCACATCACATTTGAAGTCACTTTGAGGGTCTGTATGATAGAAAATACCCAAAAGTGACACCCATTCTAAAACCCCGCACCCTTCAAGGTGCTCAAAACCACATTCAAGAAGTTTATTGATCCTTCAGGTGCTTCACAGAATTTTTGAAATGTTTAAAAAAAAATGAACATTTAACTTTCTTCCACAAAAAAATTACTTCGGATCCAATTTTTTTATTTACCAAGGGAAACAGGAGAAATTGGACCCCAAAAGTTGTACAATTTGTTCTGACTACGCTGATAACCCATATATGCAGGTAAACCACTGTGCGCATGGCAGAGCTCGGAAGGGAAGGTGCCCGTTTGACTTTTCCAATTCTAACCCCAACACACTCCTAACTCTAATCCCAAACCCTAACCCTAACCATAAACCTAAACAGTGGAAACCTGCACAAGTGACACCATTTTGGAAAGTAGACCCCCTAAGGAACTTTCTAGATGTGTGGTGGCACTTTAAACCCCAAGTGCTTCTCAAAGTTTATAATGTAGAGCCGTAAAAAAAATATATATATATATATCATTTTTTATTTTACCAAGGGTAACAGGAGAAATGGGACCATAAAAGTTGTTGTGTAATTTGTCCTGAGTACGCTGATACCCCATATGTTGGGGTAAACCACTGTTTGGGCGCATGGTAGAGCTCATAAGGGAAGGAGCGCCGTTTCGACTTTTCTATGCAAAATTGTCTGGAATTGAGATCAGACGCCATGTCGCGCTTGGAGAGGCCCCTGAAGTGCCTTAACAGTGGAAACCACCCAATTCTAACTCCAACCCTAACCCCCAAAACCACTCCTAACTAATCCCAACCATAACCCTTACCTCAAACATAACCCTAACACACCCCTAATCCCAACCATTACCCTAATCTCAACACTAACCCTAAAACCCAACTCTAAACCTAATCCTAACTTTATCCCCAACCCTAATCCTAACTTTAGGCCCAACCCTAACTTTAGCCCCAACCCTAACTTTAGCTCAACCCTAACCCTAACTTTAGCCCTAACCCTAATGGAAAATGGAAATAAATACATTTTTTTATTTTATTATTTTTCCCTAACTAAAAGGGTGATAAAAGGGGGTTTGATTTACATTTATAGGGGTTTTTATAGTGAGTTTTTATGTTTGGCAGCAGTCACATACTAAAAGACGCTTTTTATTGCAAAAAATAGTTTTTGCATCACCACATTTTGAGAGCTTTTGGTCCACAGAGTCAGCCCCTGTGCCACATTTTGGCCCACAGAGTCGCCCCTGTGCCGGTCCAGAACACTGCGATCATTCACAGTGGTCGGGGGGTTAAGGTGTCGAGAGCTGTCCGAGACCGTGCCTGGCACTTAGTGCCAGATATCAGCTGTGAGAATCAGCTGACACCCGGCGGCGATAAGTCGCGCTCCCTCCGTGAGCGCGGCTGATCGCCTATGACTATTCCGTCCATGGGCATTAAGTCCCAGGGCACATGGACGGGATAGTACGTTCAGTGTCAGAAAGGGATGGATTAAGGGTATTATCATTTTTGTCCATGCCATTTTATTTTTTTTTTAAATGTTTGTGTTGAACCACAAATCAAAAGCAATGTCTGATTTCAATGATCTGATATTCAATAATTTAAATTGAAAACTATTCTTGTCAGCTGCAAATATTTCAGTGATTTTAGCAGAAGGGTGGGCCCGCAATTTTGCCCTAAAAACATACCCCCAACCCTTTCTTTTTTTTTTGACACCTCTAATTTAAGAGGCTGAAGACCCAATCCACTGCAGAGGTGGCTGGCACCTTTTGGTGTGTCCCCAGCGTTTAAATTTTCCCCCCGTGGGGGGGCAAAAATAACCCCCAGGCAGCAGGCTCGCTTCTGGGGTTATTTTACATCAATCTCCCCCTTCACCCCCCATATAAAATTCCTTGCCGCTCATGCCCCCCCTACCCCTAAAAAACATCTCTAAAATCCCCCCTTTTTTCACCGGGAAAAAACAAAAACCCTCACTGTGCTTTGATACTCCCGCCAGATCTGCAACGCTCTATTATTTGGCCCTCCCATACTGACTATCCCCTCCCCATCCTCCTTAATCAGCAGCCAGGTCTCCATCTGGTTAATGGGTATTTTGCCTCCGCTCTTCGCAGCCCTTCACGGGCCCCCATTATTATGGACCAATTCAAGTACTTGTTCTCACCCACAAAGTCCCCACAGTGCAGCCCCCCCTACATCCCCACTATTTCTGTCTATCGGGAAAAGAGCTGCCCTTGCAAGACTTTGGATAAACTCTGCACTAATCCGTCCCTCCCGACTCCAGCTTCTCCCGCGCTGTCCCCAATCCTCGGGAATACCTCCCCCCAAGAAATTGGGACTACCCAAAATTGCATGGTTTAGGCTCCCTCCAAAACACATTTGTTTCAAGGGCCCTATCACATTCATAATCAAAGTCTTTTAGGTAAGGGGTGTGTTAGCACTTCACTATCCCCTTCCTTCCCTCCCCCCCCCTCAGAGGGCGGACCTCATTGTAATAACCATTGTAATTACAAACCTTTTTTGTATCCCCCCACCTCATTGTAGATTGTAAGTCTCACGAGAAGGGCCCTTTATTTTGCTTTAATTATTGTATTGTTACGCTTTACTTATGACTTGTGTTTTTAAAAATGAAAGGTGCGGGAAAATGTTTGGGGCTATATAAATAAAGATTATTATTATTTAAAGGGCAAAGCTTTTGAAAGAATGTTTTTCATAGATGAGACAAAACTGGGGCATTTTTATTTTTCACACTCCGGGGTAAATGCTGCTGGAGGGCGCGCCGCAGCAAGGGAGCTGAGAGCAGAGTGGAGAGAAATCACGGTAACAAGCAGGGCCTGAACCCTGTGACCGGGTGAGAATTTGGCCGAGGACATTGACACCCTAGGTAGTCAGAAGTGCCCAGGTCAAAAACCCTTGATAATGAGGTATCAAAGGGGAGAGATGAGGGATTTCAAAAGGAAGCCGAGGTCAGGAAGCCAAAGATTTTAAAAACCAAATCAAGCACAGAGAGTAAACAAACAGAGTAATGAGACAAACCATGTTCAGGCCAAACTAAACAAAGTATAGTGCAGGGAATCCTAGTCCAGAATGTGTTTTAAAATATCCCCCAAACCAAAGGAGGCCACCCCAATTTTAACCCCGAAGCAGGCATTCTCCCCGTCCAAACTAGACATACCCATTTTTAAGGGGGGGGCCATGGACCCCAGGGTTTTTAGGTATCTGGAGAAAAGGCCCCCACCCGTCGTGTGCACAGAACTGGCAGAACTCATGACCAATCCCCCGGGAATATCCCCTTTCCCAAATATTTGGTACGAAGCCCCCGGGGCACCCACTGTGATCAATGTGTGTCAAAATCGTACCCAGTGCCCCAAACTGGCGGGGGCATCGGGTGAGAAATTCCCTAACTGTCCCACAGGTTTATAGGGCCCTTTTTAAGACATTGATATTTTGAAGGAAGTGGGAAACTAATCTGTAGGGCCCCTGGGTTTATCCCTACACAATCTTGTAGGACCAATAATGGGGGCCAGCTTCATAAGGGTTTCTTAAGCTTGATTTTGGGTGGACAACCACATTTTCCTACTGCCAATGCCGGAGTGGCCCCCTTTCCTGCCGCAAATCTTTGTCCCTTTTTGGTCTTTAGGTTTTTCCCCCTGACCTCATTAAAAGGGGTTCTCAAATGTTGTACCATCCCTTTGGCAAGGCCCAATCTGAATCCAGGCTGGAAAACCCCCCAAACTGGGGGTAAACTATAATTGCCAAAATAAAGATTTCCAGTGACTGTTAAATTCGAATTTAAACGCAAATTCTGCCATAGGAATACTACCCAGTCCCCCTGTCTGGAAGATGCCAGGCATTTCAAAATTTGCTCAACGACTGGTTCGTGCGTTTGTCTGTCCCTTTAGTTTCCCGGGTATATGCGTGGAAAATGACAACATGTCCCCAATTCCCCAAAAAAACGCTTCCAAAACGGGCCACAAACTTCACCCCTGTCTGACACGACATTAAAGCCCCCATGCAACCGAACTATGGCTTTTAAAATAAGGCCCAAAAGGTTTGGGCAGATGGCAACGCGGGCAACGTTAAAAAAGGGGGTTTATTTGAAAAAACCTATTCACCCCACCCATACCACAGATTTTTGCCTGGAAGGGGGAACATTGTGACAAAGTCCATGGACGTGTGTCCATGGTTTACCCGGAAATTTGGGAAAAGGCACAATTTCCTGGCCTCCCGGATCTGAAAGGTTTTTGGGGGCGCCCCCCACTTTAATTCCAAACTTTTGTATCGTAACCATAGAGGGCCCCAAAAACCCCCTAGCCAGCCCCCGGGTAGCTGCAACCCCGGGGTGAGACTTACCAAAATCTAAAATTCCTGGGGTGGAGAGGGAAATGTTTGGGTTCAAACAATTTACTGGGGGTTTTTTCCCCTGGGAGCCCGTGCTTTTTGCTTCCAAAATCTCTTTGTAACTCGATGAGATTTTGCCCAACCACCCCCGTTTAAAGAATGGGGATTGGGGTTTGGAGGGGACCAAAATAAAGTTGGGATAAGGCACCCGCCTTTAATTTTTTAAAACCCCGACGGAACTCTTTTATAGGAAAATTCTTATGATCGTTGCCCGAAATGGGGAACGGCCCCCCCCCAGAAAATGCCTCCTTTTAAAGGCCCAATTTAACCCCCAAAAATTCCCCTGTTCCCGATTCATAATTTCTCTCGGCCTGAAAAAAATTTTTTAGAGAAAAGGTGGGGGCTTGAGGTTGAAAGGGGGGAAGGGCCCCCTGGGACAACACTCCCCCACCCCCCACCTCAGAAGGTCGCCCCACGATAAAAGGTTTGATGGATTGGTTGTCCCAACACGGGGGGCTAAAGTAAAACTTTTCTTAAATAAAAAGAAGAATTTTTTGCAACCCCAGCCAAATTTTTTTACACCCGCCCCTTTGAGGTGGGTCTGTCAAAGGTTTCCCCTGCAAAAACCCTTTAATGAATTCCTTAGAAGTTACCCCAAAGCCCAGGAATCGCTGAACCCCTTAGGTCATGGGCTGCACCCAACCCAAGGGCCCTGGCCTCCTAGGACCCAGGGAAAAAATCCCTCCCAGTAAAATTAACCCCAAAAAGGCGTTTTTGCACAAAGAATAAAATTTTTCTTCGTTTAGGTATAAATGGTTTCCTGAGTTAAAAGAAATACGCTTTGGTGAAAATGGATTGATGCCCTCTGGTATATAAAGATGTATCCAGGTAGTGACTACATAAGCCCTATAGGTCAGAAAAAAAAACATTAATGAATTTGGAAAACGCAGGGGCGTTAGTAGATCGAAAGGGGATAAACCCGGGTTTTTAAACAGCCCCCTTTGGGCATCAGGAAAGCTGTTTTCCATTCATCTCCCCCTGACCCTTATAAGGTTATAAACCCCTTTAAATCGAGCTTAAAAACTATTTGGCCCCGGGTTGGTTGCATAGTCAGGGGGGGAGGGTACGTGTTTTTTACGTAATTTGTTCAGTTCCCAAAAAATCGAGACTTCGCAAACCCCCATCCCCTTTTTTTTACAAAAAAAAACCCTGCTACCATGGGGAGACAAAGGCCGATAAGGCCTTGCGGAGGTCTCTGTGATGTCTTTTCTGGCTTGGCGCTCGGCCCCGGGCAATTAAAAAAACGAGAATTGACTAATTTTGGGTCCTGGGCTAAATCAATGCAGTCAAAAGGTCTATGTGGTGGAAGCTCCCCAGCCCCGATTTTGGAAAACATGCTTTTAAAAGCCCTTTAGGTATTCTGGAATACCCCAAGACCGACGCGACACAGATTTTTCCGGGTTAACAAAAGGACCAGATTAAACTGACCGTTTTCCTTAATCCCCATTGGTGATCTCCCCCGCCCCCCAATCAATACAGAATTGTGGGTTGCCCAGGGGATCCCCGCCCGTCCAGCAGCAGTTATTCAGAACAAAACTTAACTTTTCACGTTAGTGGAAACCCACTTCAGAGAAAGACACAGACATGAAACAAATTCAATCCCCGGGGAAGAGGGGAATAATCAATAGCCACAATTTTACAGGGGTCTTTCAGCCCGACTGTCCTTTTATTAAGGTCACAACTTGGGGTCAACAGATTAATGGAGTACATGTCAACAAAGGGCCCGCAAGTTCATTCCCCCTGGAGCCAATTTTGCAAGCGAGGAAAAAAAATCCTGGGAGTCTGGGCAAAACCCCCCCAATGGTTTTCCAGACTCAGTATTTCCCAACAGCTTCATGAAAAGGGGAGGGGGCAGTCCCCCTTTTTTTGGTGTTGTTGGCGGAAAAAAACCTCATTGAAATACATTTCCCGGATGGAGGGCTGTTTCTTTTGTTCTGTTTGAGTCCCTTCTCCAATGTCCAGAGGCTCCACAGTAAAAGCATGGTTGGTTGTCTCTACGGTGTCTTCTCCACGGGCTCTGTCGGGTGCAGTGTCACACAGGTTGGAGTAAAAGGGGGAGTCTCTTTTTGGGCATCACTCCTCTAGCACGGAGTCTCCGGTCCATACAAAACCCGCCTGCATCATGGCGTCCCCCAGTGTATCAGGGGAGGATGTAATGCCAGAGCATCCTGTAGATGGTCAGGACAGGCCCCTGGGGAACAACCCCCTCGGGCAGCGTCATTCCAGGATACTTTGGCGGCCCAACGTCTAAACTCTGAGCAAAAATATTCATCGTAGTGCCTCCCCTGTGTCACATCATCACCATATCCTCTCCCAGACACACTCTATCAGGCTCGTCATAAATTTTACCCAACCCTCAAAGAACAGGTTTGCAGACATATGTTCAGGAGCAGGGAAGAGAGAGGGGAAAGCCATCCCTGTGGAGCCCCCCTTAACAAGCCCCCTTTACGATCCCCACCCCTTGCCTTTCATTTTCAGGGGCCCCAGGACGCAACTCAAAAAGCAACTTGCATTCCTCCTTAAAGACCTGAACAATTTTTTATCTCCGGAAAAATTGTCATGTAACTTTAACGGTGGCTCAAGGTCTGCTAGGGATACATCAGTGGGCCCCCCCTCCGGAACCCGATGGAAACAGCCCCCTGTAGAGCGCCTGCCACATCTCTCTGAACCTATGGAGTGAACCAGGACTTGCTGCCCCATGGACGGGCTTATGCATAAGCTGTGAGAGCTCATTAACTGCTCCGTGAGAGCCGGTATCGGATCCATATTACTCTAGCACCCCACCACTAGGGAAAGACTGTAAGGTCAACTATTATGTCACGGCTCCCGGGTGTTAATGCTGCGGGAGGGCTGCGTGCCGCAGCAAGGAAGTGAGAGCAGAGCGGCGGAGAACTCACCGAGCAACAAGCAGGAACTGAACCACGTGACCGGGTGGGAGGTGGCCGAGGGGTTGCGGGGTGCAGAGGAGACGATAGACACTGGAGAGTAGTCAGATTGTGCCAAGGTCAAAACCAGTAGATAACGAGGTACCAGAGGGGAGAGGCAGAGGGATTGTCAAAAGGAAGCCGGAGGTCAGGAAGCCAAGAGAGTTAACGAACCAAGTCAAGCACAGAGAGTAAAACAAACAGACGTAAACCAAGCACACACACCAGGGGTCAGACACAGGACTAAACGAAAGTATAGCTGACAGGGAATCTTAGTCCAGAGGGTGTATAAAATTCCCCTCCAGATCCAAAGGGAGGCCACCACAATATCCTGAGAGGGCAGGGCATTAACCCTGTCCAAACATGACACATAAGCAAGGTGGATTTGATTTAATCAAACTGATTTAAATCACGATTTAAATCACGATTTAAATCACTAGTCAGTAAGGCTTGATTTAAATCAGTGATTTAAATCAAGTTTCTACCTAAACTAGTTCTTGCTACTTTAACATGCAAGTAGATGAAGATTTTTAGAATCACTTTTTATATTACTTTTTTTCCCCAGTTTAATGGGTTAATCATTCATATTTGGACACCACTGTTTCTGTTGTACTTAGGAAGGAGAAAAATAATCCTGACCTGACTTGTCTGTCTGTGGCTATGCCGCAGTATTGTGCTCAAAGTTTCACTTTCATTTTCTTGTCTGCTTGCCCTTCCTCCTCCTCACACTTAGATTCACATTCTTCTCCAAACAATCAGAAACATATTGTCTAACTTCTTGGACTTGGCACTGAAGGGGTTGATTCTGTATTCATATAGGTTTGTAGAACAATAGGATTAAGGTCTTTTTCTCAACTCTGTTCATGTTGTAACATTTTTGCCGTGAAGAAGAGGCTGGGCCTCTGCGGAGTCAAATTCATTTTTGAGAACTGCGTAAGTAAAGCGAGCATCTGTGATAATATAGGAGAGAAACTGCCCACTGGCACTAATCCTACAGAAACCTCTGGAAGAGCATGGCATTGTGAATGTTACACATATACAGCCTTTATTCTACTGTGTTAAACAACTCAGCTTTATCTCATGATGGAAGAACCTTTGGATGGTAAAATATTTTCCTCAAAAAGCAGTTTATTGAAAAAAAATCTGATTTAAATCAAAAAAAATCTGATTTAAATCAAAAAAATCCGATTTAAATCAAAAAAATCCGATTTTTTTGATTTTTATCCACCCTGACTATAAGTCACATCAGCTTTTATGTTCTCAAATGCAAAAATGAATCATACAAAGAAAAGAACAGTTGCACTGTGAAACATGAAAGCAGATCGGTTATGTTTTGGCGCTGTTTTATTGCATCTGGCAAATTATGTCTTCAATTTGTGCAGGGTATAATTTATGTGAATAATTTTCTGCCCAATGATGACAAAAGTATTCTCGAAGTGATACCTTTATTGGCTAACCAGACAAAAAAGGTTTGCAAGCTTTCAGAGCTATGGGGCTCCTTCTTCAGGCAGATTATAAATTGATTAATAAGAAAAAGGCACAACATTTAAGGGATAGTACAGTAGGATATTTGTTCATGAGGTGGGACGTGCTAACACAGTACCACAATATTTAATTTGTTATTGTACTGCAGGGTATAATGAAAACTCAAGATTTTCAAAGCATTCTGGAGCGGAATGTGATGCCCAGTGTCTTATTCGCAAGTCATGGGTCAACCAACAGAATAATGACCCAAAAACAGCTAAAAGCATCCAAGAATCCAAGTGCCAAGTCCCTGATTAGGGATGAGCGAGTAGTGAGATATTCGGACTCGCTATATCGTAATGAATAGATCCTAATACTCGGGTATTCTTTATGAGTAGCGAGTCCAATACAAGTTAATGTGAAATGCAGTAATGTGTGCATGATTGTTAAATGAAGGTGGTATTCTGGAGGAGGAAGAGTGTGTGGGCGGAGAATGTGTGTGGGCGGAGACTGTGTGGGCGGAGAATGTGTGCATCTGTGTGGGGGTCTGTGTGTATCTATGTGTGGGGCTGTGTGTAGGCAGGCATCATCCAGTGGGGCTACAAGTCCTATCTGGGTTGTCTGCTACAGTGACAGCATTAGCGGATGATGGGACAGTAGTAGTCCCATCATCTGGTTAATGTGTTGAATAGTAAAAAAAAACCACATACAGACATAAAGTACATACTTACCATATACAGCTAATCTCCGAAGCCTTTGATCACCTGGAAAAAAAAAATAAACAATATACTCCCTGTTCCGAGTAGTCCATATAATGATTGTCCCACGACAATCTCCCGTGGAGAGCTGTCTGTGACCACTCTCCGGGGGCTCCGGTGTACAGTGAACGGAATGCTTCTGCTGGGGGAGGGTGAGTATGACGGGGGAGAATGGAGGAGGACAGGGAAGCACGGAGCAGGATGGGGGAGGACGGGGAAGCACCAAACAGGATGGGGAGTACAGAGGGGACGACACGGAGCACAGAGGAGCACAGAGCAGGATGGGGGAGCACAGAGGAGGACGCGGAGCACAGAGGAGCCCGAAGCACAGAGGAGGACGCGGAGCACAGAGGAGCATGGAACTGGACGGGGGGAGCACAGAGGAGGACGAGGAGCATGGAGCAGGACGGGGAGCACAGAGGAGGACACAGAGCACAGAGGAGCATGGAGCAGGACGGGGGAGCACAGAGGAGGAAGCAGAGCACAAAGGAGCACGGAGCAGGATGGGGTAGCATAGAGGAGGACGTGGAGCACAGAGGAGCCACACAGAGCAGGACAGGATGAGGGGACAATGTACACCCAACTTATACTCGAGTCAATAAGCTTACCCAGTTTTCCATGGCAAAATTAGGGGCCTCAGCTTACACTCGTCGGCTTATACTCGAGTATATGTAATTCCACTTGTGTTTAATCATTAATTTTGATGCCTTCAGTGTGAATTTCCAATTTTCATAGTCGTGAAAATACAGAAAATCTTTAAATGAGAAGGTGTGTCCAAACTTTTGGTCTGTACTGTACTATAGATAGCTATTTCTATAGATGGATAGATCTATAGATAGATAATCTATAGATATATCTATAAATAGATATATCTGTACATAGATATATCTATAGATAGATTAGATCTATAGATAGATAGATATATCTAAAAATAGATAGATAGATAGATATCTATAGATAGATAATTATATCTATAGATAGATATATCATAAATAGATGGATATATAATACGAAGACCACCGAGGTAACCGAGTTCATGCTCTCACTTTACAGCACCATTGCTGAGAAATTTATCACGCAGCTGTGCCGCAAGTGAAAAGATGAACTCAGGTGACCCCGGTGGCGGATTGATTCACAGCGGGAGCATTATCTCCCGTCACTGTACATCGGAGCCCTGGAGAGCGGTCACATCTGCTGATGTGACCGCTCTCCACGGGAGATCGTCATGGGACAGTCATTATTATATGGATTTACGTAGGCACAGGGAGTATATTGTTTATTTATTTTTCAGGTGATCGAGGGCTTCGGGGATTAGCTGTATATGGTGAGTATTTACTCTATGTCTGTATGTGTTTTTTTACTATTCAACACATTAGCCTGATGATGGGACTACTCCTGTCCCATCATCCGCTAATGCTGTCACTGTAGCAGACATAGCCGTATGGGACTTGTAGTTCCATCGGACGATGCCTGCCTACACACAGACCCACACACACAGCCCCCCAGACACAGATACACACAGACCCCAGTACACAGACACGCACACATTCTCCGCCCACACACATTCTCCGCACACACATAGTCTTTAGAGCCTATGATGAGTGATAGCCTATTACTCATCTATGACTCTGCCCGGCCAGCCAATCATAGTAATGCCACAACCAAGAAGACTGCGACATTACTGTGATTGGCTAACATGCTGAGCGGGAGATCCGAATATTGTGAGGCTAGTAGTGAAATACTCGCTGTGTTTCAAGTACCACATTGCTCACCAAGTACCGAATTCTTGCAAGTATACTCACTCATCCCTAACCATGATCTAAATCATACTGAACATCTGTGGAAGGGGCTGAAACATGCAGTCTGGAAAAGGCACCCTTCAAACCTGAGACAGCTGGAGCAGTTTACTTACAAGAAGTGGACCAAAATACCTATGAACAGGTGCAGAAGTCTTATTGAGATTTACAGAGATTGTTTACAATGCGTGCAACAAAGGTTGTGCAACAAAATATTAACCCCTTTAGGCTAAGTTCACACGTTGCGCACTTCTCTGCCACGGGAAATACGCTTTTTTTTTTGTATGTGTATTCCCGCCAGAAACTAGCGTTTTGCAAGCGTAATTAGCTTGCAGAATGCTAGCGTTTTCCTAGCGATCTGTAGCATCGCTTGGAAAACTGATTGACAGGTTGGTCACACGAGTCACACATAGTGTTTGACTCGTGTGACCAACTTTTTACTATTGATGCCGCCTATGCCGCATCAATAGTAAAAGATCTAATGTAAAAATAATAAAAAAAAATAATAATACGGTAATGATATTCTCACCTTCCGGCAGCCCCCGCAGCTTTCCCGCCTCTCAGCGACGCTCCCGGCAACTCCCGTTCCCAGGCGTCCTTTGCGACAGACCCAAGATGACGTAGCATCATGCGAGACCGCTACGTCATCTGGGGTGATTGTCGCAAAGGACTCCTGGGAACGGGAGCGTCTCTGAGAGGCGGGAAAGCTGCGGGGGCCGCCGGAAGGTGAGAATATCATTATTTATTATTTTAATTATTGTTTTACCAGGGATATGGTACCCAGGGCCTGGAGGAGAGTCTCCTCTCCTCCGGACCCTGGGTACCATCCGCACATGAACCGCTTACATTCCGCATAGTCACATAAGGAAAGTAAGTGGTTCAATGCATTCCTATGGCGGCGATTTCCGCCGAGATTACGCAAAATTAATGAACATGTTGCTATTTTTTCCGCAAAGCGTTTTTTTTCGCTTAAAAAAACGCTGCATGTGCACAAAAATTGCGGAATCCATTTAAATGATTAGGATGCTTAATGCTTGCATTTTTTTCGCATTTTGCCGCGGGAAAAAACACGAAAAAAATGCTAAAATTCCTGCCGTGTGCACTTAGCCTTACTCGCAAGAGTGGTTTACATATTAATGACTAGGCTAATTTTTACAATTCTGACCCCTGTCCTTTATGAGGTAATAACTCTGGAACGCTTCCATGGATCCCGGTGATTCTGACATTGTTTTCTCGTGACATATTGTACTTCATGACAGTGGTAAAATTTCTTTTATATGACTTGCTTTTATTTGTGAAAAAATGGAAATTTGCGAAAATTTTGAAAATGTCGCAGTTTTCCAACTTTGAATTTTCATTCCCTTAACTGAGAGAGATGTCACACAAAATACTTAATAAGTAACATTTCCCACATGTCTACTTTACATCAGCACAATTTTGGAACCAAAATTTTTTTTTTAGGAAGTTATAAGGGTTAAAAGTTGACCAGCGATTTCTCATTTTTACAACACAATTTTTTTTTAGGGACCACATCACATTTGAAGTCACTTTGAGGGGTCTGTATGATAGAAAATACCCAAAAGTGACACCATTCTAAAACCTGCACCCTTCAAGGTGCTCAAAACCACATTCAAGAAGTTTATTGATCCTTCAGGTGCTTCACAGGAATTTTTGAAATGTTTAAAAAAAAATGAACATTTAACTTTCTTCACAAAAAAATTACTTCGGATCCAATTTGTTTTATTTTACCAAGGGTAACAGAGAAATTGGACCCCAAAAGTTGTACAATTTGTTCTGACTACGCTGATAACCCATATATGCAGGTAAACCACTGTGCGCATGGCAGAGCTCGGAAGGGAAGGTGCGCCGTTTGACTTTTCCAATTCTAACCCCAACACACTCCTAACTCTAATCCCAACCATAACCCTAACCATAAACCTAAACAGTGGAAACCTGCACAAGTGACACCATTTTGGAAAGTAGACCCCTAAGGAACTTATCTAGATGTGTGGTGAGCACTTTAAACCCCAAGTGCTTCTCAGAAGTTTATAATGTAGAGCCGTAAAAAAATATATATATATATATCATTTTTTATTTTACCAAGGGTAACAGGAGAAATGGGACCATAAAAGTTGTTGTGTAATTTGTCCTGAGTACGCTGATACCCCATATGTTGGGGTAAACCACTGTTTGGGCGCATGGTAGAGCTCATAAGGGAAGGAGCGCCGTTTCGACTTTTCTATGCAAAATTGTCTGGAATTGAGATCAGACGCCATGTCGCGCTTGGAGAGCCCCTGATGTGCCTTAACAGTGGAAACCACCCAATTCTAACTCCAACCCTAACCCAACACACTCCTAACTAATCCCAACCATAACCCTTACCTCAAACATAACCCTAACACACCCCTAATCCCAACCATTACCCTAATCTCAACACTAACCCTAATCCCAACTCTAAACCTAATCCTAACTTTATCCCCAACCCTAATCCTAACTTTAGGCCCAACCCTAACTTTAGCCCCAACCCTAACTTTAGCTCCAACCCTAACCCTAACTTTAGCCCTAACCTAATGGGAAAATGGAAAATAAATACATTTTTTTATTTTATTATTTTTCCCTAACTAAAAGGGTGATAAAGGGGGGTTTGATTTACTATTTATAGGGGTTTTTATAGTGAGTTTTTATGTTTGGCAGCAGTCACATACTAAAAAGACGCTTTTTATTGCAAAAAATAGTTTTTGCATCACCACATTTTGAGAGCTTTTGGTCCACAGAGTCAGCCCCTGTGCCACATTTTGGCCCACAGAGTCAGCCCCTGTGCCGGCTCCAGAACACTGCGATCATTCACAGTGGTCGGGGGGTTAAGGTGTCGAGAGCTGTCCGAGACCGTGCCTGGCACTTAGTGCCAGATATCAGCTGTGAGAATCAGCTGACACCCGGCGGCGATAAGTCGCGCTCCCTCCGTGAGCGCGGCTGATCGCCTATGACTATTCCGTCCATGGGCATTAAGTCCCAGGGCACATGGACGGGATAGTACGTTCAGTGTCAGAAAGGGATGGATTAAGGGTATTATCATTTTGTCCATGCCATTTTAATTTTTTTTTTAAATGTTTGTGTTGAACCACAAATCAAAAGCAATGTCTGATTTCAATGATCTGATATTCAATAAATTTAAATTGAAAACTATTCTTGTCAGCTGCAAGCTATTTCAGTGATCATATTAGCAGAAGGGTGCCAGCAATTTTGTCCATATACATACCTCAACCCTTTCTTTTTTTATGACAGCCTCTAATATCAAGAGGCTGAAGACCAGATCCACTGCAGAGGTGGCTGGCACCTTTGGTGTGTCTCAGCGTCAAGTACAAAGAATTAAAAAAGATTTGAAGAGATTGGTGATGGGTTTGACAAGCCCAGGTCCGGCAGACTCCGCAAGACAACTGCTCAGGAGGAACGTTTGTTTGTTAGAAAATCCAAAGCAAGCCCCTCATCCACTGCAGCAGAGCTCCAACAGGCCTGGTCACCTCAAGTCCCTGTGTCAACTAGAACAGTTTGTAGGATTCTGTCTTGAAATGGCCTCCATGGTCGATTCAGTACCCAGAAGCCAGCACTAAACAAAAGGCAAATAAAAAAACCATGTGGCATTTGCAAAGTCCCACAGCCTGCTAAACAGATGGACGTTGGAAAAGTGGCAAAAGGTGGATTTCTCTGATGAATCTTCAGTAGAATTACACCACAGCCGCCTCAAATACTGCAGGAGACCTACTGGAGCCCATATGGATCCAAAATACACCCAGAAAACAGTTAAATTTGGTGGTGGAAAGATCATGGTCTGGGGTTAAATTCAGTATGGGGTGTGCAAAACATTTGCGAGGTGGAAGGCAATATCAATAGCCTAAAATATCAAGAAGTATTAGCTACCTCTTACGTTCCAAATCATAAAAGGGGTCAAATTTTGCAGCAGGATGGTGCTCCATCACATACATCCATCTCTAGAACAAAGTTCCTCCAGGCAAAAAAATCAAGGTGCGCAATGACTGGCCAGCCCAGTCACCAGACATGAACATCATTGAGCATGTTTGGGGTAGGATGAAAGAGGAAGCTTGGAAGACAAAATCAAGGAATCTAGATGAACTCTGGGAGGCATGTAAGACTGCATTCTTTGCTATTCCTGATGACTTCATTAATAAGTGACCAATGACCTTCTGACAGCAAAACGTAACGGGACCACTCTGCTCATTTCTTCTAGACTTTTCTGCAGCTTTCGACACAGTTGACCACCGTCTCCTACGGTCTAGGCTCCAGTCACTAGGTATTAAGGACACTGCTCTCTCCTGGCTCTCTTCCTATCTTTCTGACCGCTCCTTCAGTGTTTCGTTCTCTGGCTCCACGTCATCTCCTCTTCCTCTCGCTGTCGGGGTACCCCAGGGCTCAGTCCTTGGCCCCTTCTCTTCTCTCTCTACACGGCCCCAATTGGACAGACCATCAGCAGATTTGGCTTTCAGTACCATCTTTATGCTGATGACACACAACTATACACGTCATCCCCCGACCTTACCCCCGCTGTACTACAGAACGCCAGTGACTGTCCGCAGTCTCCAACATCATGTCCGCTCTCTATCTGAAACTCAACCTCTCCAAAACTGAACTTCTGCTCCCGCCGTCTACTAACCTCCCTAAATTTGACATTTCCCTCTCCGTGGGTGGCACCATAATAACACCCAGGCAGCAGGCTCGCTGTCTGGGTGTTATGTTTGACATCAATCTCTCCTTCACCTCCCATATACAATCTCTTGCCCGCTCATGCCGCCTACACCTAAAGAACATCTCTAGAATCCGCCCTTTTCTCACCATGGAAACAACAAAAACCCTCACTGTAGCATTGATCCACTCCCGCCTAGACTACTGCAACGCTCTATTACTTGGCCTCCCCATTACTCGACTATCCCCTCTCCAGTCCATCCTTAATGCAGCAGCCAGAGTCATCCATCTGGCTAATCGGTACTTGGACGCATCCGCTCTTCGCCAGTCCTTACACTGGCTGCCCATTCATTATAGGATCCAATTCAAAGTACTTGTTCTCACCCACAAAGCTCTCCACAGTGCAGCACCCCCTACATCTCACTCATTTCTGTCTATCGGCCTAACCGACTGCTGCGCTCTGCAAACGACTTTGGACTAAACTCTGCACTAATCCGTACCTCCCACTCCCGACTCCAAGACTTCTCCCGCGCTGTGCCAATCCTCTGGAATACTCTACCCCAAGAAATTAGGACTATCCACAATTTGCATGGTTTCAGGCGCTCCCTCCAAACACATTTGTTCAGAGCGGCCTATCACATTCACTAATCAAAGTCATTCTATGTGTAAGTGTGTGTGTGTAGCACATTCACTATCTCCATCCATCCCTCACTCCCTCCAGATGGCTGGACCATCATTGTAAATACACCATTGTATATACACACCTGTACTTTGTATCTCCCCCACCTCATTGTAGATTGTAAGCTCTCACGAGCAGGGTCATCTTATTTTGCTTTAATTATTGTATTGTTAACGCTGTTACTTATGACTTGTGTTTTGAAACTGTAAAGCGCTGCGGAATATGTTGGCGCTATATAAATAAAGATTATTATTATTAAGCGTCAAAGCTTTTGAAAGAATGTCCTTTTCATAGATGAGACAAAACTGGGGCATTTCTATTGTCACAGCTCCCAGGTGTAACTGCTGCTGGGAGGGCTGCGCGCCGCAGCAAGGGAGCTGAGAGCAGAGTGGCAGAGAACTCACCAGGTAACAAGCAGGACCTGAACCATGTGACCGGGTGAGAAGTGGCCGAGGACGATAGACACCATAGAGTAGTCAGAAGTGCCCAGGTCAAAACCATTAGATAATGAGGTATCAAAGGGGAGAGACTGAGGGATTGTCAAAAGGAAGCCAGAGGTCAGGAAGCCAAGAGAGTTAACGAACCAAGTCAAGCACAGAGAGTAAAACAAACAGACGTAAGCTGAGCACACACACCAGTGTGTCAGGCACATAGACTAAACGAAAGTATAGCTGACAGGGAATCCTAGTCCAGAATGTGTATAAATATCCCTCCCAGATCCAAAGGTAGGCCACCACAATTAACCCTGAGAGCAGGGCATTCTCCCTGTCCAAACTATGACAGTACCTCATTCTTAACGGGGGGCCACTGGACCCCAGGTTTCTCAGGATATCTGGCATGAAAGGCCCGCACCAGTCAGTGTGCACAGAACTGGCCAGAACTCATGACCAATCCTCAAGGGAATATCCCTTCCAATATATTAGGTACTGAAGCCTCCGGCGCACCCACTGTGAGTCAATGATGTGTCCAACCTCGTACTCCAGCTGACCCTCTACCAACACTGGCGGGACATCGGATGAGAAATCTTCCCTAACTGTCCCCACAGGCTTTAATAGGGACCTTTGGAAGACATTAGATATTTTGAAGGAAGTGGGAAACTAATCTGTAGGCCACTGGGTTGATCACCTACACAATCTTGTATGGACCAATAAACCTGGGGACCAGCTTCATAGAGGGTATCTTAAGCTTGATGTTACGGGTGGACAACCACACTTTCTCCCCTACTGCCAATGCCGGAGCTGGCCCCTTCTCCTGTCCGCAAATCGTTTGTACCTTTTCTGGTCTTTAGAGATGTTCCCCTGAACCTCACTTGAAAGGGTTCTCAAATGTTGTACCATGCCTTTGGCACCAGGACAATCTGAATCCAGGCTGGAAAACTCCCCAAACTGTGGGGTAAACTCATAATTGACCTGAAATGAAGACTTTCCAGTAGACTGATTAATACGACAGTTGAACGCAAATTCTGCCATAGGCAATACCTCACACCAGTCCTCCTGTCTGGAAGATGCCAGGCATTTCAGAATTTGCTCCAACGACTGGTTCGTGCGTTTAGTCTGTCCCTTTAGATTCCGGGTGATATGCAGTGGAAAATGACAACATGATACCTAACTTCCCACAAAACGCTCTCCAAAACCTGGCCACAAACTTCACACCCCTGTCTGACACGACATTCACAGGCACTCCATGCAACCGAACTATGTGCTGTATAAGTAAGCGAACCAAGGTTTCGGCAGATGGCAACGCGGGCAACGTTACAAAGTGGGCTTATTTGAAGAACCTATTCACCACCACCCATACCACAGAGTTGCCCCTGGAAGGAGGAACATTCGTGACAAAGTCCATGGACAGATGTGTCCATGGTTTATCCGGAATTGGCAAAGGCACCAATTTCCTGGCCTGCCGGATCTGAAAGGATTTAGAGCGGGCGCACACCCCACATGTATTCACAAATCTTTTGATATCAGTAACCATAGAGGGCCACCAAAAACCCCTAGCCACTGCCCCCCGGGTAGCTGCAATCCCAGGGTGAGCACTTAACACAGAATCATGAAATTCCTGCAGGAGTGTGAGATGGAAATGTTTGGGTACAAACAATTTACCTGGGGGTTTATTCCTGGGAGCCCGTGCTTGTGCTTCCAGAATCTCTCTCTGTAACTCAGATGAGACTTCTGCCACAACCACTCCCGATTGAAGAATGGAGGATTGGGGTTCTGGAGGGGACACAGAATCAAAGCTTCGGGATAAGGCATCCGCCTTTACATTTTTAGAACCCAGACGGAACTCGATATAGGCCAAATTCTTATGATCAGTGATGACCGTAATGGGATGAACGGCCCCCCTCCAGAAAATGCCTCCATTCTTCGAAGGCCAATTTAACCGCCAACAATTCCCTGTTGCCGACATCATAATTTCTCTCGGCTGAAAATAATTTTTTAGAGAAAAAGGTGCAGGGCTTGAGGTTAGTAAGGGTGGAAGGGCCCTGGGACAACACTGCCCCCACCCGCACCTCAGAAGCGTCGACCTCCACGATAAAAGGTCTTGATGGATCTGGTTGTACCAACACGGGGGGCTAAAGTAAAACATTTCTTCAATGACAAGAATGAATTTTTTGCAACCACAGACCAATTTTTTACATCCGCCCCTTTGAGAGTGAGGTCTGTCAAAGGTTTCACCACCTGCGAAAACCCTTTAATGAACTTCCTATAGAAGTTAGCAAAGCCCAGGAATCGCTGCAACCCCTTCAGGTCATGAGGCTGCACCCAATCCATAATGGCCTGGACCTCCTAGGATCCATGCAGAATCCCTCCCCAGATACAATTAAGCCCAGAAAAGGCAGTTCTTGCACAAAGAATGAACATTTCTTCAGTTTAGCGTATAAATGGTTCTCCCTGAGTCTCATAAGAACCATACGCAGATGGTGTAAATGAGATTGACTGTCCTCTGAGTATATCAAGATGTCATCCAGGTAGATGACTACATAATGCCCTATCAGGTCAGAAAAAATAACATTAATGAAATTCTGGAAAACAGCAGGGGCGTTAGTGAGATCGAAAGGCATAACCTGGTTTTCAAACAGCCCCTTGGTCATCAGGAACGCTGTTTTCCATTCATCTCCCTCCCTGACCCTTATAAGGTTATAAGCCCCTCTTAAATCGAGCTTAAAAAACTATTTGGCCCCGTGAGTTGGTTGCATAGATCAGGGGAGAGGGTACGTGTTTTTTACAGTAATTTTGTTCAGTTCCCAAAAGTCGAGGCACTGTCGCAAACCACCATCCCTTTTCTTTACAAAGAAAAACCCTGCTACCATAGGTGAGACAGAAGGCCGAATAAGCGCCTTGCGGAGGCTCTCTGTGATGTACTCTTTCATGGCTTGGCGCTCAGGCCCGGACAAATTAAACAAACGAGAATTGACTAATTTGGCTCCTGGGACTAAATCAATGACAGTCAAAAGGTCTATGTGGTGGAAGCTCCTCAGCCTCGATTTCGGAAAACATGTCTTTGAAAGCCTTCAGGTATTCTGGAATACCCTACAGACCGACAGACGACACAGATTTTACCGGGTTAACAAGAGGTACCAGATTACAACATAGACCGTTATCCTTACATCCCCATTGAGTGATCTCCTCCGCCACCCAATCAATGACAGAATTGTGGCGTTGCAGCCAGGGCATCCCCAGTACCAGTCCAGCAGCAGATTATTCAGAACAAAACTTAACTTTTCCACGTTAGTGGAACCCACTTTCAGAGAAAAGACATCAGACATGAAACAAATTCAATCCCGGGTAAGAGGGGAATAATCAATAGCCACAATTTTAACAGGGTCTTTCAGCCTGACTGTCCCTATCTTATTAAGAGTCACAACTTGGGCATCAATCAGATTAATGGAGAAACCATAGTCAACAAAGGACCGCCAGCAAGTTCTAATTCCACCTGGAGCACAATTTTAGCAAGCGAGGAAAAATGTACCTGGGAGTCTGGGCAACCTCCTCAATGGTTGCCCAGACTCAGTCATTTCCCAACAGCTTCACTGAAGAGGGGCAGGAGGGACAGTCCCTTTTTTGGCTGTTGTATGGCGGAATAAACCTCATTGAAATACATTTCACCTGGATGGAGAGCTGTTTCTTTTGTTCTGTTTTGAGTCCCTTCTCCAATGTCCAGAGGCTCCACAGTAAAAGCATGGTTGGTTGTCTCTACGGTGTCTTCTCCACGGGCTCTGTCGGGTGCAGTGTCACACAGGTTGGAGTACAAGGGAGTCTCTTGTTGCATCACTCCTCTAGCACGGAGTCTCCGGTCCATACGAACCGCCTGCATCATGGCGTCCTCCAGTGTATCAGGGGAGGATGTAATGCCAGAGCATCCTGTAGATGGTCAGACAGGCCCCTGCGGAACAACCCCCTCAGGGCAGCGTCATTCCAGGATACTTTGGCGGCCCAACGTCTAAACTCTGAGCAGAACTATTCATCGTAGTGCCTCCCCTGTGTCACACTCATCACCATATCCTCTGCCAGACACACTCTATCAGGCTCGTCATAAATTTTACCCAGAGCCTCAAAGAACAGGTTTGCAGACATATGTTCAGGAGCAGAGGAAGAGAGAGAGAAAGCCCATGCCTGTGGAGCCCCCCCTTAACAAGCCCCCTTTACGATCCCCACCCTCTGCCTTTCATTTTCAGTGGCCCAGGAACGCAACTCAAAAAGCAACTTGCATTCCTCCTTAAAGACCCTGAACAATTTTTTATCTCCGGAAAAATTGTCATGTAACTTTAACGGTGGCTCAAGGTCTGCTAGGGATACATCAGTGGGACCCCCCTCCCGGAACCCGATGGAACAGACCCCTGTAGAGCGCCTGCCACATCTCTCTGAACCTACTGGAGTGAACCAGGACTTGCTGCTCCATGGACAGCTTATGCATAAGCTGTGAGAGCTCATTAACCTGCTCCGTGAGAGCCGGTATCGGATCCATATTACTCTAGCACCCCACCACTAGGGAAAGACTGTAAGGTCAACTATTATGTCACGGCTCCCGGGTGTAACTGCTGCGGGAGGGCTGCGTGCCGCAGCAAGGAAGCTGAGAGCAGAGCGGCGGAGAACTCACCGAGCAACAAGCAGGAACTGAACCACGTGACCGGGTGGGAGGTGGCCGAGGGCGGTGCCGGGGTGCAGAGGAGACGATAGACACTGGAGAGTAGTCAGATGTGCCAAGGTCAAAACCAGTAGATAACGAGGTACCAGAGGGGAGAGGCAGAGGGATTGTCAAAAGGAAGCCGGAGGTCAGGAAGCCAAGAGAGTTAACGAACCAAGTCAAGCACAGAGAGTAAAACAAACAGACGTAAACCAAGCACACACACCAGGGGGTCAGACACACAGACTAAACGAAAGTATAGCTGACAGGGAATCTTAGTCCAGAGGGTGTATAAATTCCCCTCCCAGATCCAAAGGGAGGCCACCACAATTATCCTGAGAGGGCAGGCATTAACCCTGTCCAAACCATGACACTATAAGTCACATCAGCTTTATGTTCTCAAATGCAAAAATGAATCATACAAAGAAAAGAACGTTGCACTGTGAAACATGAAAGCAGATCGGTTATGTTTTGGCGCTGTTTTATTGCATCTGGCAAATTATGTCTTCAATTTGTGCAGGGTATAATTTATGTGAATAATTTTCTGCCCAATGATGACAAAAGTATTCTCGAAGTGATACCTTTATTGGCTAACCAGACAAAAAAAGGTTTGCAAGCTTTCAGAGCACTGGGGCTCCTTCTTCAGGCAGATTATAAATTGATTAATAAGAAAAAGGCACAACATTTAAGGGATAGTACAGTAGGATATTTGTTCATGAGGTGGGACGTGCTAACACAGTACCACAATATAATTTGTTATTGTACTGCAGGGTATAATGAAAACTCAAGATTTTCAAAGCATTCTGGAGCGAATGTGATGCCCAGTGTCTTATTCGCAAGTCATGGGTCAACCAACAGAATAATGACCCAAAACACAGCTAAAAGCATCCAAGAATCCAAGTGCCAAGTCCCTGATTAGGGATGAGCGAGTAGTGAGATATTCGGACTCGCTATACTCGTAATGAATAGATCCTAATACTCGGGTATTCTTTATGAGTAGCGAGTCCAATACAAGTTAATGTGAAATGCGAGTAATGTGTGCATGATTGTTTAAATGAAGGTGGTATTCTGGAGGAGGAAGAGTGTGTGGGCGGAGAATGTGTGTGGGCGGAGACTGTGTGGGCGGAGAATGTGTGCATCTGTGTGGGGGTCTGTGTGTATCTATGTGTGGGGCTGTGTGTAGGCAGGCATCATCCAGTGGGGCTACAAGTCCTATCTGGGTATGTCTGCTACAGTGACAGCATTAGCGGATGATGGGACAGTAGTAGTCCCATCATCTGGTTAATGTGTTGAATAGTAAAAAAAACCACATACAGACATAAAGTACATACTTACCATATACAGCTAATCTCCGAAGCCTTTGATCACCTGGAAAAAAAAATAATAAACAATATACTCCCTGTTCCGACGTAGTCCATATAATGATTGTCCCACGACAATCTCCCGTGGAGAGCTGTCTGTGACCACTCTCCAGGGGCTCCGGTGTACAGTGAACAGGGAATGCTTCTGCTGGGGGAGGGTGAGTATGACGGGGGAGAATGGAGGAGGACAGGGAAGCACGGAGCAGGATGGGGGAGGACGGGGGAAGCACCAAACAGGATGGGGGAGTACAGAGGAGGACGACACGGAGCACAGAGGAGCACAGAGCAGGATGGGGGAGCACAGAGGAGGACGCGGAGCACAGAGGAGCCCGAAGCACAGAGGAGGACGCGGAGCACAGAGGAGCATGGAACTGGACGGGGGGAGCACAGAGGAGGACGAGGAGCATGGAGCAGGACGGGGGAGCACAGAGGAGGACACAGAGCACAGAGGAGCATGGAGCAGGACGGGGGGAGCACAGAGGAGGAAGCAGAGCACAAAGGAGCACGGAGCAGGATGGGGGTAGCATAGAGGAGGACGTGGAGCACAGAGGAGCCACACAGAGCAGGACAGGGATGAGGGGACAATGTACACCCAACTTATACTCGAGTCAATAAGCTTACCCAGTTTTCCATGGCAAAATTAGGGGCCTCAGCTTACACTCGTCGGCTTATACTCGAGTATATGTAATTCCACTTGTGTTAATTCATAATTTTGATGCCTTCAGTGTGAATTTCCAATTTTCATAGTCATGAAAATACAGAAAATCTTTAAATGAGAAGGTGTGTCCAAACTTTTGGTCTGTACTGTACCTATAGATAGCTATTTCTATAGATGGATAGATCTATAGATAGATAGATCTATAGATATATCTATAAATAGATATATCTGTACATAGATATATCTATAGATAGATAGATCTATAGATAGATAGATATATCTAAAAATAGATAGATAGATATCTATAGATAGATAATTATATCTATAGATAGATATATCATAAATAGATGGATATATAATACGAAGACCACCGAGGTAACCCGAGTTCATGCTCTCACTTTACAGCACCATTGCTGAGAAATTTATCACGCAGCTGTGCCGCAAGTGAAAAGATGAACTCAGGTGACCTCGGTGGCGGATTGATTCACAGCGGGAGCATTATCTCCCGTCACTGTACATCGGAGCCCCTGGAGAGCGGTCACATCTGCTGATGTGACCGCTCTCCACGGGAGATCGTCATGGGACAGTCATTATTATATGGATTACGTCGGCACAGGGAGTATATTGTTTATTTATTATTTTTCAGGTGATCGAGGGCTTCGGGGATTAGCTGTATATGGTGAGTATTTACTCTATGTCTGTATGTGTTTTTTTACTATTCAACACATTAGCCTGATGATGGGACTACTCCTGTCCCATCATCCGCTAATGCTGTCACTGTAGCAGACATAGCCGTATGGGACTTGTAGTTCCATCGGACGATGCCTGCCTACACACAGACCCACACACACAGCCCCGCAGACACAGATACACACAGACCCCAGTACACAGACACGCACACATTCTCCGCCCACACACATTCTCCGCACACACATAGTCTTTAGAGCCTATGATGAGTGATAGCCTATTACTCATCTATGACTCTGCCCGGCCAGCCAATCATAGTAATGCCACAACCAAGAAGACTGCGACATTACTGTGATTGGCTAACATGCTGAGCGGGAGATCCGAATATTGTGAGGCTAGTAGTGAAATACTCGCTGTGTTTCAAGTACCACATTGCTCACCAAGTACCGAATTCTTGCAAGTATACTCACTCATCCCTAACCATGATCTAAATCATACTGAACATCTGTGGAAGGGGCTGAAACATGCAGTCTGGAAAAGGCACCCTTCAAACCTGAGACAGCTGGAGCAGTTTACTTACAAGAAGTGGACCAAAATACCTATGAACAGGTGCAGAAGTCTTATTGAGATTTACAGAGATTGTTTACAATGCGTGCAACAAAAGGTTGTGCAACAAAATATTAACCCCTTTAGGCTAAGTTCACACGTTGCGCACTTCTCTGCCACGGGAAATACGCATTTTTTTTGTATGTGTATTCCCGCCAGAAACTAGCGTTTTGCAAGCGTAATTAGCTTGCAGAATGCTAGCGTTTTCCTAGCGATCTGTAGCATCGCTTGGAAAACTGATTGACAGGTTGGTCACACGAGTCACACATAGTGTTTGACTCGTGTGACCAACTTTTTACTATTGATGCCGCCTATGCCGCATCAATAGTAAAAAGATCTAATGTAAAAATAATAAAAAAAAAATAATAAATACGGTAATGATATTCTCACCTTCCGGCAGCCCCCGCAGCTTTCCCGCCTCTCAGCGACGCTCCCGGCAACTCCCGTTCCCAGGCGTCCTTTGCGACAGACCCAAGATGACGTAGCATCATGCGAGACCGCTACGTCATCTGGGGTGATTGTCGCAAAGGACTCCTGGGAACGGGAGCGTCTCTGAGAGGCGGGAAAGCTGCGGGGGCCGCCGGAAGGTGAGAATATCATTATTTATTATTTTAATTATTGTTTTACCAGGGATATGGTACCCAGGGCCTGGAGGAGAGTCTCCTCTCCTCCGGACCCTGGGTACCATCCGCACATGAACCGCTTACATTCCGCATAGTCACATAAGGAAAGTAAGTGGTTCAATGCATTCCTATGGCGGCGATTCCGCCGAGATTACGCAAAATTAATGAACATGTTGCTATTTTTTCCGCAAAGCGTTTTTTTCGCTTAAAAAAACGCTGCATGTGCACAAAAATTGCGGAATCCATTTAAATGATTAGGATGCTTAATGCTTGCATTTTTTTCGCATTTTTGCCGCGGGAAAAAACACGAAAAAAATGCTAAAATTCCTGCCGTGTGCACTTAGCCTTACTCGCAAGAGTGGTTTACATATTAATGACTAGGCTAATTTTTACAATTCTGACCCCTGTCCCTTTATGAGGTAATAACTCTGGAACGCTTCCATGGATCCCGGTGATTCTGACATTGTTTTCTCGTGACATATTGTACTTCATGACAGTGGTAAAATTTCTTTGATATGACTTGCTTTTATTTGTGAAAAAATGGAAATTTGCGAAAATTTTGAAAATGTCGCAGTTTTCCAACTTTGAATTTTCATTCCCTTAACTGAGAGAGATGTCACACAAAATACTTAATAAGTAACATTTCCCACATGTCTACTTTACATCAGCACAATTTTGGAACCAAAATTTTTTTTTTAGGAAGTTATAAGGGTTAAAAGTTGACCAGCGATTTCTCATTTTTACAACACAATTTTTTTTTAGGGACCACATCACATTTGAAGTCACTTTGAGGGGTCTGTATGATAGAAAATACCCAAAAGTGACACCATTCTAAAACCTGCACCCTTCAAGGTGCTCAAAACCACATTCAAGAAGTTTATTGATCCTTCAGGTGCTTCACAGGAATTTTTGAAATGTTTAAAAAAAATGAACATTTAACTTTCTTCACAAAAAAATTACTTCGGATCCAATTTGTTTTATTTTACCAAGGGTAACAGGAGAAATTGGACCCCAAAAGTTGTACAATTTGTTCTGACTACGCTGATAACCCATATATGCAGGTAAACCACTGTGCGCATGGCAGAGCTCGGAAGGGAAGGTGCGCCGTTTGACTTTTCCAATTCTAACCCCAACACACTCCTAACTCTAATCCCAACCATAACCCTAACCATAAACCTAAACAGTGGAAACCTGCACAAGTGACACCATTTTGGAAAGTAGACCCCTAAGGAACTTATCTAGATGTGTGGTGAGCACTTTAAACCCCAAGTGCTTCTCAGAAGTTTATAATGTAGAGCCGTAAAAAAATATATATATATATATCATTTTTTATTTTACCAAGGGTAACAGGAGAAATGGGACCATAAAAGTTGTTGTGTAATTTGTCCTGAGTACGCTGATACCCCATATGTTGGGGTAAACCACTGTTTGGGCGCATGGTAGAGCTCATAAGGGAAGGAGCGCCGTTTCGACTTTTCTATGCAAAATTGTCTGGAATTGAGATCAGACGCCATGTCGCGCTTGGAGAGCCCCTGATGTGCCTAAACAGTGGAAACCACCCAATTCTAACTCCAACCCTAACCCCAACACACTCCTAACTAATCCCAACCATAACCCTTACCTCAAACATAACCCTAACACACCCCTAATCCCAACCATTACCCTAATCTCAACACTAACCCTAATCCCAACTCTAAACCTAATCCTAACTTTATCCCCAACCCTAATCCTAACTTTAGGCCCAACCCTAACTTTAGCCCCAACCCTAACTTTAGCTCCAACCCTAACCCTAACTTTAGCCCTAACCCTAATGGGAAAATGGAAAAAATACATTTTTTTATTTTATTATTTTTCCCTAACTAAAAGGGTGATAAAGGGGGGTTTGATTTACTATTTATAGGGGTTTTTATAGTGAGTTTTTATGTTTGGCAGCAGTCACATACTAAAAGACGCTTTTTATTGCAAAAAATAGTTTTTGCATCACCACATTTTGAGAGCTTTTGGTCCACAGAGTCAGCCCCTGTGCCACATTTTGGCCCACAGAGTCAGCCCCTGTGCCGGCTCCAGAACACTGCGATCATTCACAGTGGTCGGGGGGTTAAGGTGTCGAGAGCTGTCCGAGACCGTGCCTGGCACTTAGTGCCAGATATCAGCTGTGAGAATCAGCTGACACCCGGCGGCGATAAGTCGCGCTCCCTCCGTGAGCGCGGCTGATCGCCTATGACTATTCCGTCCATGGGCATTAAGTCCCAGGGCACATGGACGGGATAGTACGTTCAGTGTCAGAAAGGGATGGATTAAGGGTATTATCATTTTGTCCATGCCATTTTAATTTTTTTTTTTAAATGTTTGTGTTGAACCACAAATCAAAAGCAATGTCTGATTTCAATGATCTGATATTCAATAAATTTAAATTGAAAACTATTCTTGTCAGCTGCAAGCTATTTCAGTGATCATATTAGCAGAAGGGTGCCAGCAATTTTGTCCATATACATACCTCAACCCTTTCTTTTTTTATGACAGCCTCTAATATCAAGAGGCTGAAGACCAGATCCACTGCAGAGGTGGCTGGCACCTTTGATGTGTCTCAGCGTCAAGTACAAAGAATTAAAAAAGATTTGAAGAGACTGGTGATGGGTTTGACAAGCCCAGGTCCGGCAGACCCCGCAAGACAACTGCTCAGGAGGAACGTTTGTTTGTTAGAAAATCCAAAGCAAGCCCCTCATCCACTGCAGCAGAGCTCCAACAGGCCTGGTCACCTCAAGTCCCTGTGTCAACTAGAACAGTTTGTAGGATTCTGTCTTGAAATGGCCTCCATGGTCGATTCAGTACCCAGAAGCCAGCACTAAACAAAAGGCAAATAAAAAACCATGTGGCATTTGCAAAGTCCCACAGCCTGCTAAACAGATGGACGTTGGAAAATGGCAAAAGGTGGATTTCTCTGATGAATCTTCAGTAGAATTACACCACAGCCGCCTCAAATACTGCAGGAGACCTACTGGAGCCCATATGGATCCAAAATACACCCAGAAAACAGTTAAATTTGGTGGTGGAAAGATCATGGTCTGGGGTTAAATTCAGTATGGGGTGTGCAAAACATTTGCGAGGTGGAAGGCAATATCAATAGCCTAAAATATCAAGAAGTATTAGCTACCTCTTACGTTCCAAATCATAAAAGGGGTCAAATTTTGCAGCAGGATGGTGCTCCATCACATACATCCATCTCTAGAACAAAGTTCCTCCAGGCAAAAAAATCAAGTGCGCAATGACTGGCCAGCCCAGTCACCAGACATGAACATCATTGAGCATGTTTGGGGTAGGATGAAAGAGGAAGCTTGGAAGACAAAATCAAGGAATCTAGATGAACTCTGGGAGGCATGTAAGACTGCATTCTTTGCTATTCCTGATGACTTCATTAATAAGTGACCAATGACCTTCTGACAGCAAAACGTAACGGGGACCACTCTGCTCATTCTTCTAGACTTTTCTGCAGCTTTCGACACAGTTGACCACCGTCTCCTACGGTCTAGGCTCCAGTCACTAGGTATTAAGGACACTGCTCTCTCCTGGCTCTCTTCCTATCTTTCTGACCGCTCCTTCAGTGTTTCGTTCTCTGGCTCCACGTCATCTCCTCTTCCTCTCGCTGTCGGGGTACCCCAGGGCTCAGTCCTTGGCCCCTTCTCTTCTCTCTCTACACGGCCCCAATTGGACAGACCATCAGCAGATTTGGCTTTCAGTACCATCTTTATGCTGATGACACACAACTATACACGTCATCCCCCGACCTTACCCCGCTGTACTACAGAACGCCAGTGACTGTCCGCAGTCTCCAACATCATGTCCGCTCTCTATCTGAAACTCAACCTCTCCAAAACTGAACTTCTGCTCCGCCGTCTACTAACCTCCCTAAATTTGACATTTCCCTTCCGTGGGTGGCACCATAATAACACCCAGGCAGCATTAATAAATTGTATGAATCATTGTTGAACTGCATGGATGCAGTCCTTCAAGCTCATGGAAGTCACACAAAATATTAAATATGACTCTAATAGCACCACAACTTAATTCACCAATGTTCTGCAACATATATTTGTATTTTAAGATAATTATTTGTTTGAATATCACATTACTTTCTGTGGGCGACAAAACTTTTGTCTTGCCAAAATCTGACCATTCTATGTTCATTAAATGATCAATATTTCAGCATTGATGCCACTTTATTTTCTTAACCTAAACCAAATTTGGGAGGGTTTCAGCTTTCAAAAGAGTAATTTATAAAACCAATGGATGAATTTAACGTCAGGTTATAAGCTTTGATTTACATAACATGGATAAGCGACATAACTTCTATCAGGGACTGTAGAATGGTGTTACCTCAAAAACATTCAAAAGATCATATAAAATGCTTTAGATACATAATCATTGCCAATAAGTACTTCTAAGTCTCATTAACTAGCAAACTTCATGGGGCCAATTATTGCTAAACTCTGTTGATTCTCAGTTTGAGATCTCGATAATCTCTCCTTCGGATGTCACATCTTTCACATTTAATTTCTAGAGGTATATTTTTTGTATTAGGGAATGGTATTAGAATATTAGAATATGGTCTCAAACCAGTTCCCCCATCCATCTCCGGCAGCAGTGGATCCTGCTCAGCAAAGATGTCGGTCCCAGCGTCTCACCCGGTCTAGTACTGTGCAGAGACTTGCTGCTGCCTCTCCAGGTTCTGCTATTGTAGCCAGTACTGGGCAGCGGCGAGCAGACGTCTTTAGGACTAAGTCCTGCATTTCCCCTTCTGAGCATGCCCAGGGTAAGATCTCTCATTGGAGATCAGGAGTCACATGCTCAGGTACTGCAGCAGCTCCTATTGGTCCGCCAGGAAGGTCCTGAAACTACATGTGTTTCTCATTGGTCCTTTTCTGGCAGGTCCTGTAGTTGCTACTATAAAAGGGCGGCCATGCGCATAGTATCAATTGCATTATGTCCTTTGCGCCAGTGTGATCATGCACGCATGTGGTTAGGACTCGGCTGAAATAAGCCCCTAAAATACCGGCACCTCCGGTGAGGAGATTCGTATGCACGTGTTCAGGGCTTGGCTGAAATAAGCCCCTAGAATACCAGCTTCTCCAGTAAGGAGTTGTTTGTTTGTGTTGCTGACTGCATGACCACGGACTGCTATCCGCACAGCAGTTATCTGTGTAGCCCTGTGGTGTTAACAGGACACAGTCGCTATCTCGGCGGTTTTACCGCAGCGACTCTGTGGTGTTAGAGAGTTCGCTTATACAGCCATATAGTGCCACAGCATCTATGTTTGCGACTCTGTGAAGTAACAGAGTTCTCCTTTACCGCCATCTTACTAGCAGCAGGCTCTGCCTGCACGGTGGACCCGGGCTGCAAACGCACCCACTATTTATACTTTGGTGCGTTCCGCAGACCCTAACAGTACATTATTTTGTATAATAGTGGACTTATTTGTTTGATGGTCATGGAGCTGTTGGGACTTTGGACGCTAACCCAGTCCCTAGAAGTTGGGTTTCTCTGGTCTATACCTGTGCCCCTGATTGCCACAAAAGTGGTAGACCAGTGCGCCCCTAGTTCTAGGGATCTGGTTAGTGCCCAAAGTCCCAGCACCTCTGTGACATTAATATTGGCCAGATAATAATACAAGCAAAGACGAACAGGGATAAATCAAAATACCAACCATACAAAATACACACCAACCAACAACGTGGGACACATAGACGTTAAAGGAAGGAGAAACCAATTAGGAGAGCATGAGGATGTGCATGAGGATGTGCTCACAGACACAACTCCTAGTAACAATCTCCTGAACAATCTCCAAACATCACGTCCAACCACAAACTACATCTCCAACTCCAGAACCAGGCAGTAAGAACTAACACTGGCAATCACTTAGTGCCAGAGGTGAACATATAGAGTAGAGGTGAGTAGCCAACATTGAACAGCTGAGATAATCCAAGTTGGAAAGCTCCAAGTGAACAGATTAACCCTTGCACTGCTAGCAAGAAAAAAAAGCTGCATTGTTTAATATGATGGTGAAGTGCTTCTAACCCATGCAGGCTTGTGTGAAACCAGAGACCGCAGTCTCCTGGCCCCTCTCTGTCCCGGTATCCCTGTGACATTGATGCTATTGTTTGTAGCTCCTTATTGATACTTTTGCTTAAGGTTTTAATTTTTATGGTGTGTCTGGTTATGCTTATGTAATAAAGGATTAAACTACCTCTATACTTTCCATAGACTATAAACGTCTGAGCAGTCCACACTTTACTCTGCATTGACCTTCTAAAATGTCAGTGCAGTATAAGCAGCTTGTGCAGATTGTGCAGCGTGTGGCAGTGATCCGGCTGCCATACACAGGCAGACTGTAGACAGAGAAGATAAACCTTTATTACCATGGTTACCTTTTCGATCACTGTATGCAAAACACTGAATTAACTTGTGTATGTATATACTGTATACTGTATATATATATATATTATATATAATATGTACATATATATATAATATATATATATACAGTACAGACCAAAAGTTTGGACACACCTTCTCATTCAAAGATTTTTCTGTATTTTCATGACGATGAAAATTGTACATTCACACTGAAGGCATTAAAACTATGAATTAACACATGTGGAATTATATACTTAACAAAAAAATGTGAAACAACTGAAAATATGTCTCATATTCTAGGTTCTTCAAAGTAGCCAACTTTTGCTTTGATTACTGCTTTGCACATTCTTGGAATTCTCTTGATGAGCTTCAAGAGGTAGTCACTGGAAATGGTCTTCCAAGAGTCTTGAAGGAGTTCCTAGAGATGCTTAGCACTTGTTGGCCCTTTTGCCTTCACTCTGCAGTCCAGCTCACCCCAAACCATCTCGATTGGGATCAGGTCTGGTGACTGTGGAGGCCAGTTCATCTGGCGTAGCACCCCATCACTCTCCTTCTTGGTCAAATAGCCCTTACACAGCCTGGAGGTGTGTTTGGGGTCATTGTCCTGTTGAAAAAAAAATGATGGTCCAACTAAACGCAAACCGGATGGAATAGCATGCCGCTGCAAGATGCTCTGGTAGCCATGCTGGTTCAGTATGCCTTCAATTTTGAATAAATCCCCAACAGTGTCACCAGCAAAGCACCCCCACACCATCACACCTCCTCCTCCATGCTTCACGGTGGGAACCAGGCATGTAGAGTCTAAGTTTACTTAGCTGCTTTTTTCTTGCCATAATACACATTCTAACAGTCTATTCAGTAGGACTATCAGCAGTGTATCCACCAGACTTCTGCACAACACAACTGATGGTCCCAACCCATTTATAAGACAAGAAATCACACTTATTAAACCTGACAGGGCACACCTGTGAAGTTAAAACCATTTCCGGTGACTACCTCTTGAAGCTCATCAAGAGAATGCCAAGAGTGCAAGGCAGTAATCAAAGCAAAACGTGGCTACTTTGAAGAACCTAGAATATATGACATATTTTCAGTTGTTTACACTTTTTTGTTAAGTATATAATTCAACATGTGTTAATTCATAGTTCTGATGCCTTCAGTGTGAATGTACAATTTTCATAGTCATGAAAATACAGAAAAATCTTTGAATGAGAAGGTGTGTCCAAACTTTTGGTCTGTACTGTATATACATGTACAGTATATATATATATATATATATATATATATATATATAATATAATTATATAGGGCATTCCGTTCAGTAAGATTTCCCTGACCACTTCCTGTGGACATAACCAATGAAACTTGGCACAATTATTAGTCCTTCTCTACATAGGTGCCACCTAGGGACACACACTTCTCCCAACTCTTTAAGCAACTGTAAACACATCGCTTGCAGAAGTCGACAGGTTGCGCCAAAAGCCACGTTGTGACTTCGGAAATCAGAGTCCAGAGTCTTATCATCTGGAAAATGCTTGCCCTTGAAAAATAACTCCATTGTTGGAAAAAGGTGAAAGTCCAATGGTGTGAGGTCGGGTAAATAATGGGGATGTGGTTGAATTTCAAAGCCACATGAGCATGCTTCCATTTGGGCAACATGCGAGTTGTGAACTGGTGCATTGTCTTGCAGAAGGCAGACACCTTTGGTGAGCATGTTGCGTCTCTTGGTTTTGAAGGCCTCCAATTTACGCAGCAGTGAAGCATAGTATGCCCCAGTGATCATGGTACCCTTTCGTAGGAAATCCATTAATACTACTCCGTGCTGGTCCCAAAATTCTGTGAGCATGACCTTGCCTGCTGAGGGTTGGGCACGTGCCTTCTTTGGAGGCGGTGAGTCATGATGCTTCCATTGCATCGACTGGACTTTAGCTTCAGGATCATTGTGATGACCCAAATTTCATCCTGTGTGTGCAGTCTGTTGAAAAATTCCTGGTTTCCATGGCACATCGTCAATAGAGCCTGAGAGCATTCGACTCGTTCTTGCTACTGGAAAGGTGTGAGCAGCCGTGAAACCCAGTGAGTGGATAACTTATGCACGTGAAGATAGTCTTGGATGATTCTTTCCTTGGACCAAATACTAATCTTGACATTTTGGGCTAGGTGGTGAATGGTTACGCGTTGATTTTCCAAAATGGCGACTTCCACTTGCTGAATGATGTATTCATCAATAGCACAGTGGGCTCGCTCTGGAATTGGAGCTGTTTGTATGGAAGTCCGACAACATTTGAATTGACTATGTCAGTTCTTGACTACATCATATGATGGGGAATCATCACCATAAACTTTTTTCATCTCATCGAACATCTCCTTTGATTCTATGATTCTATGTGCGACCTTTCAAGTAAAGGAACTTGATGATTGCTCTGTATTCCTCTGGATCCATTATCAAACCTGAAACCACTTCAGTACCTGTAAAATCAAGACCATTATTAGTTCTGAATTGCAAATTGGCACATAACCTATAGAGACTTCTATCATTACACATGTGCTGTTTCAGCATCCTGTGATAAATAGATGTGGGTCAGGAGAAATCTTTAATGAACGCCCCTCATATATATATATGTATTAAGGAGCACTGACAGTCCTTCCCCCTGCTGAGCCAGTGCTCATGTGATTGCTAGTTGTAGGGAGGGTACTAAAGCTACTGGGTCCTAGGAGAACACAGTCAGCTCTGCTATGCAGCCAGGAGAGTAAATTTCCCCTATAATCGAGGATAATATACCAGCTCCAGTTACAGGAAAAATCAGCTATAAAAAAATATATTAATATGTTTAAATTCCCCAAAGGTATTTTAAGAACTTTTGAAGGACATAGTGTGTGAAGTAAATTAAATACATTTACCGTATATACTCAAGTATAAGCCGAGTTTTTTCGTGCTGAAAATGCCCCCTCTGCTTATACTCAAGTGAGGTATCTAGAACATGGAGGGGGAGGGGCAGCGGCGGAGCAGCGGGTCACAATGGTAGGAGTCGGCGACTGCAGCTAACTCTGGTGCCCGCTGCTAAAGAGAAATGAATATTCACTGCACTGGCAAAGAATATTCATTTCTCTGTAATAGCGCACACGGTGTCAGTCGCAGCAGCCGGTTCCTGCGGCTGCCAGGCGGTCACGTGTGCCGCTACTTAAGACAGGTGAATATTCATTTCTCTAAAGTAGCGGCACACGTGACTGTCCGGCGGCTGACACTGTGGGCACTGTTTAATACTCACTGCTCTCCACGCACATAGTTCCGGCGTCGGGAGCGGTGAGTATTCCGGCAGCTGTGCTCTGCTTGTGAGCAGCGCGTGACGTCCCTGCCATGTGCTGCTTACAAGCATAAATCAGCATCAGCTGCTGGCATCGGAACAAGGGGGAGCGCAGAAAGGTAAGCGTAATTTTTTATTTTTTTATGTTTTTTGATGGAGGCTAATCATACAGGATAAGAATGGGGTCATGCATACAAATATAGTGTTGGAGCCATGCATACATGGATAGGGGTGGGTCCATGCATACACAGATAGGGATGGAGCCATGCAAACAAGGATAGGGATGGGGTCATGCATACAAGTATAGTGATGGGGCCATGCATACAAAGATAGGGATGGGGCCATGCGAACAAGGATAGGGATGGAGCCATGCATACAAGAATAGGGATGGAGCCATGCATACATGGATAGGGATGGAGCCATGCATATAAGTATAGGGATGAGCCATGCATACAAGGATAGGGATGTAGCCATGTATACAAGGATGGGGATGGGGCCATGCATACAAGGAGGGGATGGAGCCATGCAAATAAAGATTGGGATGGAGCCATGCATAGAAGTATAGGGATGGAGCCATGCATACAAGGATAGGGATGTAGCCATGTATACAAGGATGGGGATGGGGCCATGCATACAAGGAGGGGGATGGAGCCATGCAAATAAAGATGGGATGGAGCCATGCATAGAAGTATAGGGATGGAGTCATGCATACAGGATAGGGATGTAGCCATGTATTCAAGGATGGGGATGGACCATGCATACAAGGATGGGGATAGGGCCATACATACAAGGATAGGGATGGAGCCATGCATACAAGGATAGGGATGGAGCCATGCATACATGGATAGGGATGGAGCCATTGCATATAAGGATAGGGATGTAGCCATGCATACAAGGATAGGGATGTAGCCATGCATACAATGATGGGGATGGGCATATGCATATAATGATGGGGATGGAGCCATGCATACAAGTATAGGGATGGAGCCATTCATGCAAGGATAGGAATGTAGCCATGTATTCAAGGATGGGGATGGGGCCATGCATACAAGGATGGGGATGGGGCCATGCATACAAGGATAGGGATGGAGCCATGCGTACAAGTATAGGGATAGAGCCATGCATAAAAGGATAGGGATGGAGCCATTCACTCAAGGATAGGGATGGGGCCATGCATACAAGGTTAGGGATGGAGCCATGCATACAAGGATAGGGATGGGGGCCAATCATACCAGGATAGGGATGAGGAGTCTTGCATACAAGGATAGGGATGGGGGCCAATCATACAAGGATAGGGATGGGGGCCAATCATACCAGGATAGGGATGAGGAGTCTTGCATACAAGGATAGGGATGAGGAGCCATGCATACCAGGATAGGGATGAGGAGCCTTAAATACAAGGATAGGGATAAGGAGCCATGCATACAAGGATAGGGATGAGGAGCCCATGCATACCAGGATGGGGATGAGGAGGCTATGAATACCAGGATGGGAATGAGGAGACAATGCATACCAGTCTTATACTCAAGTCAATAAGGTTTCCCAGTCTTTTTAGGTAAAATTAGGTGCCTCTGCTTATACTCGGGTCAGCTTATACTTGAGTATATACAATATTAATAATAGAAAAAAAAATTAATACATCAAATAAAGCAATAAAAAATAATGCTGCCAGTCTGAATAGCTGTTTCTAGCACTTCCTCATTGGCAAAAAATATGTCCAGTATATGAAAACAATTTCTATGGAAAGGGAACACAAATATGTTTCTAAAGGTTCTTTGAGGTCAATAATTAACCCCTTTATTCCATCAGACGTACTATTCCGTCCATGTGACCCTGGACCTAATTCCCATGGACGGAATAGTACGTCATGGGCGATCAGCTGCGCTCCCGGGGGGAGCGCAGCGGATCGCCGCCGGGTGTCAGCTGATTATCACAGCTGACACCCGTGACTGTGTGTCAGGAGCGGTCACGGACCGCTCCCGGCACATTAACCCTTGGCACACCGCGATCAAACATGATCGCGGTGTACCCGGGGCACAGGGGAGGATCGCGCAGGGTGGTGGCTCCCTGCGCGCTCCCCTGAGACCCTCAGAGCAGCGCGATGTGTCGCGCTGTTCCGAGGGTCCGTCCTCCCTCCAGGTCCCCGGATCCAAGATGGCGCCGGGGTCCTGCAGGGAGGCGGCTTCCTCAGTGCCTGCTGAGAGCAGGCACTGAGAAGCCTGCTGCACTGCCTGAGCGATCGCTGGTGTGACAGAGTGCTGTGCACACTGTCACACCAGCGAACTGCTAAAATACTGTGATGTCCCACCCTGGGACAAAGTAAAAAAGTAAAAAAAATAAAAATAAAAAGTGGTAAAAAAAATCATAAAAAAAAAAATATTCCCCAATAAATTCATTTCTTCCTGTAAATAAAAAAAACAAAACAATAAAAGTACACATATTTGGTATCGCCGCGTCCATAACGACCCCCCCTATAAAACTGTCCCACTAGTTAACCCCTTTAGTGAACCCCTTAAAAACAAAAAAGAAAACGAAGCAAAAAATCAATGCTTTATCATCATACCGCTGACCAAAAAGTGGAATAACACGCGATCAAAAAGACCGATATAAATAAACATGGTACCGCTGAAAACGTCATCTTGTCCTGCAAAAAACGAGCCGTCATACAGCATCATCAGTGAAAAAATAAAAAGTTATAGCTCGCAGAATAAAGCGATGCAAAAATAATAATTTTTTATATAAAATTGTTTTCATTCTATAAAAGCGCCAAAACTTTAAAAAAATAATATAAATGAGGTATCGCCATAATCGTACTGACCCGAAGAATAAAACTGCTTTATCAATTTTACCACACGCGGAACGGTACAAACGCCTCCCCAAAAGAAATTCATGAATTGCTGATTTTTGTTCATTCTAACCTCCCAAAAATCGAAATAAAAAGCGATCAAAAAATGTCACGTGCTCAAAAATGGTAACAATAAAAACGTCACCTCGTCCCGCAAAAAATAAGACCTCACATGACTCTGTGGGCCAAAATATGCAAAAATTATAGCTCTCAAAAATGTGGTGATGCAAAAAACTATTTTTTGCAATAAAAAGCGTCTTTTAGCGTGACAGCTGCCAATCATAAAAACCCGCTATAAATAGTAAATCAAACCCCCCTTTATCACCCCCTTAGTTAGGGAAAAATAATAAAATTAAAAAAATGTATTTATTTCCATTTTCCCGTTAGGGTTAGGGTTGCGGCTAAAGTTAGGGTTAGGGTTGGCGCTAAAGTTAGGGTTAGGATTAGGGTTGGGATTACGGTTAGGGGTGTGTTAGGGTTAGGTTTGTGGTTAGGGTTGGGACTAGGGTTAGGGGTGTGTTGGGGTTAGGGTTGGAGTTAGAATTGGAGGGTTTCTGCTGTTTAGGCACATCAGGGGCTCTCCAAATGTGACATGGCGTCTGATCTCAATTCCAGCCAATTCTGCGTTGAAAAAGTCAAACGGTGCTCCTTCACTTCTGAGCTCTGCCATGCGCCCAAACAGAAGTTTACTCCCGCATATGGGGTATCAGCGTACTCTGGACCACAAGAGTTATTGTGCAATTTGTCCTATTCTGTTACCCTTGGGAAAATAAAAAACTGGGGGCGACAAAATCATTTTTGTAAAAAAAAAATGATTTTTTTGTTTTTACGGCTGTATGTTATAAAACTTCTGTGAAGCACTTGGGGCTTCATAGCGCTCACCACACTTCTAGATAAGTTCCTTGTGGGGTCTATTTTCCAAAATGGGGTCACTTGTGGGGGGTTTCCACTGTTTAGGCGCATCAGGGGCTCTCCAAATGCGACATGACGCCCCCAGACCATTCCATCAAAGTCTGCAATCCAAAACATCACTACTTCCCTTCCGAGCCCCAACGTGCGCCCATACAGTAGTTTACTCCCACATATTGGGTATCAGCGTACTCAGGACAAATTGGACAACAACTTTTGGGGTCCAATTTCTCCTGTTACTCTTGTGAAAATAAAATATTGGGGGCGAAAAAAATCATTTTTGTAAAAAAAAAAAAGGATTTTTTATTTTTACGGCTGTACGTTATAAACTTCTGTGAAGCACTTCGGGGTTCAAAGTGCTCACCACACATCTAGATAAGTTCCTTGAGGGGTCTATTTTCCAAAATGGGGTCACTTGTGGGGGGTTTCCACTGTTTAGACGCATCAGAGGCTCTCCAAATGCGACATGACTCCCCCAGACCATTCCATCAAAGTCTGCAATCCAAAACGTCACTACTTCCCATCCGAGCCCCGACGTGCACCCATACAGTAGTTTACTCCCACATATTGGGTATCAGCGTACTCAGGACAAATTGGACAACAACTTTTGGGCTCCAATTTCTCCTGTTACCCTTGTGAAAATAAAATATTGGGGGCGAAAAAATCATTTTTGTAAAAAATAAAAGGATTTTTTATTTTTACGGCTGTACGTTATAAACTTCTGTGAAGTACTTGGGGTTCAAAGTGCTCACCACACATCTAGATAAGTTCCTTGAGGGGTCTATTTTCCAAAATGGGGTCACTTATGGGGGGTTTCCACTGTTTAGACGCATCAGGGGCTCTCCAAATGCGACATGACTCCCCCAGACCATTCCATCAAAGTCTGCAATCCAAAACGTCACTACTTCCCTTCAGAGCCCAGACGTGCGCCCATACAGTAGTTTACTCCCACATATTGGGTATCAGCGTACTCAGGACAAATTGGACAACAACTTTTGGGGTCCAATTTCTCCTGTTACCCTTGTGAAAATAAAATATCGGGGGCGAAAAAAATCATTTTTGTAAAAAAAAAAAAGAGATTTTTTATTTTACGGCTGTACGTTATAAACTTCTGTGAAGCACTTTGGGGTTCAACGTGCTCACCACACATCTAGAGGGGTCTAGTTTCCAAAATGGTGTCATTTGTCGGGGGTTTACACTGTTTAGGCAGATCAGGAGCTCTCCAAACACGACATGGCATCCAGCCAATTCTGCGTTGAAAAAGTCAAACGGTGCTCCTTCCCTTCCAAACTCTGCCATGCACCCAAACAGTGGTTTACTCCCACATATGGGGTATCAGCGCACTCAGGACAAATTGCACAATAACTTTTGGAGTCTTGTTACCCTTGGGAAAATAAAAATTAGGGTGAAAAGATCAATTTTGTGGAAAAAATATGATTTTTTAATTTTACGGCTCTACGTTATAAACTTGTGTGAAGCACTTGGGGGTTCAAATTGCTCACCAAAGATCTAGATAAGTTCCTTAGGGGGTCTAGTTTCCCAAATGGGGTCACTAGTGGGGGGTTTCCACTGTTTAGGCACAGCAGGGGCTCTCCAAATGCAACATGGCGTCCAATCTCAATTCCAGCCAATTTTGGTTGGAAAAAGTCAAATGGTGCTCCTTCCATTCTGAGCTCTGCCATGCGCCCAAACAGTGGTTCCCCCCCACATATGGGGTATCAGCGTACTCAGGACAAATTGGACAACAAATTTTGTGGTCCAATTTCTCCTGTTACCCTTGGGAAAATAAAAAATTAGTGACTAAGAGATAATTTTTGTGGGAAAAAAATAGGATTTTTTATTTTCATGCCCGGGCATTATAAACTTGTGTGAAGCACTTGGGGGTTCAAAGTGCTCACCAAAGATCTAGATAAGTTCCTTAGGGGGTCTAGCTTCCAAAATGGGGTCACTTGTGGGGGGTTTCCACTGTTGAGGCTCATCTGGGGCACTACAAACGGAACATGACCCCCATCAATGTTTGCATTCCAAAACGTTACTGCTTCCTTTCCAAGCCCTGCCGTGCGCCCAAACAGTTTCCCCCCCCACATATGGGGTATCAGCGTACTCAGGACAAATTGGACAACAACTTTTGGGGTCCAATTTCCTTGGGAAAAATCAAAAATTTGGGACTAAAAAAATCATTTTTGTGGAAAATTGTTTTTTTTTTTTTTTCACACCCAGGCATTATAAACTTTTGTGAAACACTTTGGGGTTCAAAGTGCTCACAACAGATCTAGATAAGTTCCTTAGGGGGTCTAGTTTCCAAAATGGTGTCACTTGTGGGGGGTTTCCACTGTTTAGGCATATCAGGGGCTCTCCAAACACGGACATGGCGTCCAATCTCAATTCCGGCCAATTTTAGTTTGAAAAAGTCAAACGGCGCTCCTTCCCTTACGAGCTCTGCCGTGCGCCCAAACAGTGGTTTTCCCCCACATATGGGGTATTGGCGTACTCAGGAGAAATTGCACAACAACTTTATCTGCCCATATTCTCCTTTTACCCTTGTGAAAATAAAAAAAGTTTGTAAAAGATAATTTTTGTGGCTAAAAAGTTAAATATCATTTTTTTCCTTCCACGTTGCTTCAGCTCCTGTGAAGAAACCTGAAGGGTTAATAAACTTATTGAATGTGGGTTTTGAGTACCTTGAGGGGTGCAGTTTTTATAATGGTGTCACTTTTGGGTATTTTCTGCCATTTTAGACCCCTCAAAGTGACTTCAAATGTGAGGGTGGGGTCCCTAAAAAAAAATGGCTTTGTAAATTTTGTTGTAAAAATGAGAAATCACTGGTCAACTTTTAACCCTTATAATTTCCTAACAAAAAAAAATTTTGTTTCAAAATTGTGCTGATGTAAAGTAGACATGTGGGAAATGTTATTTCTTAAACTATTTTGTGTGACATATCTCTCTGTTTTATGGGAAAAAAAAATTCAAAGTTTGAAAATTGCAAAATTTTCAAAAATTTTCACCATTATTTGCGTTTTTTTCAAAAAATAAACGCAAGGTATATCGAAGAAATTTTACCACTAACATGAAGTACAATAGTCACGAGAAAACTTCTCAGAATCGCAAAGATCGTTAAAGCGTTCCAGAGTTATAACCTCATAAAGAGACAGTGGTCAGAATTGTAAAAATTGGCCCGGTTCATTAACGTGCAAACCACCCTTGGGGGTGAAGGGGTTAAAAAAATGTGCAAAATATACAGATATTTTTCTTTACATTTTCCCCCAATATCAGCAAAAAAAAAAATAGTAATATAAAAATGACATAAAATTAAGGCCCATGTAATGAAAATAAAATTTGAGGCAAAAATGAATTGAATATTCAAAATAGTATTGTTCCTCATGTAACAAGTTTCTTACATATTTGAAGATTTTGGCCTTGTCAGGAATGTAAAACTGGCTTTGGCGGGAAGTCGTTAAAAGGTTAGAAGATTTTTGCAAATGAAAGAGCACTAATTTTGCCCCAAAGTATCATTAGACCATGTGTCATTTTGATGAAAATGTAAGTTTAATGCCCACTTGGTCCTTATGCTAAATATATCGATCCAATCAAAAACAGGGTCTCTTCAGAGAAGTTAAGATGTCCCCACCTTGTTTTTGCCCTATATGACTTAATTGATATTCCATAGGACAGTGAGCATCATCACAAATCCTGCCCTCATGCACTTCAATCATATCATATAAGACGTGAATAAAGGGTGGACAACTTGGTTTTATATTCAGTGTCTCCACCCTCCTTTGAGTAATTACAAAATGACATGTCGACTGAAGCTACTAAGAACAAGTTTGGAGACTGCTGAACGAGAAACTATTAGGTAGCGCTGTTACTTTTGGGGGCAGAAAATCTTAAACAAAATTCTTGTAGTCAAAATAGCTCTTCTACAGTTGAAAAAAAACCCTGTCCCTTCAGTTACTAGTCACAGGTGAGCCAGTATTTAACCATTTACAGAGCCTTCAAACATGACTAGTGAGTGATATCAGGTGAAGTTGGGATACCTATTTGTAGACAGCACTGTTTCTGAATACTTGCTTCTTATCAGTACAAAGTATGATATTAATAGTTTGTTTTATTGGATTTTGGATAGTGATGAGCAGATCCGTGGAAGTTCGGGTTCTGCTGAACTTGAGTTAAAAGTTTGGTTCTGATGCAAACTTGATCTTGAACCCAAAAAAAGTCAATAGGGGCATGTATTTGTGCTGTAAAATGGCTGTAAAATGGTCATAGTTGTAAGCTTGCACTCCCACTGTGCCATGAAGCAGACTAACCCTGGAGGGGCGTGACTAAGCAGCTACCTTGGTGTTCACTCTAGTGGGTGAGGTCGCGCTTGTGCAGCAGGTAACTGCCCGGTAGCACTCCAGGGTGGCAGTCTGGCAGTAGCAGCTGATCCCACGGGGGAACAGGACACTAAAAGGCAGGTGCAGCAAGTGCAGAAGGAAGTTGAGGTTTTAGACTGGCAAGTACTGGTGGGACGGATGATGTACTGGCAGGCAGGCGGGCACGGCTGGCACTCTGGCAGGCAGGCGAGCATTGCTGGTGCTCAGGCAGGTGGGCATGGCTGGCACTCTAGCAGCAGGTCGGCATGGCTGGAACTCAGGCAGGACGGCAGGGCTGGAATTCTGGCAGGCAGGCACGGCTGGCAGGTGGAGGTTCAGACAGGAGGAACAGGAGCTATTTCGGAAGCACAGGTACACTGGCAGGTACAAGTGGGATAAGCAACAGGTAGGAAACCAGTTCAGAATGGGGGGACAAAAAGCCACAGATGCGGAAACGGAAGCAGAGCCACAGGATGCGGGACGAGAGCAGAACAAAGCCACAGGATGCGGGATAAGAGCAGAGTAGCAGGATGTGAGCAGGCCGCAGGATGCGGGACAGGAGCAGAGCAGAGCCCTGAAGCAAACAGAGAGGCAGAGCTGCTGATGCAAAGATGGGGCAGAGCAGAGCTGCTGAGGCAAATAGGGAGCAGAGCTGTGCCGCTAAGGCAAAGAGGGAGCATAGCAGAGATAGACACAGCAGGGTAGGGAAGGCTTCAGACAAGGATACAAACAGGTACAGGTAAAAGGACTTAGTTCAGACAAGATCAAACACAGGAACAAGTTCAGAACAAAGGATTCAGGACTGGGTATACAGCCCCCAGCGTGACAGAAACAAGACACATAGAATACAGGTACGGGCCTGGGTATACAGCCCCAGGGTGACGAAAACCAAAACTCATAGAATACAGATACGAGCCTGGGTAACAGCCCCCGGAGTGGAAGAAACAGGAGAGGACCTGGCAACTCAGTGGCAGAAAGCAGACTGAAAGAGTTTGTTTCTCAGGCATCTTCTAATTAGTGGAGATGTCTTAAGTACCCAGTATCTCTTGACAGTAGGCTGGGGACACATTAGGAATGCGCACACTGTATAAAAACTCAGGAAGTGCAGGCGCCGTTGCCCTTAGAGCACACAGCCAGGAAGTATGCCACACCAAGCAGAGGACACATGATTTACAGCATGGAGCAGGCGGAGTGCTGAAGTCACAGCATGGTCCAGAGTGTGGGTAAGTCAGTGTATCAGCCTGATGGGAGATGGGAAGCCATGCAGTGATGCCAGCAGGGATGTTACAATAGTAAGGGCTACAGGGCTGCAAAAAGGAAGCAAGCTGAGGGTAAGAGCAGGACATTGCCCTGCCAACAAATGTGGATAGAAAAATGTCTTAAATCTCTTAAATTAGTCAGTAAATATTGAGTAAATTATTTTTGCCCACAAGGCTTTATAGAATCAATAGAATGATATGAGGCAAGACAACACACAGTCCAAAATCAATGTAAGTCAATGTAGACTATTATTATCAGTGTAATGTGTAATTATCCATCCATTCATTAAAACCCGTCCAGAGTTAAATCACATTAGTAAGAAAAGCAGACAGCTGTGAGCTGGTGTTATTATTCTGTGAAGGGGTCAATATCCATAAAAGTTCCCAGCCTATTAATAACAGCTCACAGCTGTCTGTGTAGCCTTTACTGGTTATTAAAAATTGATGACCCAAAAAAATGACATGAGTCTCCCTTATTTTAAGCAGCTGAGAGAAAACAGGCAGCTGGGGGCTGGTGTTATTATTCTGGGAAGGGGACAATATCCATAAAGATTTCCAGCCATTAATGTCAGCTCACAGCTGTCTGTTTAGCCACTACTGGTTATTAAAAAGAGGGCGCCCTCAAAAAATGATGTGGGGTCCCCCCTTATTTTTAATAACCTTTCAAAGGGAAAAAGACAGCTGCTGGCAGATCTAAATAGGCTGAAAAGGGGGCCCCATGAATATTGGCCCCCTCCCGTTAATAACACCCTCCCTCAGCCTTAACCCCTTTACCCCCAAGGGTGGTTTGCACGCTAATGACCCGGGGCCCAAATTTTTACAATTCTGACCACTGTCTCTTTATGAGGTTATAACTCTGGAACGCTTCAACGGATCTTCGCGATTCTGAGACTGTTTTTTTCGTGACATATTGTACTTCATGACAGTGGTTAAATTTCTTCGATTTTAACTTGCGTTTATTTTTTAAAAAAACGCAAATATGGTGAAAAATTTGAAAATTTTGCAATTTTCAAACTTTTAATTTTTATTCCCCTTAAAAAGAGAAATATGTCACACAAAATAGTTTAATAAAAATAAAAATTTTCCACATGTTTACCTTAATAAAACACAATTTTTGGAATCAAATTTTTTTTTTTGTTAGGAAATTATAAAGGTTAAAAGTTGACCAGCGGGTTTCTCATTTTTACAACAAATTTACAAAGCCATTTTTTTAGGACCCCTCACATTTGAAGTCACTTTGAGGGGTCTATATGGCAGAAAATAACCAAAAGTGACACCATTCTAAAAACTGCACGCTCAAGGTACTCAAAACCCATTCAAGAAGTTTAAATTTAACCCTTCAGGTGCTTCACAGGAGCTGAAGCAACGTGGAAGGAAAAAATGAAACATTTAACTTTTAGTCACAAAAATGATCTTTTGCAAACTTTTTTTATTTTCACAAAGGTTAAAAGGAGAAAATGGACAGATAAAGTTGTTGTGCAATTTCTCATGAGTACGACAATACCCCATATGTGGGGGAAAACCACTGTTTGGGTACACGGCAGAGCTCGTAAGGGAAGGAGCGCCGTTTGACTTTTTCAAACCAAAATTGGTTGGAATTGAGAAATTGGACGCAATGTCACGTTTGGAGAGCCCTGATGCGCCTAAACAGTGGAAACCCCCCACAAGTGACCCCTTTTGGAAACTAGACCCCCTAAGGAACTTATCTAGACTGTGGTGAGCACTTTGAGCCCCCAAGTGCTTCACACAAGTTTATAATGCCGGGCATGAAAATAAAAATCCTATTTTTTTCCCACAAAAATTATATGTTAAACACCAATTTTTTTATTTTCCCAAGGGTAACAGGAGAAATTGGACCAAAACAGTTATTGTGCAATTGTCCTGGGTACGCTGATACCCCATATGTGGGGGTAAACGACTGGGCGCATGGCAGAGCTCAGAAGGGAAAGAGCACCGTTTGACTTTTTCAACGCAGAATTGGCTGGAATTGAGATCAGACGCCATGTCACATTTGGAGAGCCCCTGATGTGCCTAAACTGTGGAAACCCCCCAATTCTAGCTCCAACCCTAACCCCAACACACCCCTAACCCTAGTCCCAACCCTAACCATTACCCTAACCACAAACCTAGCCCTAACACACCCCTAAACCTAAATCAAACCCTAACCCTAATCCTAACTTTAGCCCCAACCCTAACACTAACTTTATCCCCAACCCTAACACTAACTTTAGCCCCAACCCTAACCCTAATGGGAAAATGGAAATAAATACATTTTTTTTAATTGTATTATTTTTTCCCTAACTAAGGGGGTGATAAAAGGGGGTTTGATTTACTATTTATAGCAGGTTTTTATGTTTGGCAGCTGTCACGCTAAAAGACACTTTCAGCAGCAGATGAGAAGGAAGGGAGACACACTAGTCATTACTAGTGGGTAGGCGGAGCCCAGATGGGATAGACACCTCAGATTAAAAAGAGTGTTGATCGGCCCTCCAGCTCGGGCTCCTCCTACTCCAGTTCTCCAGTCTAAAATTTGAGGTCTCAGAGGATAGTCGCTGCTGAAGCAGCTCCTCAGAAGATTTTTTTATTTTTATCGGACAGAGACTTGGACTCAGGGTCTTGAGGTCTCAGGGGTCTCAGCGTTGCTGGACCCCCACCTCCCCTTGGCGGATCTGTATACCCTGTACGGAGGTCCCTGCAGAACCCTGCCGGCCCTGGGGGATGAGGGTGGCTTCCCTGGCGGGGACGCAAACCGCGCTTCTGGGGTCACTGCGTTCCCCGCCCTGGGGGGAAGCGATGGGCACAGCGCCACAAATCCCTGGGGGTCCCTGTGGCGCTCAGCTGGGTGAGTACTCCACATTTTAATGTGTTTTGAGTGCTTCAGCGACTGCTGCGCGTCGCTGTTACATATGTACATGTTGGTGACTAGTGTTTTTTGTCCGCAGGTGGATGCCTGCAGGACATAGGAGCGGGGGAGAGAGGAGTTGCGCGCCTTTTTTTTTTAATTTTCGCGGCGCTCTCAGCGCGCTCTTTACTGCTGTCTCATCTTCCGGCTTTTCTATGGAGCACATCGGAGGCACAGCGCGGCGGCCATTACTGAAGCAGGGAGCGGAAAGCTTCCTCCGGCTCCCCACTCTCCACCCCTCCCGACAAGACGCTACACCGCGACCAGCTGGGTGAGTCGCTTCTGCCCGTCAGAGCAGAAGCTTAACCCCCTCACCCCCACAGCGCAGGCGCCTTTCTGAGGCACAAATGGGTGACAGACTGCGCTATCCTGCAGCTGTTACCTCATAAGATGGGCTCACACACCCTTTTCATTATAGAGGTTGTGGGGAGTCTGCGACATTAAAGTTACTGCCACTATACGTTCCCGCTAACGATCCCGATAACGACGCATACTAATGCGATCGTTTGTGTGATCGTTTTAATGTCGCTAGTACCTGCCAATCTGGGCGATCTCATTAGCAACGCATAAGCGGTTAACGATCTCCTTAACGACTTTGGCGGTCATTGCGATATACAAACAGCGCAATTTTTTTAGCGATTTACTGTGGCATAGCTGTCCTGCAGCTGCTGCCTTATAAGAGGCACTTGGGGCTCGCACACCCTTTTCATTAACAGAGGTTGTGGGGAGTCTACGACTTTAACCCCTTCTTAGGCGGTTAACTCTTAATGGGGGACAGCTGGGGTAGCTCTCTCTTTAAGAGCTTTAACCCTTCAGTGTTCGTTTTTTCTTTAAGAAACCACACTGTTCTAGTTACTGACAGGTTTAACCTGCCATATACTGTGTAAGGACATGTCAGATCAGAGTCCAGGAGGTGCGGACCGTCTCCCAGATCTGCTCAGGATCAGTCTCGCGTATCTGTATTGATGGCCTGTCTGACCTTCTAGGTTATTGGGTGTCAGCTAGATCTTCTCATGGCAGGAAGCGACACAAGCCGGTGCCTTCCTTCCCGCGTAAAGATGTCCGATTCGGACAAGGAGGATCGGCAGGGACACTCTGCCTCTCTTTTGGGCCGTACGAAGGTTTTTATTGGAGCCATGAGGGCGTTACAGTTACCGGAGGAGGTAACTAGACTCCTGGTAAGTCAGCCCGGATGTTTCAGAAGTCGCATAGGTCGTGATTAGCTTTACCATATCTGGATGAGCTTAATGGGGCAGTGGAGAAGGAACGCCTGTGTCCAGATAAACTTTTCAACTGTATCCGTGTTCTACGGAGTTGATTGATAATTGGATTCCTTCTCCTGAAGTGGATGCCCCTTTATTCCAGCTTAGCGAGGGAAGGCGAGTCTGCAGGACCCGCTGGACAGGAAAACGGAGATGGCAGAAAAATCCATCTACGAGGCCGCAGGTCATGGATTCAGGGCACCATGTGTGCTTGTAAAGCTTCCCTGAGCTGGTTGGACCGTCTACGGACGGCGTGGCAAGATGGATCCCCTCTATCGAGGTAGATGGGCTTTTCAAGTTGTTGGAGGATACTGCGTCACTGCTGTCAAGGGCGCAATCCTCGGCGCTCACAGTCAGAAGAGCACTGTGGCTTAGACAGTGGACCGGGGACGCAGTTTCCAAGCAGGGTTTGCTATCTTTAGCTTACAAGGGTGGTCAGCTATTTGGATCTGACCTCACGGAGCTGATTGCCAAGGCAAAGGCAAAAGAAACGGCTTTACCGCAGCGAAGAGCTGTGACTTCTGCATCTGGCAGGACTAGTGCCGGTAGTAGTCGGCGGTCCTTTCGATCCAGGGGACGGTTCGGTCAGCCCTCTTGGGGATCGGGTCGTCCCTCTTTTTCAGGAAAAGAGACCTCTCAGAAATCCCGCACTCCCTGGAAACAAAGTTTCCGTCAAGACAAGCGAGAAGCTGACAAAAAGCCCGCTAAGGCGGACTGACGCCAGAGTCTCACTCGAGGGCTCTCAAGTGGGGGGTCGCCTGCTCCAATTCAAATTGACTTGGGTTTCCCGCGTCTCGGACCCTGGATGACGCGGTTATATCGGCAGGCTACTTCATAGAGTTTTCTTCTCGACCCCCAGACAGTTTTTGCCAATCTCGCATTCCGTCAGAGCCCGAGCTATTTGCCGCTCTACTGCGAGAGGTCGATTCCCTTCTGCAGAAGGGTGTGGTGGTACCGGTTCCGCGGGAGGACCGGGGAAGAGGGTTTTATTCCAACCTCTTTGTGGTCCCCAAAAAGGAGGACAAATTTCGCCCCATTCTGGATCTCAAAAGATTGAACCACCCGGAAATTCCGCATGGAGTCGCTTCGCTCCGTTGTGGCAGCCTTGTCGCAGAACGACTTTTTGGTGTCAATCGACATTCGCGACGCTTATTTGCATGTTACAGTCGGAAGGGCTCACCAACGCTTCCTTCGTTTTGCCATAGGTCAGGACCATTACCAGTTTGTGGCTCTGCCATTCGGGTTGGCCTCAGCGTCAAGAGTTTTTAAAAAAATTCTGGCGCCTCTCATGGCAATTCTTCAAAGACAGGGGTTTCGATTCTCCCTACCTGGATGACCTTTTGATGGTGGCGTCCCCAAAGGAGGAGGCGGGTGACGGCTCGCAATCTCTCCCTTCAGCTCCTGGAGGACTTCGGGTGGCTGGTCAATTGGGAAAAGTCGTCTCTGGAACCGTCACAGTCAATCCTGTTTTTGGGGATGCATTTCGACACGGTACGAGCAGTGGTGTCCCTGCCTCCAGACAAGCAAGCATGTCTCCTTCGACAGGTACAGGTTATGAAGTCTTTGACAGCAATGTCCCTTCGAAGGTGTATGCGCCTTCTGGGTTTGATGGCGTCCATGGAGGTACTTCTGTTTGCCCAGTTTCATTTCTCCCTCCGAGGTGGTCGGTCATAACCACCGATGCCAGCCTGACGGACTGGGGGGGTGTCTGGAACGATCTCTGGATTCAGGGAATATGGTCGTCGGAAGAGTCTGTCCTACCGATCAACATCCTGGAATTGAGGGCAATTTTCCTTTGCCTCCAACACTGGACGGTCCCTTTAAGCGGTCTACCAGTGCAAGTGCAGACAGACAACGCGACGGCGGTCGCGTATATCAACCATCAAGGCGGGACGAGGAGTTCCAGGCTCATGGTGGAGGTGTCTCGGATCCTGGTATGGGCCGAGGCCAGGGTACCGGCCATCTCTGCGATTCACATTCCAGGAGTCCAGAATACCACGGCGGACTTCCTCAGTCGCGAGAAGATGAATCCCGGAGAATGGAGTCTCATCCGAAAATTTTTGCACTGCTGTGCTCCCGTTGGGGAACTCCCCAAGTGGATTTGATGGCATCCAGGTTCAATGCCAAGTTACCGACGTTCATGTCCAGGTACAAGGACCCGAAAGCTGTGGCGGTGGATGCTCTGGTGGCTCCGTGGGGCCAATTCGAGCTAATCTATGTGTTCCCGCCGATATCCTTACTTCCTCTGGTGTTGCGTCGGATCAGACTGGAGAGAATACCGGCTATGTTGATAGCCCCAGATTGGCCAAGGAAGACTGGTTCTCGACACTGGTGTCGCTTCTGGCAGCACCTCCATTTCCACTTCCTCTTCGCCCGGACCTGTTAACCCAAGGGCCCGTTCATCATCCGGACTTGAAGTCTCTGCGTTTGACGGCGTGGCTCTTGAGACCGGAATATTGACCCATCAGGGTTTTTCAGCCGAAGTCATTGCCACTCTGCGAGCTGCCAGAGGTCCGGTTACTACTAGGATTTATCACAAGACTTGGGAAGCCTTCTTTTCTGGTGTTCGGGTTCTTCAAGGAACCGAGGATTTTTTCCATTCCCAATTTGTTGGCCTTTCTGCAGTACGGGCTGGACAAGGGTTTGGCAGTTAGCACTCTGAAGGGTCAGGTTTCTACTCTGTCCTTGCGGTTTCGGAAGGCTATCGCCTCGCGTAGGGACGTACGTTCCTTTTTTTGCGGAGTAACCCATCAGTTTCCGCCGCGGAAGGCGCCGTGTTTTCCTTGGCGGCTCAATCTTGTTTTGGAGGCTCTTCGACATGGGCCTTTTGAGCCTATGGATTCTGTTAACCTTTCTTGCTCTCTTGGAAGGTTGCCTTCCTAGTGGCGGTCACCTCTTTGAGAAGGGTTTCTGACTTGGCGGCTCTTTTTTGCTCGCCTCCTTTTCTGGAGTTTCACCCGGATCGCGTAGTACTTCGCACACGAGGCGACTTTCTACACTAAGGTGGTGTCACAATTTCATGTTAACCAGGATATTGTGTTGCCCTCGCTCTGTTCGGAGCCGAGGAATGCGAAGGAACGGGCCTTGCACACATTGGATTTAGTGCGGGCTTTGAAGTTTATTTGCCTATTACTCAAGGTTTTCGGAAGTCGGACTCTCTGTTTGTGATTCCAGCAGGTCGTTGGCGTGGTCAACGAGCTTCCAAGGATTCTATAGCTCGTTGGATTCGGTCGGCCTTTTTAGAGGCCTACCGACTTAAGGGCGAACCTTGCCCGATTAAGATCCGAGCTCACTCCACGAGGGCTGTGGGTTCATCGTGGGCCTTTCATCAAGGGGCCTCGGCAGCTCAGCTCTGCCGGGCGGCGACCTGGCGCTCTGTCCACATGTTTACAAAATTTTATAAGGTGGACGTTAGTGCTTCCGCTGATGCGGCCTTAGGACGTAGGGTCCTGCAGGCGGCTGTAGTTTAAAGTTCTCGTTAACTTGTATTTAGCGCTAGTTGCGCGTTTACCTAGGTTGTTGGGATCTGCCTTTTTTGGTTTTTTTCCCACCCTTAATTTTTGGACTGCTTTGGGACGTCCCACTAGTAATGACTAGTGTGTCTCCCTTCCTTCTCATCTGCTGCTGAAAGATGGATTTTGGTAAGAACTTACCTGTAAAATCCTTTTCAGCGAAGGAAGGAAGGGAGACACAGCTCCCTCCCATGGCAGAAGTGTGTTGTTGTGTTTTCAGATGCGGCGTGACCCTTCTCTGATAGCGATTATCTGGACTGAGGTCGGCGCGCTAAGGCTCTGTTCCAGCATCGCCAGCTCATCGCAGTAGTCAGGTTCAGTGAGTAGTACCTGGAACTGTGTGTTTTTTTCCTGTTACATGCATAACCTGTATTCTTGTCTTTTCTCTGAAGTCCTTCAGAAGGGGTTATGTTGCTCCGCTGGTGATATTTGCTCTTCCTTAGCTTGTGTACGACTGGAGAGCTGGAGTAGGAGGAGCCCGAGCTGGAGGGGCCGGTCAACACTCTTTTTAATCTGAGGTGTCTATCCCATCTGGGCTCCGCCTACCCACTAGTAATGACTAGTGTGTCTCCCTTCCTTCCTTCGCTGAAAAGGATTTTACAGGTAAGTTCTTACCAAAATCCGTCTTTTCATTGCAAAAAATAGTTTTTGCATCACCACATTTTGAGAGCTATAATTTTTGCATATTTTGGCCCACAGAGTCATGTGAGGTCTTATTTTTTGTGGTACGAGTTGACGTTTTTGTTGATACCATTATTGGGCACGTGACATTTTTTGATCGCTTTTTATTTCGATTTTTGGGAGGTTAGAATGAACAAAAATCAGCAATTCATGAATTTCTTTTGGGGGGTGCGTTTACACCGTTCCGCGTATGGTAAAATTGATAAAGCAGTGTTATTCTTCGGGTTAGTACGATTACGGCCATACCTCATTTATATAACTTTTTTATGTTTTGGCGCTTTTATACAATAAAACTTTTTTTTTTGGAATTTTTTTTTTTGCACGTTATTTTCATTTTTTTAACTTTTTTTCTTTGTCCCAGGGTAGGACATCACTGTATAAAGTCAGATCACTGGTCTGACAGTGTGCGCAGCATACTGTCAAACCAGCGATGTGACAGGCAATGCTGCAGGCTTTCTCAGCGCCTGCTCTCAGTAGGCACTGAGGAAGCCACCTCCCTGCAGGGAGTAGGGTCCCTCGGAACAGCGCGATACATTGCGCTGTTCTGAGGGTCTCACGGACGCACGCAGGGAGCCCCCTCCCTGCGCGATGCTTCCCTGTGCCCCCGGTACACCACGATCATGTTTGATCGCGGTGTGCCAGGGGTTAATGTGCCGGGAGCGGTCCTTGACCGCTCCTGGCACATAGTGCCTGGTGTCAGCTGTGATAATCACTGGGAGCGCATCCGATCGCATGTGATGTACTATCCTGTCCATGGTAATACGGGCCCAGGTCACATAGACGGGATAGTACGTCCGATGGCAGAAAGGGGTTAAAGATTGTTGATTGGCTGTGCTGCAGCCTCTGAATAAGCTTTATTAGACTGCCGGACCCGAACAATTGATTGGCTGTGCTGTAGCCTCTGGATAAGCTTAATTAGACTTCTAAACCCAAACAGGAGACCGGACATACAGTAAAAAGTCCATGTTCGGGGTCTGGTACTGGACACTTGAAGTCCGGTACGAACTCCAAACTTTCCAGTTCTGTTTCACTCATACCTAATTTTTATGGCTATAAATGCATTCTTCCTCATTATCTTGTGTGTACACAAGAACTTTTGTTTTGTAATGTTGGCAGTTTGTGATTGAGTTTCACGGAGTTTGTTTTTTAAGAATGAGGAGTTACTTGAGTCAAGCTGTTTGCACATCTCTGAACACATGTACCATAATCTTCCAATGATAAAAGACATTGCCAGACTTGATTGAACCTCACACTGAAATGCCAGCATGGTTAATCAGTGTAACAGTGCACCAAAAGGAAGAGCCCAAGCAGTGAATCACATAATAAGCTAACTTAACTTATATAGCAGTTATATTGTTGTCATTAATGTTTTCCAAGACCAAATGGAGAAATATAGAAAAGTGTCACCCGTGTTAATTACTACTGCTGTAAAATTTTTGTTATAAATATTTTGTTATAATATTTTTTACCTTTTCTGTAGAATACATAGCACCAACTTTTTTCTGCATTGATGTACAGCGATCATCGACACCCACATGAGTTCCTGTCCCCTGTAGAGATTTTAATATAGTCTAATCCCTTCCAATGCTGCATCATTTCTGATAAAACATACTTTAAAAATGAGCAGGGAACAGGAGAAAAAGCATTTGGACTAGGAAAAGCTATGAGGTTGGCACCCAGCATTTCAGAATAAATGTTTGTAGAAGATGTCTGTCCCTGCTTCATGCTAGATTAGGCCTCTTTCACACATCCGTTTTTTGCCGTCAGGCGCGATCCGGAGCTTTTGTAAAAAAACGGATCTGTTTTTTTAATCCGCCGGATGCGTTTTTTTTTGTCATTGACTATCATTAGCGCCGGATTGCGCTGGATGTCATTGCGTTGCGTCCGTTTTTTGCCGGATCCGGCGGAAATGTACATTCCGGCGGCCGGACGAAACGGTCACTGCAACTTTTTTTTTTCTGCCGGACCCGCCTGATAGCTCCTGAAGCGGCCGGAATCAATGCAAGTCTATGGTGCCGGATCAGTCTTTTGTGCAATCCGGCCAAAAGACTGATCCGGATTCTGGAAACCAAGGTCTCTCTCTCTCTCTCTCTCCTCAGTCCAGACATGCGTACCTGCATTTTCCGGGTTGAAAAGTTCAGGACGGATCCGGCAAAAAACCTGATCCGTTGCATCAGTTTTTTCACAATCATCGCCGGATCCGTCCTTTCCGGTTTTGACGGATTGTGCCTGACGGCACAAAACGGATGTGTGAAAGAGGCCTTAAGCGCACACTTTTGTAAGCAGAAATGTACTACCTTTTTTACTTTTCTGATTTTAATTTAATATTAATGTATTATATGATAAGCATGATAGTTTAAAAACTTTAACTAAGGCCAAATTGTCATCAATGGAGCATTCATACAATAATGCTGATTATAATGTAGCGTAAGTGAAAGCTATGGTCAGACAATGACCTATTGTTTAAATCAGATTTTTGCGTTATGCAAAGCAGAAGAATAAATATTATGTATGGTATAATATTATAGCAGGTTATTTTTTTCTTTTATGATAGTTTTTATCTTCTCAGACAAACAGGCTCATATGTAATGTGGTTGGTCTTTCGCATTTTCAGTCTTAATTTTTTAGCCTCCGTCTGACTATGTGGTTGTAAGTATCTAATTCACTGCCTGCTAGTGGTATAGTGAAACAACGTTCACAATTGAATAGAAAATTGATTATTTTTTATAGTAATTTTTGACCTTCAATTGTTTGTTTTTTCAGTGTCCGTTCTCAAGCAGTTTTGTTCATATTTTTGTTAATATTAGGGGGCATACATTAGTGCAGTGGCACATATATAATATTTTTCTTCTTTTTTACATGATTTAATTAGACTACCAGTGGTGTATAGTGCCACTTGCTGCTTTAAGTATTGTCTCATGATATTTGAATAAGCATGGGTGTTATCATACTCTCGATACAGTTTTTTGTGTTAAATTATTTTTTTTATTTTTGCCAAAGTTTTATTTACATGTCATAATATGTTTTGTAAATAAAAAAATAGAAATATAGCAATTTTCAAACTGGCCACTGGGTTTTTTTAGGCTTTAACTTCATATTATTTCAGGAAACAACACATGTACGTAGCCTCAATGCACAGATCCTGACTATCTTTGTATTGTTGCATCTAATGATCCTATGCAAATGTCATTGTTTAAGGAGGGGGAGCAGGGTCACCTATGACATTGCTTATTGTGATTGGTGGATTTTGTGTTAGCTGTGTATAGAAGTGTTACTGTCTTTGTATTCCGGCCTCTGATAATAAATAACCTTGCTGTAAACTTCCTGAAAAGACAGGAAGTGTGAGTCTTAAAAATTCCAAGTAGCCAGTTGAAAATTGCAAGATTAAAATAAAAAAAAATAATGATTTTGATATGAAAACAAATAAAACACACTACCAAGAATGTATTAAAACTACATATAATGCAAAAACCTAATTTAAACAGTAGGTCATTTTCTGATGATACTGTAGCTTCCCTTAGGAGCCCGTTTAGAAGGCCGAATAAATAAGAACGAGATCGGCACAGACTTGTGGTCTTCTAACCTGAGTGTGATAGCTTTAAATTGTGTTGTGAAGCTCAGGACAGCTGTCGGCCCAGTCCATGCACAAATCACTGAGTTTTGAACAGAAGGAACCCATCCTTTCTCTTGTTTCATTGAGGGTTTAAAATAATGTGTACCTTAATTGATATAGCTTCTGATATGTCACTATTATATTTTGGAAAAAAAGATTTACATCCTTCAAGCCTTCAGTGCTTATTAAAACAGGAATTGAAAAGCTTGTTGCCATCACCTATTTAATAAAAATTGAGTGCCGCAATACATACACATCTCACTGCTGTAGGTAGATTTTGAGGAATGGCTTAGATTGACACTTTCAAAGCTAAGATATGATGATTATGCAAATTTGAATCTAATTATGTGACAGGCAGTGTATTATTAATTGAGTGGAAGATGTACTGTGTCTTGTTACATTGAAATTATTGATGGGGCATAAAACACATTTGGTAAGTGATACTTTTTCATTTTTACGAATAGGTATATGCCGTAGATATTCCCTCTTTCACTCCAGGGTTAGTAATTGATTTCACATATGAATAAAGACGTTTAGTTATGTGCAAAAGATGATCTAAAACACACCAAATCCAAAGAGATTTCATTTAGATATGGGCAAACCAGGGTCAAACCACAAAAAAAACTGTGTTAAATTTTAAAGTCCTCTACTGCATTACTTCATTATTATATGTAGTGCTCACAAACTATAGAATTCTAAACAGCTAATAGCCGGATAATGCTTCATAAGAGAAATAGTGATTCCTTTAGTTTCCCTGTAGGCACAGGACAGGAAACTTATCTGAGGTTGTGAAAAAAAAATTTCTAGGAGGTTAAAAGTCTGTGAGTTAGTTCCAAAAGTGGTCATCACTTCTATTAACGAACACTAAATTGAAGGTGTCAATCAATATTACTGCATTTTCTGTTATCTTTTGGAAAATATAGAACCTCTGATAAAATGAATATTCCTGTAAATAAAAGTAAATAACATTTCAATCTTTGGTAATTAGTCCACCTTTTGATTTAGCAGGATAAAGTCAGATGAGTCGAAAAAGTTGCTGCTGTTCATATTCTTTTGAATAAAGTAATCTGACTCACAATGGAGTGCTGTGACTTTTCTATTTTAGAAAAATATGATCATAAGTATGTGTTACTTGTTTTAGACAATACATTTTCAGATAAAACTGATCTTGGCTGAGCTGATCATCTACAGTTGTGGTAGGCAATACAGTATCCTATGGAGCCTACGAAACGTGCAAAGAAAACAATTTCAATATACAGTACAGACCAAAAGTTTGGACACACCTTCTCATTCAATGATTTTTCTGTATTTTCATGACTATGAAAATTGTAGAATCACACTGAAGGCATCAAAACTGTGAATTAACACATGTAGAATTATACATTACACTTTACAAAAAAGTGTGAAACAACTGAAAATATGTCTTATATTCTAGGTTCTTCAAAGTAGCCACCTTTTGCTTTGATTACTGCTTTGCACGCAGAAAAGGTGAACGGATGGACTCTACATGCCTAGTTCCCACCGTGAAGCATGGAGGAGATGGTGTGATGGTGTGGGGGTGCTTTGCTGGTGACACTGTTGGGGATTTATTCAAAATTGAAGGCATAGTGAACCATCATGGCTACCACAGCATCTTGCAGCAGCATGCTATTCCATCCGGTTTGCATTTAGCTGGACCATCATTTATTTTCAACAGGACAATGACCCCAAACACACCTCCAGGCTGTGTAAGGGCTATTTGACCAAGAAGGAGAGTGTTGGGGTGCTATGCCAGATGACCTGGCCTCCACAGTCATCAGACCTGAACCCAATCTAGATGGTTTGGGGTGAGCTGGACCGCTCACTGCTTCAATTTTGAATAAATCCCCAACAGTGTCTCCAGCAAAGCACCCCCATACCATCACACCACCTCCTCCATGCTTCACGGTGGGAACCAGGCATGTAGAGTCCATCCGTTCACCTTTTCTGCATGCAAAGCAGTAATCAAAGCAAAAGGTGGCTACTTTGAAGAACCTAGAATATAAGACATATTTTCAGTTGTTTTACACTTTTTTGTAAAGTGTAATGTATAATTCCACATGTGTTAATTCATAGTTTTGATGCCTTCAGTGTGATTCTACAATTTTCAGTCATGAAAATACAGAAAAATCTTTGAATGAGAAGATGTGTCCAAACTTTTGGTCTGTACTGTATGTCCTGGTAGTTCTTGTTCACTTCTTCAGTATTTGGTCAGAATTTTACATCAGTGTTTGTTAGCCAAAATCGGGAGTGGAACAATCATAGGAAAAGTACAATAGAAACACGTCACCACTTCCTCATTTTTCCCCCACTTCTGGTTTTGGTCAAATACTGAATGTGTGATCGTGGCCTAAAAGGATTCTACTTAGGTGACATCTGTGGATTTTGTTAATTACTTTCTTGTGTTCTTTTCATTTGTACACCAATCAGCCATAACATTCAACATTTGCCTAATATTGTGCTGGGCAACTCCGACTCTATGAAACATGGAATGGATAAGAGCTCAGTTTTTTAGGTTTTGTATATTGCCAGATGGATACTAAATAGATTAGACTTGTAGGTGGTACATATCAAAGTAATATCAACATGATTGCAAGGACCCATGGTTTCCAAGAGCAATACAAAACCTCTATTGGCTTGATTTCTTCTAATAGTTCATGTCATCTCTTCCTCAGGTAAGTGTCACAGGCACTGGACCAGCCATAGAATGAAAAAAAAGATGTGACTCATTAAACCAGGCCACCTTTCATTGCCCCATAGTTCTGTTCTAATGCTCACATGCCCATTGTAGGTGTTTTCAGGTGTGAAGTGGGGTCAGCATTGATCTTTTATACAGGAAGTTGCAATGTACTGTTTGTTCTAACGTCTTTATAATATAATCAGCATTACCTTTTTCAGCAGTTGATGTTACAGCACATAAGCTGTGAGATCCACCCAGACAGGAAAACCTTATCATCCGATGCACATCAGGGAGTCTAAAGCTCCCGTCTCACACAGCGATCTCGCTAGCGAGATCGCTGCTGAGTCACTAGTTTTGTGACGCAGCACGAGCTCACCAGCGATATCGCTGTGTGTGACATTCAGCGACGATCAGCCCCCCTGCTGGGTATCGCTGATCGTCGCTGAATGTCCTGGACATTTTTTTGATCGCTGGTCTCCCGCTGACAGGCACGCATCGCTGCGTGTGACAGGCGGGAGAACAGTGATCCGCTGGTAACCAAGGTACACAGCGGGTTTCCAGGCGCGGGGCTGTGCCTAGAAACCCGCTGTGTACCTTGGATACCAGCACCCTGATGCAGGGAGCTGGTAACCAAGGTACACAGCGGGTTTCCAGGCACCGTGCAGCGCCTGGAAACCCGATGTGTACCTTGGTTACCAGCTCCCTGCATCAGGGCGCTGGCATCCAAGGTACACTGCGGGTAACTAAGCGATGTTACCTGCAGTGTCGCTGTGCTGATCGCTGCCTGAGCTGCCTGTTTGGCAGCTCAGCAGCGATCATGTAGCGATACACCAGCTATCCTGACAAGTGCATATCGTTGTCGGGATCGCTGGTGTATCGCTATGTGAGACCCAGGCTTTAGATGGTCAAGATGCTGTTATTTGTGCACCACTTCTACTCCCTTCAAATACTTTCGGTAGGAACTAAAGGCTGGGTTTCACATAGTGATACACCAGCGATCCCGACAATGATCAGGATCGCTGGTGTATCGCTACATTATCGCTGCTGAGCTGCCAAACAGGCAGCTCAGGCAGCGATCAGTGCAAGCGACACTGCAGGTAACATCGCTTAGTTACCCGCAGTGTACCTTGGATACCAGCGCCCTGATGCAGGGAGCTGGTAACCAAGGTACACAGGGGTTTCCAGGCGCTGCGCGGTGCCTGGAAACCCGCTGTGTACCTTGGTTACCAGCTCCCTGCTTCAGGGAGCTGGTATCCAAGGTACACAGAGGGTTTCTAGGCACAGCCCCGCGCCTGGAAACCCGCTGTGTACCTTGGTTACCAGTGGATCGCTGGTCTCCCGCCTGTCACACGCAGCGATGCGTGCCTGTCAGCGGGAGACCAGCGATCAAAAAAATGTCCTGGCCTTTCAGCGACGATCAGCGATACCCGGCAGGGGGGCTGAATGTCACACACAGCGATATCGCTGGTGAGCTCGCTGCTGCGTCACAAAACTAGTGACTCAGCAATGATCTCGTAGCGATATCGCTATGTGAGACGGGGGCTTAACTATTGCATAGGAAAACAACTCACAAGACGACGGTTTTGGAGATGATCTAATTCAGCCGACTAGGCATTATAATTGGCCTTTGTCAAAATTGTTCAGATCCTCTACACCTGACCATTTTTCTTTCTTACAACCTATCAATTTTCACTTGCTGTTTAATATATTTAACCCCTCATACATGTGGTTGTTAATCACATCATCTCTGAACAATGTTAATGAGGTCAGGTCATTTTACCCTGTTTCTCACCACGCAAATTTTTTATTTTTTATTGTATGCGCGTTTTTAACAGCTCTAAGATTTTTTTCTTGTTGAGATATTAAAATAATTTTTGCCTTTTTTTTCGTTACACATGGGCCTAGCTAACATAATTTTTATGTTCCTTTTTTTTGCGGTCTATTTTTTTCTTCTTTTTTTGCAATATTTTACAATCACAAAAGACCGTTAAAACATTTTAAAGGGAATCTGTCACCAGAATTTTCTATACCATCTGATAGCAGCATGATATACAGTCATGGCCAAAAGTTTTGAGAATGACACAAATATTATATTTTCACATGATCTGCTGCCCTCTGGTTTTTATGTGTGTTTGACAGATGTTTTTATCACAGACAGAAATATAATTGCAAACATATGAGTAACAAAAGCTTATATTGACAGTTAGAATGAGTTAATGCAGCAAGTCAATATTTGCAGTGTTGACCCTTCTTCTTCAGGACCGCTGCAATTCTCCCTGGCATGCTCTCATCAACTTCTGGACCAAATCCTGACTGATAGCAGTCCATTCTTGCACAATCAATGCTTTCATTTTGTCAGAATTTTTAGGTTTTTGTTTGTCCACCCGTCTCTTGATGATTGATCACAAGTTCTCAATGGGATTAAGATCTGGGGAGTTTCCAGGCCATGGACCCAAAATCTCTATGTTTTGTTCCCTGAGCCATTTAGTTATCACCTTTGCTTTATTGCAAGGTGCTCCACCATGCTGGAAAAGGCATTGTTGATCGCCAAACTGCTCTTGGAGGGTTGGGAGAAGTTGCTCTTGGAGGACATTCTGGTACCATTCTTTATTCATGGCTGTGTTTTTAGGCAAGACTGTGAGAGAGCCGATTCCCTTGGCTGAGAAGCAACCCCACACATGAATGATTTCAGGATGCTTAACAGTTGGCATGAGACAAGACTGGTGGTAGCGCTCACCTTGTCTTCTCCAAATGAGGCGTTTTCCTGATGTCCCAAACAATCGAAAAGGGGATTCATCAGAGAAAATAACTTTACCCCAGTCCTCAGCAGTCCACTGCCTGTACCTTTTGCAGAATATCAGTCTGTCCATGATGTTTTTTCTGGAGAGAAGTGGCTTCTTTGCTGCCCTCCTTGAGACCAGGCCTTGCTCCAAGAGTCTCCGCCTCACAGTGCGTGCAGATGCACTCACACCTGCCTGCTGCCATTCCTGAGCAAGCTCTGCACTGCTGGTAGCCCGATCCCGCAGCTGAAACACTTTTAAGAGACGGTCCTGGCGCTTGCTGGTCTTTCTTGGGTGCCCTGGAGCCTTTTTGGCAACAATGGAACCTCTCTCCTTGAAGTTCTTGATGATGTATTAGATTGTTGACTGAGGTGCAATCTTTCTAGCTGCGATACTCTTCCCTGTTAGGCCATTTTTGTGCATTGCAATGATGACTGCACGTGTTTCTTTAGAGATAACCATGGTTAACAGAAGAGAAACAATGATGCCAAGCACCAGCCTCCTTTTAAAGTGTCCAGTGGTCTCATTCTTACTTAATCATGACAGATTGATCTCCAGCCATGTCCTCATCAACACCCACACCTGTGTTAATGGAGCAATCACTGAAAAGAGGTTAGCTGGTCCTTTTAAGGCAGGGCTGCAATGATGTTGAAATGTGTTTTGGGGGATAAAGTTCATTTTCTAGCCAAATATTGACTTTGCAAGTAATTGCTGTTAAGCTGATCACTATTTATAACATTCTGGAGTATATGCAAATTGCCATTAGAAAAAGTGAAGCAGTAGACTTTGTAAAAATTAATATTTGTGTCATTCTCAAAACTTTTGGCCATGACTGTAGTGGCAAATACCCTGATGTCAGTGACATATGAGTTGCTTGCGGTCACTTTGATAAAACCACTATTTTAACTGTTGAAGATCTAGGCGGTCTCTCAGTGCTGTTCTCTGTATACCTCTTCCTCTCACCACTTACTGGCAGCTTTATATCCTTCTACAGTGTAAAGAGAAAACTGCCAATCATTGAAGGCAGCAAGATTATTCAGAACTACTTGAAAGCAGGCCAACTACGGTAATCCTCTACTAATAAACTCTTGCTGATAAAACAGTGATTCTATATCAAAACTACAACAAGCAGCCCAGTAAGTGACACATCGCTGGAGTCATGGTTTTTGTCTTTACATTATACTTCTCTTAGATTAGATGGCAAAACCTAGTAGCAGATTCCCTTTCCATATAAGTTATTTTTTATATTGGGCATACTTGTTTTCGCTAGAAGTGGGGCTAAAAACAGCTAAACAGATTGACGTATTTGTTTAAAGTTTTGTTTTATATTTGTATTTTATTCATATTTTCGTAAATCATAAGAAATTGAAAGAATTGGAGCACTTACCCAGATCCTTCTTGATGTGCAATTTTATTCCATGGTGAAACATGACATCAAACCATATTAAAGTGCGGCGTGCAGGTAGCAGGGGAGCTATGCAGATGAAAGAGCCTGATGGACTATGGCCATTTCTCACTTGCTTAGTGCTTCAACTCGTCCATTTATTTATATTTCATTTCTCAAACTGTTCTCCCCAAAAGTTCTAATAAGACCTTTGGGGGAGGGCATTTGAAAGTATTTATACATATGTATTATTGCTGATAGGTTGGTGAGTTAGCCCCAATTGCAAGATAAATTTAGCCTCTTCTTTGAACAGCAGAGTTGTCTGCGTTTCCTGGGTCCCAACACTCCTGTTCTCTCTCTGTACCCAGAGACCATATGGTGTCTGGGTCCAGAGGAAGAAGCACGGTCAGTGCTTCCTAATCTGTGTACACACCGCTTGTTCAGCACTGTGCATACAGTTATCAAGAAGGCAGACATGATAATAAATCGTGTCTGTCTTCTCTGTTGGCTGTGTATGAAAGCTGGTTCCCTGTTTCCGCATGATATGGATAATCGTAACATAATTTGAAAGGGAACCAGTCATGTCCCCGAATGCTCTTACCCTGTAGATATGGGGTGAATCTAAGGCTCGCGTCACAGTGGCGAGTGTGATGCGAGTAAGTCGTACGACTTTCTCGCATCAACACCCGGCACGGCCGCCCGCTCTCGGACCCGAGTGTGCGGCTGCATAGAAATACATGCAGCCGCACACTCGGGTCCGAGAGCGGGCGGCCGTGCCGGGTGTTGATGCGAGAAAGTCGTGCGACTTACTCGCATCACACTCGCCAGTGTGACGCCGGCCTAATTGTATTACTATGCTGTCTTGCACTTTACTGAAAGCTTGGCTACCAAGATGAAATGAACTTTAACCCTCCCAAAGCTGCCGGCTTTTAATCACAGGGGTGTGCACTGAGCTATGTCTGTGAGTACGCCCCGGAACTCGACTGCTCGCTCTACGCAGACTTGAAGCCATTGGCTCCTAGTGTAATAAAGTTAAATTTCTCCATATTTTTAGCCAGGAGGCCAGGTAGCATTGTAAGACTAACCTGCAGATTATCTCTGTATTTGCAGGTTAATAGTGATTGGGGACATGACATGCTCCCTTTAATATTAATGCATCACAGTTGCATTTTATTACATGTATCAGGTCTCAGTATCATAGAATCATAGAATGGTAGAGTTGGAAGGGACCTCCTGGGCCTTCTGGTCCAACCCCCTGCTCAAAGCAGGATTCTCTAAATCATCCCAGACAGATGTCTATCCAGCCTCTGTTTGAAGACTTCCATTGAAGGAGAACTCACCACCTCTTGTGGCAGCCTGTTCCACTCATTGATCACCCTAACTGTCAAAAAGTTTTTTCTAATATCTAATCTGTGTCTCCTCCCATTCAGTTTCATCCCATTGCTTCTAGTCTTTCCTTGTGCAAATGAGAATAAAGATGATCCTTCTACAATGTGACAGCCCTTGAGATATTTGTAGACAGCTATTAAGTCTCCTGTCAGTCTTCTTTTTTGCAAGCTAAACATTCCCAAATCCTGCAACCGTTCCTCATAGGACATGGTTTGCAGACCGGTCACCATTCTGGTGGCTCTTCTCTGAACTTGCTCCAGTTTGTTGATGTCTTTTTTAAAATGTGGTGCCCAAAACTGGACACAGTATTCCAGATGAGGTCTGACCAAAGATGAGTAGAGGGCAATAATGACCTCACGTGATCTAGACTTATGCTTCTGTTGATACATCCTAGAATTGCATTTGCCTTTTTTGCTGCTGCATCACACTGTTGACTCATGTTAAGTCTGTGATCAATTAGTATACCCAAGTCTTTTTCACATGTGCTGTTACTTAGCCCTATTCCTCCCATTTTGTATATGCTTTTTTCATTTTTATTGCCCACATGTAGTACTTTGCATTTTTCCCTGTTAAAATCCATTCTGTTAGTTGCTGCCCACTGCTCCAGTTTATGTATATCTTTTTGAATCCTCTCTCTCTCTTCTCTAGTATTAGCTACCCCTCCTAGCTTTGTGTCATCAGCAAATTTGATCAGTTTACCCTCAATTCCTTCATCTAAATCATTGATAAAGATGTTGAACAATACAGGGCCCAAAACAGAGCCTTGTGGTACCCCACTTGAGACATTCTTCCAACTGGATGTGCAGCCATTTACAACCACTCTTTGGGTCCGATCACTAAGCCAGTTATGAATCCACCTAACAGTTGCCTTGTCCATTCCATACTTAGTCATTTTTTCAATAAGGATTGTGTGAGATACTTTGTCAAATGCTTTGCTGAAGTCAAGATATACTATATCTACAGCATTTCCCTGATCCACCCAGTCAGTGATTCTGTCATAGAAGGAAATTAAGTTAGTCTGACATGACTTATTAGTTACAAACCCATGCTGACTCTTTTAATCACTTCATTCTTATCCAGGTACTTGCATACATGTTCTTTAATAATTTGTTCAAAGATCTTTCCTGGTATAGAAGTCAGACTCACCGGCCTGTAGTTCCCTGGGTCCACCTTCTTCCCCTTTTTGAAGATAGGAACAACATTTGCTCTTCTCCAGTCTTCTGGGACTTCTCCTGTTCTCCAAGAATTTTCAAAGATTATGGACAGTGGTTCAAGAATTTCTTCTGCTATCTCCTTCAGTACCCTGGGGTGTAATTCATCTGGACCTGGAGACTTGAATTCATTTATGTTAGCTAAGTGTTTCCTCACTGTCTTTCTGTTTATAGATATCCTGGATTCTTCTATTCCTTTAATAGGACAGTGAAGATCAGTTGATGTTACATTTCCTTTCTGAGAGAAAACAGATGCAAAATAGGAATTTAAAAGTTCAGCCTTCTCAACATCCTGACTTACCATTTCATCATTTTCATCCTGTAAAAATCCTATAGCATCTTTGACTTTTCTTTTACTTTTGACGTATCCCCAAAATCCTTTTTTGTTGCTTTTGACGTCACTTGCAAGCCTTAATTCATTGTCAGCTTTAGATAATCTGATTTGTGCCCTGCAGGTTCTGCAGACGGCATTATATTCTTCTTTAGATATGCCTCCCTCTTTCCATTTGATAAACATTTCTTTCTTCCTTTTTAGCATGTGTTTAAGTTCTATGTTCATCCATCCTGGTTTCCTTAAATGCTTCCCATTCTTCCCTCTTTTTGGAATTGTTAACGATTGTGCTTTGAGAATCTAATTTTTCAAGATTTTCCATCCTTCCTGGACATTTTTGTCCTTAAGGATATCCAGCCATTGGATCCCTCCAATTCTCTTTCTGAGTTCCTTAAAATCTGCCTTTCTGAAATCTAACCTTGACGTCTGAGTCTTCACAGGTCTTCCTCCTCTTGTTATCCAAAATTCTAAAATAGCATGATCACTACCTCCTAGAGTCCCAGCCACTCTTACCTCCTCCACCATTTCCTCCCTGTTTATGAGGATTAGATCCAAGGTAGCAGATCCCCTTGTTTTCTCCATTACCTTTTGGAAGATAAAGTTGTCAGCAAGAGAGGATAAGAATTTCCTGGACCTGTTAGTTTTGCCTGAGAGAGATTCCCAACAAATGTCTGGATAGTTGAAATCTCCCATGACCACTATGTCATATTTTTTGGAGAACTTGGCCATTTGATGCATAAAGAGTTCATCCATATCTTCAGCTTGCACAGGCGGCCTGTAGTAAATGCCTACAATGGTGTCCTTTCCATTGTTCTGTCCTTGTATTCTTACCCAAACAGTTTCCACAGAACTCCCAGTCTCTGAAGCGTCAATCTCTGTGCAGATATACGCTTTTCTAACATACAATGCAACACCTCCTCCTCGTTTATCAAGTCTGTTTCTTGCAAATAAGTTGTATCCTTCTAGCCTTGTATTCCAATCATGTGTATCGTCCCACCAAGTCTCAGTGATTCCAATGATATCATATTTCTTCTCCTGCGTTAGTAGCTCCAGTTCTCCTTGTTTGTTGCCCATGCTTTGTGCATTCGTATAGAAACACTTTAGTTTGTGATTGGTTTCTCTTCCTTCAATATTTTTATTATGTAATTTTTTTTGTCTTTGTTCTTCCCCTTCTCTTCTAATAGCAGAAATCTCAATAGTATTTGTCAAGTGTATGGCTTTTGCTGGCGTTTTGCTTCCCTTCCCACATTGTTCTAGTTTAAAGCTCTCCTGATGAGTGTAGCAAGATACTTCCAAATACATGTTTTCCAGTCTTCGTAAGGTGCACCCCATCTCTAGCAAGTAGTCCATCGTATAGGTAATTCACTCCGTGATCCAGAAATCCAAATCCTTGCTGACGGCACCATCGACGTAGCCAGTTGTTCACCTGCAGAATCTTATTCCACCTCCTTGTTCCATGGCCATCCACTGGGAGGATGGAAGAGAAGACCACCTGCGCAATGTTCACTTTCTTACCGAAGTTTTCCAAGTCACTGCAGATGGTTTCCAGGTCGTTTCTAGCGGTGTCATTTGTCCCCACATGTATTAGCAGGAATGGGTAGTCATCTTTAGGTCTGAAGAATCCTGATATCCTGTCAGACACATCTTTAATTTTTGCACCTGGAAGACAGCACATTTCTCTTGAGGTTATATCCGGTCTGCAGATAGCGGCCTCTGTTCCTCTCAACAGGTAATCGCCCATGACAACAACTCTCCGTTTCTTCTTCACAACAGTTTTCTTTCTCCATTCAGGAGGACTCTGAGGGCGTACAAGGTTGTTTGTGGGCAAAGTCTTATCCTGATGTATTTCTTCATCGTTCTCCTGTGTAAGAGCCTGGTATTGGTTCCTGAGCAGAATTGGTGCTGACTGCCTCACGATCCTCCTGCTTCTCTGGGTCACATGCTTCCATTCCTCTGTTTCTTCAGTTGCACTTTGAATTTCTTCTCTTTCTGTACCATGAAGAGATAATTCTGCTCTGTCTAAGAACTCTTCACCTTCCTTAATGGTCTTCAATGTAGATAACCTCTCTTCCAGATTTTGCAACTTTCCCTCCAACAGGGACACAAGCTTGCATTTCTGGCATGTGAAGTTTGGCTTTTCCACTGGTAAGTCTATGAACATGTAGCAAGAAATGCAGCTCACCACATGGCTCCTAGCCTCTTCCATGTTCTTATTGTTCAAGAGATAATCAAGCGGTGAAATATAAGCCAAAACTCGCGCGGTTTACTGATGTCCTCCTTTCAGCTGCAACAGCCAAAATCCAGTGTTCTTTGAGCTCGCGGAGACTCTTCACTTATCCCAGAAGGCACTGGGAATATGCAAATTATCTCCTCGGGACTCCTCCCCTGGTTTACTGATGTCCTCCTTTCAGCTGCAACAGCCAAAATCCAGTGTTCCTTGAGCTCGCGGAGACTCTTCACTTATCCCAGAAGGCACTGGGAATATGCAAATTATCTCCTCGGGACTCCTCCCCTGGTTTACTGATGTCCTCCTTTCAGCTGCAACAGCCAAAATCCAGTGTTCCTTGAGCTCGCGGAGACCTTCCTTATCCAAAAGGCATGGGAAATGCAAATTTTCCCCTGGCCCCCCCCCTGGTTTATGTGTCCCCCTTTTTCACGCAACAGCCAAAACCCAGTGTTCCTTGACCCGCGGAACTCTTCACTTATCCCAGAAGGAAATGGGAATTAAAATTATTAACCCCCCCCTGGATTTTCCCCTTCCTCCCTGGTTATGGTTGGGTCTCATTTCAAAAAGGGGGGAAAAAAAAACCCCCCCCCCCCAAATTTTCCCCCACCAAAGTGTTTCCTTAAAGCCGGGAGACTCTTCATTTTCCCCGAAGGGCCTGGGAATATGAAATTTCTGGGGAATCCCCCCGGGTTTGGATACTTTTTTGGGAAAGGGTTTTGAGGCTCATCTCTCAAATATTGTGCATATTCGATAATTTTTTCTTCATCTAAAAATATTTTTCCTTTGATTTTTTATATTTTTTTCCCCAAAATTACTCCATTTTTTTTTGGTTTATTTGTTTTTTTTGGGAACAGCAATTGTATACCTTCATATATAAGTTTTAGCTTTAAATGTATTTATTCTTAAATTTTGTTTCCCTTTTTGGGTGGAAAAAGTCCCTCAAATGGGAAATTTAAAAAAATTGTAGGTTTAAACCCCTTAATGCCCCCTTTTTTGGTTTTGAGTTTTCGTTTTTCGCCCCCCTTCTTCCCAGACCCTATTTTTTTTTTTTTCCGTAAATAGGGCCCGTGGGGTTTTTTTTGTGGGGGTTGTATTTTCAAGGGCTTTATTTGGGTTTTTGCTGTCGTGACTTGAAAATTTGGGGGAAAAAAATTTCCCAAAAACAGTGAAATTTAAAAAAAGTGCAATCCACGGTTTTTTGTTGACTTTTTGCTAAATTTCCCAAAATCTAAAAATGACCCCATTATGATTTCCCGGCTTACAGTTCTAGACACCAAACATGTTAGGTTATTTTTTATTAAGTGATGAAAAAAATTCCAAATTTCTAAAAAAAA
>JARQOD010000006.1:99189495-99211286 GCA_033576555.1 Oophaga sylvatica
GCTCAGCATTTGAGCTCTGCTAGATCTGCAGCAGACAAAAACTGTAAGCTAAGTTCACACGTTCAGGAATATTTGCGTTTTTTTTTCGCGTAAAAACGCGAAAAAAACGCAAGCATTAAGCATCCTATACATGTTAATGGATTCCGCATGTTTGGCCACATGTTGCGTTTTTTTCCGCGAAAAAAACGCTTCGCGGAAAAAATAGCAACATGTTCATTAATTTTGTGTAATCTCGGCGGAATCGCCGCCATAGGAATGCATTGAACAGCTTACTTTCCTCATGTGGCTATGCGGAATGTAAGCGGTTCATGTGCGATGGTACCCAGGGTCTGGAGGAGAGGAGACTCTCCTCCAGGCCCTGGGTACCATATCCCTGGTAAAACAATAATTAAAATAAAAAATAATGATATTCTCACCTTCCGGCGGCCCCCGCAGCCTTCCCGCCTCTCAGCGACGCTCTCGTTCCCAGGAGTCCTTTGCGAGAATCACCCAGATGATGTAGCGGTCTGCGTGATGCTACGTCATCTGGGGTCTGTCGCAAAGGACTCCTGGGAACGGGAGTTGCCGGGAGCGTCGTTGAGAGGCGGGAAAGCTGCGGGGGCCGCCGGAAGGTGAGAATATCATTATTTATTATTTTTTTTATTATTTTTACATTAGATCTTTTTACTACTGATGCGGCATAGGCGGCATCAATAGTAAAAAGTTGGTCACACTTGTCAAACACTATGTTTGACTCGTGTGACCAACCTGTCAATCAGTTTTCCAAGCGATGCTACAGATCGCTAGGAAAACGCTAGCATTCTGCAAGCTAATTACGCTTGCAAAACGCTAGTTTCTGGCGGGAATACGCATACAAAAAAAATGCGTATTTCCCGAGGCAGAGAAGTGCGGGATTGCCGCGGAAATTTCCGCGGCAATTCCGCAACGTGAGAACTTAGCCTAATTCTTTCACAACTAATATACCCAGTAAACTAACTGATACAACACTGGAATCACGATCTCTGCCCTAACATTATGCTGCTGTCGGATTACATAACAATCTGCTGAAAGATTCCCTTTAAGAAGTTTCCTCCATTATCTCTAAACACAGATACGAAGCAAGACAATTATATTACAAATGGACATGAAAATTACGCTCTGCACCTGCAGAAAATGATATTTCCTGCACAGTTCTTTGTGCAGCTCAATACTTGAACAAGCAGCAGGCTGGTCTTCCATGAGACAAATTAGCTTTAACTGGTTGCAAATAGGACATTTGTGCAAAATATTGCGATATTTATAATAAACAAGTTGGTATTTAATCAGTTGAAAGATTCTAAATACTGTACTTTGATTTTTTGATCCTTACTGAAAGCACAAACTAAGAGATAATATTTGTATGTAAAGAATGTGCTGGTTAGACAGTGGTAAGACATACAGTATATAGATATATATCATGAATAGTAATCCTTACCTCTAGTATAAAGCAGTATAATCATGTGTTTTCACTTATTATATTAGGGCTTTATTATATTAGGGCTATAAAGACCTAATGACCTAAGTATTCAAAAAAGTAATTCACATCTTGGTAGCCATCATGTGTTTGCCGTCCTTTTAACCCCAGTTTATTTTTTCTGCTTTCTAGCTTGTAGACCCAGATGTGAGTTCTGGCTGTTTTCTAGTCTCCTGATAATAATTTAGAAAATTGGTTGTTTGAAACATAGGAATTAGCTCTGGATAATTACTTAATGCACATCATTTACTGGATTCCTACTTGCTGTGAGACCTCAGGCTTATTTAGTTTATTGCTCTTTTTGTACATTTTATGGTTTAGTTCCTATTCCCCTGGTTATGTATTTCTTAGATGTATTTCTGAGTATGAATGACTAATTTGTCCACTGATTATTGTTTTCACAAGCACTAGTGTATCATATACTTCTCCAAAAATTGGCTCTAAGGACTGAAATACGGTAATTGATTTTGTCATGTGTAGAATGGATCGCGCTTACTCTTCCATAGTCTCTCGTGGAAGACGTCATATGTCCGGGTTTAGCTTATAAGTCTAGGACAATCAATTAACAAACTGTCATAGTCTTCCTGTTTGTTTGTAGGAATGGAACAGTTTTCTAAGAGAATAAATTCATAGTGTGTAGAGGAAAACATCTATATAGAGTGCTTTCAGTGGGAGAAGCAAAATAGGAATCTTGTGGGTATGATACCTTTTAATGGCTAACAAAATATAGTTTAAGATATTAGAGGGCGAGCTTTCGAGACTGCTTACGTCTCTTCATCAGGCTGGTGTAACAAAATATTTGAAGAAACACAATTATATACAGTGAAAAACACAGGGATGGTGTGATGCATGGACATTTGAATAAACAAACACTGAAATAAACAAACACTGAGCTTAAAGAGAGAATCCTTAATTAGGTAAGATTAGATAAGTGGTGTGAAAGTTTTATGGACCCCATATGCATGTGAGATCAAAGGAGGAAAAACATCTGTCATGGTTTATTTGACTTACAGCATTTGCAAAGGCTTTCAATCTATTGTCTTCAAGATAAATTGAAACAATTAAATTATGTCAACAGCTTGGTATATTTGTTCAATAGATATACAATTTTTTATTTTTTTAAAATGTTTATTTTATTGATAAAAAAACTGTCAACAGTCTATAGTCTTAATGAACTGTATTCTTCATAATAGTATAATATTTTTAACTATATAATTTACCTACAATTTGAATATTCTTTAATAAAGTGACCTTATTTGTGGACTTTTTTTAAACACTGGCTATTGTTTGTGCATCTGTCGCAATCTGTTGTAGTAAACATATAAATTCAGTCCTATGTTAAGCTAAGATTTCTTAAGGCTGGGTCTCACATAGCGATACACCAGCGATCCCGACAACGATCAGGATCACTGGTGTAGTCGCTACATTATCGCTGCTGAGCTGCCAAACAGGCAGCTCAGGCAGTGATCAGTACAAGCGACACTGCGGGTAACGTCGCTTAGTTACCGCAGTGTACCTTGGATACCAGCGCCCTGATGCAGGGAGCTGGTAACCAAGGTACACATCGGTTTCCAGGCGCTGCGCGGTGCCTGGAAACCCGCTGTGTACCTTGGTTACCAGCTCCCTGCATCAGGGCGCTGGTATCCAAGGTACACAGTGGGTTTCTAGGCACAGCCCCGCGCCTGGAAACCCGCTGTGTACCTTGGTTACCAGCGGATTGTTGGTCTCCCGCCTGTCACACGCAGCGATGCGTGCCTGTCATGGGAGACCAGCGATCAAAAAAATGTCCAGGACATTCAGCGACGATCAGCGATTCACAGCAGGGGGGCTGAATGTCACACACAGCGATATCGCTGGGGAGCTCACTGCTGCGTCACAAAACTAGTGACTCAGCAGCGATCTCGCTAGCGAGATCGCTGTGTGAGACGGGGGCTTTACTGTTAATGACATTTTTGCTTAAACGTAAATATGAAGGTACGGTATGTTATTGTAGGCCTTAACTGGCTCCAGTGGCTTCATCAATGCAGGATAACGCTGCTGTGGATATTAGTCAAACGCTAAAACAAAGAGAAGAAATTTTATTTTGTTGTAAAACACGATAGTTTGAAAATATTCCATTCAAATATGATTTAATTTAGTTGCCTATGGTGCACACAATAAAAGTGAACACCCTCTGGGAATTATAGTATTTCAATATCCTTGAAGTGAGAAACTATAGCTACTTTAACCCCTTAACCCCAAGGTTGGTTTGCACGTTAATGACTGGGACAATTTTTACAATTTTGACCACTGTCTCTTTATGAGGTTATAACTCTGGAACACATCAACGGATCTTCGCTATTCTGAGACTGTTTTCTCGTGACATATTATACTTCATGACAGTGGTTGTTAGGGTTCGAGTTCCCACTGCTGCACAAGTGGAGTCTCAAACCAGTCCCGCTGCGGTCCCCCATTCATCTCCTGCCGCAGTGGAGCCTGCTCAGCAGAGATGTTGGTCCCAGCATCTTGCCCATTCCAGTACTGTGCAGAGACTTGCTGCTGCCTCTCCTGGATCTGCTATTATAGCAAGTGCTAGAGCAGACGTCTTTGGGACGAAGTCCTGCGTTTCCCCTTCTGAGCATGCCCAGGGTAAGATCTCTCATTGGAGATCAGGGGTCACATGTTCAGGTACTGCAGCAGCTCCTATTGGTCCGCCAGGAAGGTCCTGAAACTACATGTGTTTGGAACAGTTTCTCATTTGTCCTTGTTTCTGGCAGGTCCTGTAGCTGTTGCTATAAAAGGGTGGCATGGCTGGGCTGCCATGCGCTAATATCAATCATTATATGCTTAGTGCCAGTGTGGTCATGCGTGTGTGTGGTTAGGGCCCGGCTGAAATAAGCCCCTAGAATACCGACTTAATCGGTGAGGAGTTTGGTTTGCTAGCTGGTCAGGGTTGGTGTCCTAGATGCCCTAGATTGCCGCATAACCGGTGAGGAGTTTGATTGCCGTATTCAGGGCCTGGCGTTCAGACGCCATAGATTGCGGGTGACTTCTGCAAGGACATTAGCGCATGATCACGTTCTATGTTCACTTAGCTGTTCACTGTGTACCTGGGTGCCTGACAGGACACAGAAGTTTGTCTCAGCGGCTCTGTGACGTAACAGGGTTCGCTTTCAACGCTAGACAGCGCCTAGCGTGTTTATTTTGCGACTCAGTTGTGTTAAGTGAGTTCGCACACATCGCCATATAGCACTGCGGCACTCCTAGCGGCTCTGTGGATTAACAGAGTTCGCACATATTGCCACAGCGCGTTACGGCGTTTATTTTGGCGACTGCAGGATAACAGAGTTTGCGTCTTGCGCCTTTTTACTAGCAGCAGGCTCCGCCTGCACGGTGGACCCCGGGCTGCGAATGCACCTCTCCACATCTTATATTTGGTGCGTTCCGCAGACCCTAACAGTGGTAAAATTTCTTCGATATAACTTGTGTTTATTTATGAAAAAAATGGAAATATGGCGAAAATTTTGCAATTTTCAAACTTTGAATTTTTATTCCCTTAAAACTGAGAGATATGTCACACAAAATAGTTGCTAAATAACATTTCCCACATGTCTACTTTACATCAGCACAATTTTGGAACCAATATTTTTTTTGCTACGAAGTTATAAGGGTTAAAAGTTGACCAGCGATTTCTCATTTTTATAACAATATGTTCAAAACCATTTTTTTTAGGGATCAACTCACATTTGAAGTCACATTAAGGGGTCTACATGGCAGAAAATACCCAAAAGTGACACCATTCTAAAAACTGCACCCCTCAAGGTACTCAAAACGACATTCAAAAAGTTTATTAACCCTTTAGGTGTTTCACAGGAGCTGAAGCAACATGGAAGGAAAAAATGAACATTTAACTTTAGTCACAAAAATGATCTTTTACAAACAGTTTTTTTATTTTAACAAGGGTAAAAGGAGAAAATGGACAGATAAAGTAGTTGTGCAATTTCTCCTGAGTACGGTGATACCCCATATGTGGGGGAAAACCACTGTCTTGGCGCACGGCAGGGCTCGGAAGGGAAGGAGTGCCGTTTGACTTTTTCAAACCAAAGTTAGCTGGAATTGAGATTGGACGCCATTTTGCGTTTGGAGAGCCCCTGATGTGCCTAAACAGTGGAAACCCCCCAAAGTGACCCCATTTTGGAAACTAGACCCCCTAAGGAACTTATCTAGATCTGTTGTGAGCACTTTGAACCAACAAGTGTTTCACAAAAGTTTATAATGCCTGGGTGTGAAAAAAAAATTTTTTCCACAAAAATTATTTTTTAGTCCCCAATTTTTGATTTTTCCCAAGGAAATTGTACCCCAAAAGTTGTCCAATTTGTCCTCAGTACGCTGATACCCATATGTGGGGGAGAAAAAACTGTTTGGGAACACGGCAGGACTTGGAAAGGAAGTAATGACGTTTTGGAATGCAGACTTTGATGTGTGTTATGTTGAGTTTGCAGAGCCCCTGATGTGCCTAAACAGTGGAAGACCCCACAAGTGACCCCATTTTGGCAACTAGACCCCCTAAGAAACTTATCTAGATCTGTGGTGAGCACTTTCAACCCCAAGTGCTTCACACAAGTTTATAATGCCCGGGCATGAAAATAAAAAATCCTATTTTTTTCCCACAAAAAAAATCTTTTAGTCACCAATTTTTATTTTCCCAAGGGTAACAAAAGAAATTGGACCACAAAAGTTATTGTCCAATTTGCCCTGAGTACGCTGGTACCCCATATGTGGGACGGAACCACTGTTTGGGTGCACGGCAGAACTCGGAAGAGAAGGAGCGCCATTTGACTTTTTCAAACCAAAATTGGCTGGAATCAAGATTAGACGCCATGTCGTGTTTCGATAGCCCCTGATATGCCTAAACAGTGGAAACCCCCACAAGTGACCCTATTTTAGAAACTAGACCCCCTAAGAAAATTATGTAGATCTGTGGTGAACACTTTGAACCCACAAGTTTTATACAAGTTTATAACGTAGAGCCGTAAAATAAAAAAATCATGTTTTTTCCACAAAAATGATCTTTTCACCCCAATTTTTATTTTCCCAAGGGTAACAAGACCTCAAGAGTTATTGTGCAATTTGTCCTGAGTACGGTGATACCCAATATGTGGGGGTAAACCACTGTTTCGGTGCATGGCAGAGCTCAGAAGGGAAGAAGCACCGTTTGACTTTTTCAGCACAGAATAGGCTGGACGCCAAGTCACGTTTGGAGAGCCCCTGATGTGCCTAAACAGTGGAAACCCCCCATAAGTGACCCCATTTTGGAAACTAGACCCCCTAAGGAACTTACCTGTGGTGAGCACTTCGAACCCACAAGTGCTTCACACAAGTTTATAATGCCCGGCCATGAAATTAAAAAATCCTATTTTTTTCCCACAAAAGTGATCTTTTAGTCACCATTTTTTTATTTTCCCATGGGTAACAGGAGAAATTGGACCCCAAAGTTGTTGTCCAATTTGTCCTGAGTATGCAGATACCCCATATGTGGGAGAAAGCTACTGTGTGGGCACATGTCGGGGCTCGGAATAGAAGTAGTGACGTTTTGTAATGCAGACTTTGATGGAATTGTCTGCGGGTGTCATGTCACGTTTGGAGAGCCCCTGATGTGCCTGAACAGTGGAAAAACCCCACCAGTGACCCCATTTTGGAAACTAGACCCCCAGGAGACTTATCTAGATGTTTGGTGAGCACTTTGAGCCCCAAGTGCTTCACAGAAGTTTATAACGCACGGGCGTGAAAATAAAAAAAAACATATTTTTTCCTCAAACCTGATTTTTAGTCCCCAGTTTTTTATTTTCCCAAGGGTAAAAGGAGAAATTGGACACCAAAAGTTGTTGTTCAATTTGTCCTGAGTACGCTTATACCCCATATGTGGGGGAGAAAAACTGTTTGGGCGCACGGCAGGGCTTGGAAAGGAAGTAATGACGTTTTAGAATGCAGACTTTGATGTGTGTCATGTTCATTTTGCAGAGCCCCTGATGTGCCTAAACAGTGGAAACCCTCACAAGTGACCCCATTTTGGAAACTAGACCCCACAAGGAACTTATCTAGATGTGCAGTGAGAACTTTGAACCCCCAAGTGCTTCACAGAAGTTTATAACGTAGTGCCATAAAAATAAAAAATCATGTTTTTTTCCACAAAAATGATATTTTCGCCCCCAATTTTTTATTTTCCCAAGGATAACAGGAGAAATTGAATCCCAAAGTTGTTGTCCAATTTGTCCTGAGTATGCAGATACCCCATATGTGGGAGAAAATTACTGTGTGGGCACATGTCGGGGTTCGGAATAGAAGTAGTGACGTTTTGTAATGCAGACTTTGATGGAATGGTCTGCGGGTGTCATGCCACATTTGGAGAGCCCCTGATGTGCCTGAACAGTGGAAAACCGCCACCAGTGACCCCATTTTGGAAACTAGACCCTCAGAGGAACTTATCTAGATGTGTGGTGAGCACTTTGAGCCCCCAAGTGCTTCACAGAAGTTTATAACGCACGGGGTGAAAATAAAAAAAACATATTTTTTCCTCAAACATGATCTTTTAGTCCCCAGTTTTTTATTTTCCCAAGGGTAACAGGAGAAATTGGACACCAAAAGTTGTTGTTCAATTTGTCCTGAGTACGCTTATACCCCATATGTGGGGGTGAACTACTGTGTGGACACATGTTGGGGCTCGGAAGAGAACTAGTGACTTTTTACATTGCAGACTTTGATGGAATAGTCTGCAAGTGTCATGGAATGCAGACTTTGATGTGTGTCATGTTCAGTTTGCAGAGCCCCTGATGTGCCTAAACATTGGAAACCCCCACAAGTGACCCCATTTTGGAAACTAGACCCCCCAAGGAACTTATCTAGATGTGTAGTGAGAACTTTGAACCCCCAAGTGCTTCACAGAAGTTTATAACGTAGAGCCATAAAAATAAAAAATCATGTTTTTTTCCACAAAAATAATATTTTTGCCCCCAATTTTTTATTTTCCCAAGGGTAACAGAAGAAATTGGACCCCAAGAGTTATTGTGCAATTTGTCCTGAGTATGCTGATTCCCCATATGTGGGGGTAAACTACTATTTGGGTGCATGGCAGAGCTCAGAATGGAAGGAGCACCGTTTGACTTTTTCAACGCAGAATTGGCTGGAATTGAGATCAGTCGCCATGTCGCGTTTGGAGAACCCCTGATGTGCCTAAACAGTGGAAATCCCCAATTCTAACTCCAACCCTAACCCCAACACCCCTAACCCTAGTCCCAACCATAACACTAACCACAAACCAAACCCTAACACAGCCCTAAACCTAATCCTTACTTTAGTCCCAACGCTAACCCTAACTTTAGCCCCAACCCTAACCCTAATGGGAAAATGGAAATAAATACATTTTTTAAATTTTATTATTTTTACCTAACTAAGGGAGTGTAAAAGGGGGGTTTGATTTACTATTTATAGCGGGTTTTTATGTTTGGCAGCTGTCACACGGTAAAAGACGCTTTTTATTGCAAAAAATAGTTTTTGCATCACCACATTTTGAGAGCTATAATTTTTCCATATTTTGGCCCACAGAGTCATGTGAGGTCTTATTTTTTGCGGGACTAGTTGATGTTTTGATTGGTACAATTTTTGGGCACATGACATTTTTTGATCACTTTTTATTTAGATTTTTGGGAGGCAGAATGAACAAAAACCAGCAATTCATGAATTTCTTTTGCGGGGGGCGTTTATACCATTCCGCGTGTGGTAAAATCGATAAAGCGGTTTTATTATTTGGGTCAGTATGATTATGGCGATACCTCATTTATATAATTTTTTATGTTTTGGCGCTTTTATACAATAAAAACAATAATATATTGAAAAGAATTGCTTTTGCATCGCTTTATTCTACGAGCTATAACTTTTTTATTTTTTCACTGATAATGCTGTATGGTGGCTCGTTTTTTGCGGGACTAGATGACGTTTTCAGCGGTACCATGTTTATTTATATCCTTCTTTTTGATCGCGTGTTATTCCACTTTTTGTTCGGTGGAATGATGATAAAGCATTTTTTTTGCCTTGTTTTTTTTTTTAAGGGGTTCACTAAAGGGGTTAACTAGTGAGACAGTTTTATAGGGCGGGTCGTTACAGATGCGGCAATACTAAATTTGTGTACTTTTATTGTTTTTTTTTTCCATTAAAGAAATGAATTTATTGGGAATTTTTTTTTCCTTTATTTAAGAATTTTTTTACACATGTTATTTTTATTTTTTTTACATTTTTACTTAGTCCCAGGGTGGGACATCACTGCTTAATGTAAGATCGCTGGTCTGACAGTTTGTGTAATACTCTGTCAGACCAGCGATCTGACAGGCAGTGCGGCAGGCTTTCTCAGCGCCTGCTCTCAGCAGGCACTGAGGAAGCCGCCTCCCTGCAGGACCCAGAAGGACCCCCGCGGTCATCTTGGATCCGGGGTCCTGCAGGGAGGAAGCCCTCAGAACAGCACGGTCACATCGTGCTGTTCTGAGGGTCTCAGGGAAGCACGCAGGAAGCCCCCTCCCTGGGCGATGCTTCCCTGTGCCCCGGCACACTGCGATCATCTTTGATCGCGGTGTGCCAGGGGTTAATGTGCTGGGAGCGGTCCGTGACCGCTCCTGGCACATAGTGCCGGGTGTCAGCTGTGATAATCAGCTGACACCTGGTCGTGATCAGCTGCGCTTCCCCTGGAAGCGCAGCTGATCGCCTATGACGTACTATCCCTTCCTTGGGAATTAAGTCCCAGGGCACATGGACGGGATAGTATGTCCAATGACAGAAAGGGGTTAAGATTATAATTTATAGAGACTTAGCAGAAACAATGGGTCAGTTCTTGTTTTCGTAGTGTTTTTTTTCTCCTCTCTACAAAAACCATAAGCTTTTTTATTTCTGTCAACATACCAATAGTTTTGAATGTCATCACTCAATTTACCAAATGCTGCACTAAAAAACTAGAAGGTTGGGTGGTATTGTCAAAGAAACTATTTTTTGGGGGGTGAGGGTGTGGGAAGGTTGCTTTTACAGAATTCTCTGTGTGATAAAATGAACCTGGCCGCATGATTCTTCAGGTCAGTATAATTATAGGTCTATTGATAAGAACTTTGTTAAAAAAAAGTGTTTTTATCTTCATTTACTGATACCTTCACCTTTTTTATTATAGGTAAATACAGTGTTTTTATCACTTTTATTACAATTCGTTTGGAAAGTGCAATTACCAAAAATGCCAATTTGCCTATTCTGGCATTTGAATTTTTTTTTTAAATTATGTTGTTTTACCATTGGGGTAATTAATTTTATATCTTCATAAATTAGTCTTTGGAGGACTTGGAGATAATAAATATGTTTATTTATTTTTAATTTCTTTATTTTTACATTGGAAAAATGAGGGTTATAAAAAAAAATGTTAACTTTTTTACGGCTGCCATGGCAACCTATTAGTACCCCACAATTGCATTGCGGGGTATGGTCGATATTGAAATGGACCCTTGAACTAGATAGTCACAGTTATATTCTGCTATCAGCGCTAGCTCCAATTGCCTCTAACAGAATTAGTAGCCAGCTGTAAATCACAGTCACCACTGGCCATGAATGGTGTTGGCTCAGCTCACAATATCAGTTGTACATTGACATGTATGTAGGATGTCAGGAAATAATTAATTTTTTTAATCCGATTATTATTTTATTTTAATACTAATATACCAGCAAGAACAGTGCAAACATACTGACAGAAACATTACATTCAATGGGAAATCCAGGCCCACTCGCAGGTTAGCACATACTGTAAGTAAAATCTAATTAAACCTATTAGTAACACTTCAAAACACATAATTAACCAAAACACTAAAAACAAAAAAAACTAAGGCAAGACTGGCATGTAGTCGAATTTTAAAGGCAGAAACCATATGTATGCACTATTAAATAATATAATAATAATAATAAAGGAGGGGAAATAAAAAATAATAAGAAAATAAATAATTATCACTTGGCGATAATATGTGCAGCTAGAGATGAGGATGCTCAAACACACCATTCCTTGAGTATTTTATTTCAAGATTGGAGATTAGAAGAAAGAGCGTATTCATGATGAAAATGCATGTTTATCTTCCCACAAAGTTCATTAAACGAAGGGGCGGAGGAAGATTTCCATTTCTCAGCCATGAATTGGCTGGCTGAGGTAAGTATCTGTGCAACCGTCCATCTTAGGTCCAAAGGAATGTCCTCAATCTCAATATTTAATACTGCCGGCGCGGAATCAGTTGTGAAATGAATCGCAGTAATTAGAAAGATTAATCCAAACACCAATACCCGGTAGGCATTTACCTTAGGACAAGACCACCTAACATGACAGAGTGAACATTTATGGTCACATCCCTTCCAACAATTGGAGAATAATTAGGGACAAATTGAGCTAATTTAGAGGGAGAGAGATACCATCTTAAATGGATTTTTTTCTAAGCTGTACTAAATGGTTAATACAAGAAGAGGTCTTCTGAGTTCATTTTCAAGCGTTTTACAACTGTTGTTACATGGAGGAGATAGATAATTTGAGTTCCCACGTAGCTATGTAATGGAATTTTATGTCTTCAGGTGGAGAACTTAGTATTTTATATATAAGCGAGAGACCTTAAGTGGTTATATTATCTTTAAGGAAACACCTCTGCAATGCATCGGGAATGGGTGCTTTTTCTTGGAAGAGGACAGAAGTTAAGGAAGTGCCTAATTTGGAAGTATTGATAAAAGCAGTTACAATTCAAGGAGAACTTTTTGATAAGTTTATCAATAGTAGGAGTATATATTTCTAAAATAAATCAGCTAGAGATATAATCCCACTAGCTTCCCAAACAGCAAGATTAAGGCAGGGAATATGAGGTTCTAAGGATCTAATGGAGATCTCTGAAAGAGAAAAGGCCAAATTTTCCTTTTCCAAGTTTCTCCAGAAAAACAGAGTAGCTGACATGGCTGAGAGTCCGTGTTCAAACTAAGTGGGTTTAATTAATTTTATCTCCAGGTCTTCCTAATTGAAACACGGAGTGCTAAAAAGGATTCAATTTACATCCACCTATGGACATTATTAGGCATCCACAAGTCTTTGGAGGCTTACAAGACTTCTGCCTTGTGAAATGCCAACATACTAGGAGTCCCGAGACCATCCAACGCATATGGGCAGAACAAGGGTTTGTAAGCTTCTCTAGGTTTTTCCAACCAGAAATTGGAGTTTGACAATGGTCTTATTTGGTATTTTTAAACGAATACATCTAAAGAGGTATAACATTTGGGGGAGAAGTATCATCTTAAAGGACTGAATTCTGGCAATATAGGATAAAGGGAAAATAGTAAATCTCTCCAAGTCAAAATTTAAACAAAATGTCTATTTTTTGCAACAACAAAAAAAGCCCATTTAAAGGTTGTGCGCTTTCTAGTCTATTTTTAGTTTGGGGAGAAACCAATGTAGGAAAATCAGAGATTTGGATGCATTAAGCTTATAGTATGATACATTGCATTACCAAATCTGGTTAAGGAGTTCATTACAGCATATAAAGATTTATTAACATGTGTACAGACTATAATTACATCATCTGCATACAATGCAATGACATGGCTAAGGTATCCTAATCTTATGCCAAAAACCTCACTATTTGAATAAATGGACTTCACCAGAGCATAACCAATGCAAAAATGATTGGCGTAAGTGGACACCCCTGGTGGGTACCATGGGTAATAGAAAAATTACAGGACTGAAAACCAGATGCCAACACCGATACGTTAGGATTAGAGTATAAGGACATGATTGCAGATTTTATAGGTCCCACAAAGCCATATTTGGATAAAACCCTCTCCAAGTACCCCCAGTGCACTATGTCAGACTCTTTTTCTGTGTCCAAAGACAAGAGTACAGTGGGTTTTCTAGACAGTTCAGCTATCTTTATTAAATCAAACATCCTTCTTGTGCCGTCTTTAGCCCGGTGCTCTGCCACAAAACCTACTTGATCGGGGGCAATTAAAAGTGGCAACATTGTTGTGCATCCTAGAGGCAAGAAGTTTTGAAAATATTTTAACATCACAGTTTAAAAGACAAATGGGTCTAAAATTACCTGGAGAGACTGGGGGTTTACCCAGTTTTGGAAGCGTTGTAGTCGTAGTTTTCAAATTTGATGCACCAATAGATTCTGAGGATTGCAATTTATTAAAGGTTCTAAGTAGGTAAGAACCAAGCTTAGGTGAGAATTGTTGATGTTATTCATTGGACAGACCGTCTGGGCCTGGTGCTGAATTCCATTTAGTTGTTTTATTGACATTATGATATGTTATGGTAGTATTTAGCGAATGTATCCGCGATTTCTATCGAGTTGCGAATTTAAGAATTATTGAGTCAGATTTAATGAATGGATAAAATCCACAAAAGAAATTGACCTGTTACAAATTTAAAAAGAATTATATCCCATCAGTATTATGTTTATGACATACTATTCCAATATTATCCATAATACAGGTATATAGTGAATTCCTAATATGATCATTTCCAAATACATAGATCTACTCTGAAAGTGGACTTTTTAATTGTTTCCACTCTTCTCTAACTTAGGTGAACTAACCTTTGAAATATATAACATGAAAGCTTATAAGATGTGACATCCCACAATTTATGGATAGTTTAATGTTTTTTAGTGTACCAATATAAAAACTAAAGAAATTGCTAATGATCTTATAACTGGCAAATACTTGTGTGCAAACTAAAAGTCATCTTTTATGACAGTATTGTCTGAATGAACTGAACACCTACAGTACATTATTTCCTTTTAGTCTTGACTTTTACATTTCTATCATTGCAAAAGATTGATGTAGTTTACTACTGTGCATTTCTTATTGTTTTAGAGAACCATTGATGGAATCTCAAAGGAATTGATGTATTATATTTATTTTTTACGAGACTCTTGACACTGGTATAGAACACTGTATGTCAACCGATATATCTATTGACTTGTTCGGAGTCTGGCTGATCACTGAAAATCAATATCAGTAAAAAATATGCTTTTATAGAACCTCAACCTTTGAAGATCAGACACCTGTTGATCCAGAGGCAGAAGCTAAATCTGATCACATATTAAACATCTATATATATATATATCTATATGTGACTGAAACAAATCCTTCTATCACTAAATGTGAATTATTTTGTAGAGTTTGCTGCAAATTTTCAGTATATTTAACCCTATGCATTGCAAAGGGTGAAGTCCACAGAGAAAATTTGTAAAAGATTTTGAAAAAGAATCAACGAGCTGCAGATTTTAAAATCCACAGCTCTTGTAAATATCCTTACAGAAATGATTTGCTGACTGTGGATAAGATTTTTGAAAATTCATATACTTAGCTAAAATTGTATTACACTGTGAATTTTACACAGTCAAATCCTAGTGAATCTAGGCTTTATTGTAGTACAGAAGATTCCCTCTTGGCACCTGATATAATATAATCCTTGCTCATTATGAGGCTTGACCAGTAAGATTCCTGGGACAAGTGAAGTTAAAAAAACAGGAGATGTTGCTGCTGAGTGTGAATCTGTGGAATGTTTGAGTGCTTCTGTAGAGCCCAGCTGCGCTTGGAATCTCATTTCCCAGAGGGATGCACTGAAGGTAACAACCACTAGAGACCTGATATTCATTCACACACCTTCATCAATCCCTAGAGCCACCAGAGGGAGCCTTTTCAGAGTATATAAGGATGGTGAAGCCACTGAAGAGCAGACAGTCTAGACAGTCTAGTCAGAGGGCTGCAGCCTGCAGTGTCACCTCGTAGACTAGAGCAGAGTTCAGTGTAGTTGGTGATTCTACACAGAAGTGAGAAGTTAGTTCTCTTGGAGAGTGGAGAGTTAGCTCTAGGGGCGAGCACAGATCAGTGAGTCTGCAAAGCCAGGTGCAGGTCAGACGGTGAATCCTGATAGCCGCTTCAGACAGAGCTTAGAAAGAAAGAGGGAAAGAGAACAGCAGAAAGAACAATAAGAAAGAACCTGAAGACTTCAGCTTGAGCTTAGTTCAACGTGTGGAGGCTAGTACCAGTGGAAAGATAGCCATTCCAGCCTAGTCAGAACTGAATCAACTGAGTGCAGTTCAGTGAGCGGTGAAGAGAGAGAAGAATCAGCCATCTACTGCTAGTGTGCTTATGTTAAAGGTCGGAGTAGGACGAAAGGTGAGTGGAAGAGAAGAAGAGAGTAACGGAGGTTGAAACAGCATTGATAGCTTACCTCTACTCTGAATAACCGGACACTGGGTCCGAGCTTGCTAGAATCTACACAACTAGTAGGAGATACCGGAGACCCTGCGGGACTTCAAGTTGCAGGGGCCCACAAGTGTTGATACGTAACCGGGGTCAGGAAGACAGTCTGGGCAGGTACCGCCATTAGAGACTGTGTTCTTTCCAAGAGAAGGCCCTACCACAAAGTCAGCCGGGCGTGCAAAGTTCAGAAACTCACACTACAGGAGTAAGGAGGCCCTACACCTACTAAGTGGGAAGAACTGGATGTGCATCCTTCACCCTGCCAGCACCCCGGGACGTGCCTGCAATAACATCTTCAGTAAAGGTACAGAAAGAGACTTTTGTGTGTGTGTTCACATTATTGCTCCTACGGCTGAACTCCCCTTCTCCGTCCTGCACCCCCACATTCCGCTACCCTGAGGGACCCAGTCTTGCCTGTGGAAGACTTAACACCTTGCTGCCCAGTAACAACCCCTCAGCGGATCTACACAGCAGCGCTGGTCACCCTGACCAGGTACCACAGGTGGCGTCACGAACATTTCTACAAACCTTTAATCCCCTGTAAATATCCCCCTTTTCAGTGAGCGCCCAGGGCCACGGACCGAGCTGTGTCGCCGTGACATCCCCATAGAAATGAACGGGCTCGGTGCCGAGTACCCCAAAGGCCCTGGCGGGCGACTCACTTCCTTTAGCAGTGTTTTGTGCAGTTTTGTGCATAATAATTACTTTTAGAACTACTGACACCCTTTTTTTTTCCTGTGGACTACGGCCTAATAAAGAGGGAGAGAAGTTAATTGTTCTCAAGTGCTTATATTAAACCAGAGGACTCAGTCTGAGTTTGCTTGGGATGTCAGTTTAGGTGGAGGGCCATGTCTTGGTAGGTTTGCAGTTGTGCCATACTCCTTCCAATTTTGGATGATGGATTGAACAGTGCTCCATGAGATGTTCAGAGCTTGGGCTATTTTTTTTATAACCTAACCCTGTTTACTCTTTTCCACAGCTTTATTCTAGAACTGTCTCTAGTGTTCCTTGGTTTTCACGATGCTGTTTGATCCCTAATGTTCACAAAGAAACCTCTGAGGCCTTAATAGAACAGCTGTAGTTATACTGAGAATAAATTACACACAGGGGACTCAATTTACTAATTATGTGACTTCTCGAGGCAATTGGTCACTTAGAATATTATTTAGCGGTATCAGACTACACGGGGCTGAATACAAATGCACGTCACAATTTTCAGTTTTGTATTTTTAGAAAACTGTATCATTTCCTTTATACTTCACAAATATGTTCTGCTTTGTAATGATATATCACATAAAATCCAAATAAAAAACACTTAAGTTTGTGGGTGTGACGTGAAAAAGTACACTGTATATTTATATAGCATATAGGGATTATATGTACTGTATATAGGTATACCTGTATATAGCTACACCAATTATACTATATGCCAATGATTCTTTTACAGTTTGGTGTACAGGGAACTGTTAGGGTCTATGAAGCCTACTCAAGGAGATTGTACTCAAAGGACAGAGGTGCTGATGCTTTAATTGCCGGTACCAGTACTCCGAGCTAGTATGTTCTGATACCAATGCAGTTGAAGGCAGGAAGACAGACTGAGAAAAAGCAGGGGTTTGGAAACCTCTTACATGCACATTGTTTTTTACAGGAATGAAGACAAATCACCTAACAAAGCAATTTGCAACGTTTCACAACTTTCCATGCTGGACAAAATTATGATAAAAAATGAAAATTTTAGTTACTGTTTAATAAACTCTTTGTTACAGCTTCTCCACACTCTGACACAGAACATTAAATTATATTTAAATGTGTTGTCCCCCTATTTTACGTTAAATTCAGGATGCCTATAGCCTTCAACAGGATGTAAAGGCTGCAGTCAATCAGTGACTCCTGGTTGGCTATAGTGGTCATTAGATGGACCTCACGCCTTACCCCCCAGGTGTTCATGTCAGCAATCCTAAGGGGTACACAGTAGTGAATGACGAGGAGCGGCAGCAGACCAGGAGGTCTCTTTAAGATTTTTTCTTAAACATCCTTAAATCTGTGGAGTAGAAGGTGTAAAGTAGGGGACAAACCTTTATCACATGTATAAAAATCAAATTTTTCATGGATTAGTGTCCTTTTAATAAATCACCACATTTATATCTTTAATATTTTACTTACTAGTGTAATTGGTCCATATATAATAATAATAATCTTTTTATATAGCGCCACTCAGTATTGAGACTACCATATAAAGCTGATGCAAATTATGTTTTCTTGTCTTTCAGAAACAATTAGACACTGGCAGTTAAGATATTTTTTGCAGAAGCTAATGGATTTTATTGTGCGTTTACCTCAAATAAAATATGTATGATCTCTATAATTAGCAGAAACAGTTTGTGTTTCACCAGGTAGGGAGATGATCGCAGTACTATGTGATGTACAGATTCCTTTAATTGCTTTCAGGTTTAAGAAAAACATGGGGAGGAAACTTGATCTTTCTGGTCTAACTGAAGATGAAGCTGAACATGTTCTTCAGGTTGTCCAGCGAGATTTCAGCCTCAGGAAGAAAGAAGAAGAAAGGTTAAGGTAGGATATTTTTTCTGATGTGGAAAAGGTGGTGAAGGATGAACCATAGTTCATATATTAAACCAGTGTAGACAAGGTTCCATCTACTGTTATACTGCTGGATCCCACATACTCATCATTATTTTGACACTAACTGAACAAATATTTTGCAGCAGTAGTGTCACTTCATATAGTATCATTTGTGACAGGTTTGCATGATGTATCTTAAAATATTTATTTTTTCCCCAACAGTTCATCGTTTCACTTAAAGGAATATTCTCATATTAAACAAATTGTATAGGTAATTAGACAGCATGAAACTAAGTAACTTTGCAATTGACTTGCTTTTGCTATCTTTTGTCATTCTCCGAGTATGAGAGCTTTTACTTCACATAAGCTAGGTATGCACAGTAGCAATATTCCAGGCTGAGGAGTTAACTCCTGAAATACCAGCCTCCTCTCTCCAGCCTGTTGATTTCTATACATCAGTTATGAAACTGCTCTTCTCCCCCTCAAGGCCAGCCTCTTAATGAGCCGCTGTTATCAGTCTTGCAAAATCATAATTTCATAGCTCCTACCACTGGAAATTTTCAGAGCAGCTCTCCTATTCATTACTCACATCATATAGTACATCATATAGAATACACTGAGACTCTGGCAGATATCATGTAGGAAACATTGAGACTGCTGTATTTATCGCAAAAAATACACTGTGACTACTGTATACATTACATAGGTTACACAGGCTGCTGTATATACATTATTAACATACTCTGAGTCTGCTGTGTAGACATCACATATGATACATTGTGACTGATGTATACATTACATAGCAGTGAGATATGAATATGATGTGAGACGTTAACCAAACATTGTACCTTGCCGTTGTAACCACAGTGATAAAGACTACATCAGGTTATGTACAGTATATATCATACTAAAAGCAGGACATCAAAACCAAAGAAATGAGCCGGAGCATAAGTTAGTACACTTGCAATGTGTAAGAGCACGCTCACACTGTGGCCATTTTACATACAAAACCCAAGAAAATTAACAAAATGATCATATACCCCGTAGTAGTAAATAAGTGAAAAGTACATGTAAATAACAGGGTAATTAATTAATTAATTGATCAAAATGCGTAAAAGCCATCCCACTGCAACAAGATGTACCCACTCTGGATGGTCCTAACTCTAGTATTAAAATCTTACCTTTTGTTAGCCGACCTCTATGTGAATAAGGGCAGAGCAGCACAGGGGTCTACCTGTTCAACCACCTGTCCATAGGAATCTATATAGATGAAATACCTGTCTCAAAAAGGGGGGTCATGCCCCTATATGTACAAAGGACAAGAAACTACAGCAAATCCAAAATAATGATCCAGAGCATAAGTTGGCATACGTGTAATGCATAAGAGCACGCTCAAACTGTTGCCATTTCACAGACAAATCTGAAGAAAAGAAACTATATGAGCCTATACCTTATTATAGGGTTTATGCTCATTTTGTTTTTTGGGGGGTTTAAAGCAGCACATGTTCATACTGGAGACTTTTTCTGCTCTGTGAGACTTGAGGGCACAGTTTGATATTTGTGACTTTTCGGTGTATGTCATCAGTTCAGTTTCATGTTACATTTTGTTCTTAATTGAACTTTCACTTCACGGCTATGATTCCAACTTCTACGTAGTTCACATGGAGAAACTAGTTTTGACGTGAATGCAATGTGACATTAAATTCTTTGATGTAAAAACGTTATTATTTCAAAACAACACAGTAGGAAATTAATTGGGATAATCACATTAGCTTTGTTAGGCTGCTTTCACACATCAGTTTTTTGCCGTCAGTCACAATCCGTTGTCTCGACGGATCCGTCGCAGATTGTGAAAAACTGAAGCAACTGATCCGTTTTTTCATCCGTTTCTTCCATTTTTCGATGGATCCGTTTTTTAAAAGCCGGCAATTCGGTGCGCTGTACAGTAAAATCACACTGACATGTTTAATAAAGAATCGATATACAGTACAGACCAAAAGTTTGGACATACCTTCTCATTCAAAGATTTTTCTGTATTTTCATGACTATGAAAATTGTAGAATCACTCTGAAGGCATCAAAACTATGAATTAACACATGTGGTATTATACATTACACTTTACAAAAAAGTGTGAAACAACTGAAAATATGTCTTATATTCTAGGTTCTTCAAAGTAGCCATCTTTTGCTTTGATTACTGCTTTGCATGCAGAAAAGGTGAATGGATGGACTCTACATGCCTGGTTCCCACCGTGAAGCATGAAGGAGGTGGTGTGATGATGTGGGGGTGCTTTGCTGGTGACACTGTTGGGGATTTATTCAAAATAGAAGCGGTGAGCGGTCCAGCTCACCCCAAACCATCTCGATTGGGTTCAGGTCTGGTGACTGTGGAGGCCAGGTCATCTGGCGTAGCACCCCAACACTCTGCTTCTTGGTCAAATAGCCCTTACACAGTCTGGAGGCGTGTTTGGGGTCATTGTCCTGGTGAAAAATAAATGATGGTCCAACTAAATGCAAACCGGATGGAATAGCATGCTGCTGCAAGATGCTGTGGTAGCCATTCTGGTTCACTATGCCTTCAATTTTGAATAAATCCCCAACAGTGTCACCAGCAAAGCACCCCCACACCATCACACCACCTCCTCCATGCTTCACGGTGGGAACCAGGAATGTAGAGTCCATCCATTCACGTTTTCTGCATGCAAAGCAGTAATCAAAGCAAAAGATGGCTACTTTGAAGAACCTAGAATATAAGACATATTTTCAGTTGTTTCACACTTTTTTGTAAAGTGTAATGTATAATTCCACATGTGTTAATTCATAGTTTAGATGCCTTCAGTGTGATTCTACAATTTTCATAGCCATGAAACTGCAGAAAAATCATTGAATGAGAAGGTGTGTCCAAACTTTTGGTCTGTACTGTATACACATAGAATACATATATATATAAACATGTCATTGAGACACACATATATATATTTATAGTTCATAGAGTTCTACATAGCATAATAGCCACTAAATCAATTGCTGGCTTCAGTAAAATCATTACAGAACCCGACATGATATGACACATGGTTTACATATAGTAAACCATGTCATATCAAAAAGATTTATATATGTCAGTGTTTAATCAATTTAGTAGTTTGTGTTAGGAAAAATTTGGAACTCTGTGGGTTAAATTTAAGGCTATAATCGTGGAAAAAAATTGCTTGGACTCCCACGCAATTTTCTCTGCCAGAGAGGGGAAGCCAGTGACTGAGGACAGATATTCATAGCCTAGAGAGGGACCATTGTTTTTGGGCCCCCCGGCTACAAACATCTGGCCCCATCCACCCCAGAAAAGGCCCATCTATAAGATGGGCCTTTTCTGGCACTTAGCTTCTCTATTCCCATTGCCTTTAGCGGTGGCTCATGGGTTAATAAGG